>VYXB01007995.1:183371-253295 GCA_013397135.1 Pachyramphus minor | reverse complement strand
ATCTATAGAAGGACTTTTTGTTATCCCTAACAGAAGTGGCAAGATCGAGTTCAAGTTTTGCCTTCGTCTCTCTGATTTTCTTTTGGCAGGACCTAACTACATGCCTAAACTCTTCCTGAGTAGTCAGCCCTTTTTTCCATAATCAGTGGGCTCTCTTTTTTGCCCTAATTTCTTTCAAAATATCCCTGTTCAGCCAGACTGGTCGTCTTCCCCGTCAGCTTGCCTTTTGGCAGACTGGGACATCCTGCTCCTGTGCGCTCAAGACTTCCTTCTGAAGCATGTCCATCCCTCATGGACCCCTTTATTTCCAAGGGTAACATAAATTAAGTGCAGTTAACTAATTAAATTGATAAGCAGATAACTCTTACATCAGCTGGAAGTGGTCAACCAAAAAATGCAACCATTTTGGATTTGATTCAAAATCTCATGTACTGTTAACTGAAAAAAAAATATATAACAATGAAAAGGATATAACAATTTTACAGAGGTAAAATAATGAATGTACATAAAAAAGATTGGACTTGGGAAAACAAAGGGGGAATCAGGGATGTATTGTTATTGGTCATACATTCAGGCCTGCTTTTGCTGCCTTCTATTTATGAGTTTTGGACTCTTTAATAATTTTTTTTGTAATAAATTTTTTTTTTCTCTTGAACAGTGACTCATATTCCAGTAAGTTTTCTATTTTATAATCTCACATTGAAGACCTTCACAGCCTATTAATTTGTTATTAATATTTGCCTTTGTAAATAATTTTACTGGAGAATATCATTAATTAAGCCACTAGGGCATAAGCATCTTTGTTTTACTGCATAAGTATCTTTGTTTTACTGCTAATTGTATCATACATGTCTCTAGTGAACATCTTTTGATCTCCTTTCCTTAAAAAGACTCAGTTTCATTTAAAAATTCCCTCACGTATTCATGATTAAACTAACTTCTCTAGGGTGCAATAAGAACTGAAAAAGTGATATTTAGCATAAATTTTATAGAACAGTTTCTTGTAACTTCAGGGAAACAATAAAAGAACATTGCTTATAAAGCAATCTATGTAACATACTTCTACTTAAAAGCACACATGGGGATTGTTAAATAATAACATATTATTAGGTGTTCATAATACTGGATTCTCAATAGGGAAAATGACCCTTTTGTTTCCATCAGAAAGAAAATTATTTTTTATGTTGTTGTACGCCTTAGTTTTATCCCATGTCTGATAAAATTTTTGAATAATTCAGTTTGCAGCAGAAGTCAGGAAAAGTATGAGTAATTTTGCCATGACACCACAGTCACTGATTGAGAAGCAAAAATTTCCTGACGCACTGCACTGACAGTAGTAACATCTCATACCTTACTTTTCTGTTCTGCTCTGTCTCTTCACATTGCTTTTCATACTAATATTTTTGATCAGTCCCTATGTTCTGTTTCTTGAAAATAAAACTAGTTTGATATTTTATTTGATTTAATATTGTTAAAAACCAGGATGTATTTAAATAAGGATAAGTTGGAAACCAAAGATGAGGTACAAATTCTTCTAACCTACTGTCTAATCCTTTAGCACCTGCAGGTATGTACAGTGTCCTTTACTGTTATGTGGGTTTTGGCCTCGTAGCATGTGCATTCACAGCCACAGAAGAGAAGAAGGGTAGGGCAATGGAATCAGAGAAACACAGAATCACAGAATGGTTACGGTTGAAAGGGACCACCACTGCAGTCATCTGGTCCAAGCACCCTGCTCAAACAGGGTCATCCTAGAGCACACTGCACAGGATTGCACCCAGATGGTTCTTCAATATCTCCAGTGAGGGAGACTCCACAACCTCTCTGGCTGTGTATACTCAGAAAAAACTGTCCCTTTCCTATGAAAGAAGTGACATAGGAAACATGTCTGTATGGTTTCTCATCTTTGCTAGGAAGTACTCTTGGTAGTGCTTTTCTCAAGAGAGCTGTTTGGCTTTCCAATGAAGCATTCATTGAATCAGGGAAAAATTATTAAAGAAAAATTTTAATTGGAGCAGACTTTGGAGTTCAGTTCTTCTCCTTTCCAGGTGAATTCCCTCAAGATCTCACCCTTTCTTACATTCTCTTGTTTCACGAATATTGAATTCTACTATCTAAAGTGGAGCACTTTAAACGGGTGATAATGAGCAACCTAGGTCCTGGTTTTCACACAAGATGGTAGATACAACCCAATCAAATGAGTTCTCTCAGAAAGGGGTATTCTGAAAGCACAGAAGAGGAGAATGTAAATTCTAATAGCTTAATCTACAGAGCAGTGAGGGGAAGGAGTAAAAAGCATCCCTGATCAGGGTACAGGAAAGTAAAAAGCAGAGATAGGCACTCTGGGATGATAGTGGATGGAGCATAGAGCTCCAGTTTTCTCACGTGATTCATGGCTACAAAAGGCTTGAGAATTGCTTGTTTAGAGATCTCTCTGGGATACAGTGAGTGACATGTAACTGTGAAAGGAGCAGACCTTTATTCTCTTGCATCCCAGGCAATCCTGAAGTCCTGTTGGAATTCTGACTAGTCTTAGACATAAGACAAATGTCTAGAAGAATGTGAGATACACCACTCCTGGACATATCCAGAGGCAGAGGCAGAACTTCAGGTTTGTTATTTGCAAAATCTAAGTGTCCTCAGTGTTTCAGTGCCTTGAAAATTGGGCAATAATTGAAAAGTGATTTAGAGTGTTTTAATCTGGGTGTTTACTTCCAGCT
This sequence comes from Pachyramphus minor, assembly GCA_013397135.1. NCBI lineage: Eukaryota > Metazoa > Chordata > Aves > Passeriformes > Tyrannidae > Pachyramphus > Pachyramphus minor. The sequence continues at coordinate 250,575 of VYXB01007995.1, read as the reverse complement.
TTTCCCATTTATATCTTTTGTGGATATGATCTTGGGTCTACACTAGAAGTGTATTTTCCTTTGCTTGAGTTCATGGGAGCTCTGTCTGTATGCCTGTAAAATATTTTCAAAAGGAGCACCACATGTGAACTCCTTTTAAACACTCCACTCATGAGTCGATAAGTGACATCGAATTAAGCCATTTTTAAGGTAAAAGCATGATGAAAACAAGAAACATACCTGGCTTGTTATATAAATATTTTCTTAATATATTTCTATGGTAAAAAATTCTGAAACTTGAAAATCTTTCAAAAAATATTCTTGTTATACCAAAAAAGGACATGTCACTTGCTTTGACATGGTTGTGTTCTGACATGTGCTGATCATACTGAATATCATTAGCAACCATAATATTTTGCATAGCTTTGATAAGGCAGACAGTATTACTCCATAAAGAAGTCTCTTTCCCCAAAGGCTTCTGTTATAAAGTTCTGTTATAAACAAAAGTTTCTTGTTAACTTGAGGTCCTGTTGGCAAAAATTTTCACTTATAACAAATTGGAAATAGGAATAACATGAAATAATTTTCCCAAATCTCTCTTTCCTTCTAGGAGTGCCTCTCATGATCTACTTTGGGAAAAGGGCCAGTAAGGACTGAAAGCATATTTAATCCTTGTTTTGCATGAAAGAAAAAGCAGTAGAGGTTTTGGAACATTAGAACCTACAATTTTAAGTTGCTTGGTGAAAGTCAGGCTGTGTCATGTTTAAATGTGGCTTAAGGGAATTTGATTTATTCTGTATCGCTGAAACTGATGTTTCTGAAATTTCTCACACCTCCACAAGAAGGGAAACCACCGAGTAACGAAACCATTCATATAAACTGTGTTATGGCCTCTCTAATTTAGAGGTAGAACTTGAAGCTGGGTCTCCCACAGACTGAAGGAGCGGCCTTACCACTAGTTAATGAAACTTTTCTTTCGTGTATATGAAACAGCCAGTCATGAAAGTGGAGCAGTTTTAATTTGTAGAAAATAGATAGATAGATAGATAGATAGATAGATAGATAGATAGATAGATAGATAGATAGATAGATAGATAGAACAAATTACTAAATGTAGGATCTGCTAGAGTCCAAACAATTTCATAGATAGTGCTGAGTTGCAGCAGTCCCATAGGGGGTGATCCCTTCTAGTTGGACTAATTGTCAGCAGCTATCTCATTCCAGAAATTATTAGTTTCATAAAAATTTTGGCTTCAGTCAATCAGCATCTTTCAACAAAAGTGATTTCACAGGAAAATTCCTGGATAAGTTTTAATTATGATAGATTAAGTCTGCTAAGTTGTAATACTTATTTGGTTGACTGAGGGAAATAAGTCAGTGTGTGTGGTAGAGTTTCAAATTCTGCCTCTGATTATCTGTAAGATAATAAGTTTTAGGATGTGTATGCAAGTTTGGGCAAAGTTGCATGGCAGGCCAAGACAAGAAAGGAAGGGAGGAAGGGAGGGAGAGAGAAAGGGAGGGAGGGCTGCTTTTTTTGGTTTTTTTTCGAGGGAGCAAAGGCACAGGCCTGAAGACTAATGATAATTTTGTAGATTCTCCCTACAACAAAACAGGAGATCCCTAGAAAGGGAGATAGAAAGAGGTTAATAGGAAGAGGTTATTTCAGATGACAATTCAGAAACTCTCAGATGTTCTGAATTGTCCTTCTAAGGTAGCTCACCTCTTTTATTAACTAGAGAAAGAATGTAGCAGGACTTCTATGAAACTAACCTCCCTGAGGACTCATTCCGGATTGTTGTGCAATGCAGTACTGCATACATTGCACACAGTGTCTCTGGAACCCATCATGCATTCAAAATCATCCAAGTTTTTATAGGAAAAGGAGGGGATTTACTTTATATTCACTTTCTAGGCCAAAAAGGTCAGAAAAAAAAAAAGAAACTATTCTACACAAATATTAGACTCTGTCAAAGAATACTGCCCTTCCAAATACAATCAGTTTCCTGCCTACATATTGCCAAAGCTGCAAGTGCAGTTTCAGCCTTCTATAGAATCCCATGTGAGAATCACACACAGTGTTGCAGCCTTTCTGTTGGAGTGTGGTGGGGCCACAGTGAGTGGGTAGATGTGGGAAGCTGTCGGATAAATGTCTCTGTCTGGCAATAGTTTTCCTTCTGGTGTTGGCTCATGGCTGATGACATGAAGATATGGATACCTTGGTTTAATATTTTCATAGAATCATAGAATCGTAGAATTGATTGGGTTGGAAAAGACCTCAGAGATCATCAAGTCCAACCCTTGGTCCAACTCCAGTCCATTTACTAGATCATGGCACTAAGTGCCATGTCCAATCTCAGTTTAAAAACCTCCAGGGAGGGTGAATCCACCACCACCCTGGGCAGCCCATTCCAATGCTAGACTACTCTCTCTGTAAAGAATTCCTTTCTAATGTCCAGCCTAAATTTCCCCTGGAAGAGCTTAAGCCCGTACCCCCTTGTCCTATTGCTGACTGCCTGGGAGAAGAGACCAATCCCCATCTGGCTATAACTTCCCTTCAGGNTATTTTTGATACAGGCCAGGATACCATTGGCCTTCTTGGCCACCTGGGCACACTGTTGGCTCATGTTGAGCTTCCTGTCAATCAGTACCCCCAGGTCCCTTTCTGCCTGGCTGCTCTCCAGCCACTCTGTGCCCAGCCTGTAGCACTGCAGGGGGTTGTTGTGGCCAAAGTGTAGGACCCAGCACTTGGCCTTGTTGAACTTCATCCCACTGGAATCAGCCCATCTCTCCAGTCTATCCAGATCCCACTGCAGAGCCCTCCTGCCTTCCAGCAGGTCGACACTCCCTCCCAATTTGGTGTCATCTGCCAATTGAGCCAGCAAAATCAAACTTAGATTTAAATATATAAAAAAAAACCACCCATGGAAATATAACATCTCTGGCAGCATCACAAAATGTAAGATCTATTCTTTGTCATTTTACAGGAATGAGTGGGTATCATTGATACACTGCTATTACCTCCTTCTCTCAGTGCAGGAAGAATAATTATTTGGAAGCCTGGTTTATCTAGGTAGCAGCATTTGAGAAGACTAAGTTGTATTCATGTCAACACAACCCAGTAGACAAATCTCATCCAGCTGCTTAAGACTGAAGTCCAGCAGCACATCTCATTTACAAATACAGTGTTTAGGTAGTCTAGGCCATAAATAGGTTGCTATAATTTTAAAGTCCTTGACCTCTTACATCAATTGGACCATTGACATCAGCCTCCCCTCATCTGCACTAGCCTGCAGTGATGGGCTAAGCCTAAAATACAGGCTTTCCCAATTTCAGCTGTCTTGGCTTCAGTAGTCCTCCTTGTGAGCTTTTGGGAACTACCCTTATCAGGACTCAAAACAGCAGGAAAGCTTCAGGCATTCTGAAGTCTTTCAAAATATTATGGAAGCCCTGAGTGCAGACAGTTCAGAGAGATAATGAGGATAATGGTTTTCCTAGTTGTGGACTCAAGCCTATTTGGAAAAAATGGTCTCATATTTGTGACATTGTTCATTGGTCCACACTCTCATCTGGTGTATATCAACTATATGCTTTTGCAATCAGTGTAACTGTGCCAAGTAATACCTACAAAGAATCAGGCCCATCCCTTTGTAAACACATTCATTAAATTAATTTGTTAAAAACAAACGCCTTAGTATTCTGAGAATTCCCTACCAGATTTGGCAGAAATATAACAGATTAGCTTCTCTGGTATTAGTCTGATTCACAGCCTAGTTAAGAGAGTGTGCCAAAGGAATATCCAAACATAAGTCTGTTTTGCTTTTCTCTCACCGATAAAGGTGTGTTCCTCCTTCCTGCTTCTTCCCATATTCATCCCTGTCCCATCAAGTTTATGTCCCATGTTGTAAACTGTATAGCTTTATTATTATATTTTAAAATTACCCAGTGTGAACACCATTTCAGAACTGCTGTGTTTCAAGAAGTATAAAAATCATGAGGCAGATATACTAGGGGCCATAGATGTCCAAATCCCAAATCCCAAACTATCATTTGAAATAGTCAGCAACAACCCAAAATGAAAGTAGCTAAATAGATGCTCTCTCTCACATTTTGACTTGACAGTTCTCTGTGTGTATTTAAAAGAAGCAACTGAGTGGATAATTCCTGGAATTGGTTTTCAAAAACTGGTTAGAAGGAATACAGAGAGCTGTAGTGTGTGCATAATACTGTGTGCAGCTTATGTGCTTTGCTAAAATTTAATTCTTCTCAATATGAGTTTATTGATTACACACACACACAGATATAATTGCAGGAAATAGTTTGTTTCTGATTGATTAAAAAACTTGTAGACAAAGCGAAAAGTCAAGATTTAATTATCTCTTCTACTTGAGAGAGGTCAGTTCTCTGTTTCCAGAAGAATCATCTTTCTCTACTATGTGAGAATAAGTTTGTTATTAGATTTAGTCACAGGTCTGTGCTTAGAAAGAAAACACTTTTGCCAAGAAATTTAGGTAAATATTTGTGGTTTTCCACAAAGCTTTTTCTTTCTAGATGAATAGTGTGCACTAGAAGGAGATAATCTTATCGACATTTCTAGTCAGAGTTTTAACTCTTAAATTTCTAACTACAGAATAATCAGACAAGATTATTAACCAGATATACACTCTAATCCGATTAAAAGTCCTACGGTTATCTTCTTTACTCTAAGAAGCCCATTAAAAAAATGAACTACCAGCATTATCATTCTCAGTTAAACACCTTTGACCCAAAATTTCTCTCAGTTTTTACTTCAGTTTTGATTTGAAATCACAGAAAATTATTTTTAATTCTTCTGAGCAAACATCTGTAGGCTGCCATGTGCTCCATAATTACCCCATTGATAACTCTTTGGTTGGTATCTTATATCATTGGAAAAGTAGGCAAATCTTTTTTCTTCTTGCTCAGCTAATCACATACTGTAAAATCTCAAAAGATGACATTTTACTGTATAAAGTGAGCATTTTAATCTTTTGGATAGCTTTTATAAATATTAGCTACGTAACTACTACGTCCTATTATAACCAGTCTTTCTCAACAGGACATTTGATAGTTGTATTTTGTATTGTTCTGGATATGACCTGACAAGAGTTATTCATATGATTATTTGCATACCAGTCTATTGGGGAATAAAGCACCATGATATTTTAATGATGCAGCTGCTCTATACAGAAGCAAAGTAGATGATTTTTTTCTCTAACACATTTTGGTAAAGAACATACTTAAATGGTGTTTTAGAAGATTAGCCATATTCATTTGGAGCTAAGCCTATTACTAAGTCAATCTTTTAAATCCTGGCTTCTATTCATCTAATAGCAACATAGACATGGCCCTTCAGTGTAAACAGTGCTTTTGTTTAAACATGCTGATGCACTGAAAGGCATGTAGGTCTTTTGGCTTCTCTTCCGAATGTCTTACCCTGTTAAAAGTATATGGATTGACCTAAGCTAAAAATAATTTATTTAATCTTCAAATTAAAACTACACGGTCATCTTTTTTCCTCCCTTGACTTCAATTATTAGACATAAACCATGGATTGCATTCAGAATCTGCATGCAGTTTTTTGTAATGTATTATTCAAGAAGTCTGCCATTAGCTACAGTATATATTGCAGTACTAGCTGCTGTTGCAACATAAACAGGGAACTGACACTTCACTCTGTGATCAGGAGTATATGCCAGATCAGTTTATGTAATGAACAAAGGATCTGGCAACAAGCTTTGCTCAGGTCTCTTCTAGCAGGGCTCTTATAAACTCAGAAATTAACTATGTGATAGGCTCCTCAGCTGAAGTGCAAGGCCTTGATTTCTCCTGTGTATCACGGACCTGCAGATCAAACTGTCTGGCTGGTGTAAATGACAGAGTAACTGTGAATGTGAGAGAGAGAGATACATACTATTAGACTGAGATTGGTGCCACAGCATGAAGGTTGTCAGATTAATAAGCAGCACAAGTGGGAAGGCAGCAGACTTCTAAACTCTTGACATTAGCATCATATTTATATATTCCATTTTACAAAATCAGCCAGACAAAAGTGGCTTGTGCTATACTGATTTGTACAGTGGCAGTATGGTCATGCTAAACTCCTTGACAATTCTCACTTCCCAGCTCTTAGAATGGCTTCCATAATATGCTGAGGGCTAAAACATCACTAAGGGTAAAATATTAGGACTCTTGCCTATTGTGCCCTCCAAAGTATTTTTAGAAACAGCTTGGAAGATGGATACACAGTTTTGAATGACCCCTCTTAAAATTAACAGCATCCTTCTCAAATGGACACACTGATTGTTTTGAATCTTCAAGGAGGCACATATGTTCCTTTCCGTAGAAGAGGAAGTACATAAATGGCCGAAAGGCTTTTTACAACTGTTTACATCTCTGATCAGATAATGAGCTGTATTATATGAGGGTAGGACATCAGCAGTGAATGGAGGTGAAAGCACTTTTGCAGCAAGATGGGAAGATGGGATGGGAAGAACTGCTTATAGGTGAGAGGGAGCAGAGAGAGAGGAAGAACAAAGAAACTCTTCTGTCTCAAACAGGACAAGGTCAAGTATATCTGTAGCATAAGTCCTGAGGGTAAAGTTCCATAGAAGGGATTTTGTGGCAATGCATTTATGCTCCTCAGAAATTTGGGAAGATGAAAGAAAGTCCACTCCATTGCAAAGAAGAAGAGAGGAGACAAGAGGAGAACATAAAAGTTTTGACCCTGATGTGGAAAGGGGCAATATGCGTAGGCCTTTATTTTTGTGACACCAAAATAATTGCCCATTCCCATGTGGGTCTTGGTGTCCAGTCAGAACAGCAGTCATGCTGCCAGAGGGTCCCTGAACTAAAGAAATGGCTTTTGCGACAGACAGGAAGAAAAAAGGGAGTCCTTGGGAATCGTGCCTGACAGGATGTAAAGGTTCAACAGGTTTTTCTGTCCTCTTCCATTGACAACTTTTATTGATGGCTGTCATAGACAGCCCAATTCCAACAGAGGAGAAACAACCCTTATTTTTATTAATTGCTGTTTGACCACAAGTTACTGCTGTACTGAGCCTTTACTCCTTAACTGCTTGAAAGTCCAAGCAATGGCATTGCCGCTATGTGTGTTCCATGACTTCCTCTGAACGATCTCCCCACACCGTAGCCTGAAAAGAACCTCTGGGAACATAAATCTCAAAGGTTTTGACAGAGTTCAGATGGTCGCAGTAGAAAAGGGTGCTTTACAGTGATGTATTCTCATTGCACTGTGACTAATGTGTGCTGGACAGTAGGAAGGCCTGGCCAAGATGTGAATATTCTCTCTGTTGTTTTCTATTAGTTCTCCAAGAGGGCAGTCAGTTCTGGAAGTCAAGTATGGACTGGTTTTCAAGGTCAACACAGTTTGCACCTGCCAAAAGAAAAATATTTTTATATTTGACAATAAGAAAATATTTTTACACTTTAAAACAGAGTATCTGTTCTCTTGACTTCAGAGAACTTTTAGCTGTTTGCCTTCCACCTCCCCCTCCACTCTCGGTGAGTGCAAGAGTCACTGACCTGCACCTTCACCTAGGCAAGGAGGATCTCTGCTCCAGCTGGGGAGCATTCCATCCGGGCTTCAAGTCATGTACTTAGGAGAAGAAGGACAGTGCAGAGATATGTGAGTCTGGGCAGTGAGCACCAAGAGACAGAAGGCAAACCAACCCCCACAAGCCCTCAGTACCATGGCAACCAGATGGTAAAAAATTCAGAGGAAAGTAGATGGGATGCTATATTTTAGTCATTTACTTACAAGCAGGAGATTTTTTTTCTTTTTTTTTTAATAGAAGAGAGCAGGGAAGACCTGCGTGGGCTGAGCACCCTTAAAAAATTGTAATGGCAACAGAGGGAAAACATCCATATGCAAATGAGGCAGAGAAAGGAAAGGAAAAACAGTGTCAGACTGAGAAATCAGAGTTGTTTGGGAGGAGTGTGGAGGATTATTGTGCACATGCAAACAGGAAGCTCTGGGATGAGTGCTGGATGCTACCATACTTATGGGAGCCCGAAGAAGGGCCTGGTGTGAGCAAGCCCATCAAAGGCTGGAGGGAGCTTGCAGGACTGCTGAATTGCAAGGAAGGAGCAGCAGTAAATGGTAATAGTCAAACAGAACAGCTCAGCTGTGGGCATGTTTGGGGAGGGACACGTGTAACTCTGTGCTGTAGGTTAAGTTCAAAACCTTATTTCAAATTTCTTTTTCTTGATAAGTTTTTAGTTGCTTTGGAGAAAGTAACTAAATATATCTCATGAACAATATCTTATCTCATGTTAGCATTGAAAGCACTTTAAAGTGAAGGAGGGTGGATGCTTCAGAGCTGTATCTAGCATCTTTTTACATCACCTGGGATTAACAGCAAGGACAATATAAAAATTTTGCATTAACTTTTTCACAAAGTATTAAATTGGAAGAAGTTATTTTTGAACATATTTATTTAAATTTATTTATTGCATTGACTCCAAAACTAAGTACTTTATTTTTGTGACACTTGTGACATCTGTTTTTTCAGCCACAATACTTTGTAAGTCTTTTAAAAAAGTTATATTTTGGACAAACTTCTTTAGATTAGGTATGGTGGTCTTTGGAGTGTGATTATTTCATTGCTGGACAGCTGTTCTGTGCCAGTCTTTGCTTGTCTTTCCTTTTTGATCAAAACCAGCTTTTTTTAAAATATCCCAAACCCATGCATGCAGGTGTCATGTGTGTCCTATTTATAAAAGCCCTTAAAAGAAATTTCTAAAGCACTGTGTTTAACTCAGAAGCAAAGTATACTATATTTGTTGGGCAACAGGGATGATAAACTAAGACTGTTGTCATTGAAGAGCATTCCCAGAGTGGCTCAACTTCCAAAAAATAACTATATTATCTTGTCCATATACCTGCAAAGTGAAAAGTAATAGGTTATTTATGATTGTGATGATTTCAATAATACCAACTGCGGCTTTCTTGAGCCATGTATAATGGAAGTAAAATATTTTTAATTAATTAATTTAATTAATTCTAAAAGGTTTTTTAATTAATTCTATTTATAGCAATAAAAATATGGGATAGTAAGGTATGAAAATGCTAAAGGGAAATTGAAATTAAACGTAATGCAAGTATCCTTAATGGCAACTTTATTATGTTACACTGATGGACTAACTTGCATTGCTAATCTAACACTGCACTCAATAATGTCTGTGTTCATCACAATAAAGCTTAGGTGTAATTCATGAAAGGAATTATCTTTTGTTAGAAATCAAATTATATTAGCTCCTCACCAGAAAAGTCTCTTTTGTTCTCAGACATTTGCATTAATACCCTTAAAATCAGCTTGTTCAGCTTATGTGGAAGCATGCTCTTACTACTACTCTTCGATCCTTTAATAAAAGGCACTGGGAAACTGAATGTTGTCAGACTGGGCCAGGATCTGCTTTTAAGCCCTCCATGTCAGTAAGAATGGAATGCTGTGGGGTCATGCAACACACTTAAATCTGCTTTTTTCTCAAACCAGCCTATGTAAGAACAAACAGAAGAAGTATTTATTTACCAAATATAAATACATGATACTGTTTTGAAAACATTCAGAATAAAGGGAAGTAACATATATCCACACAGCATTTTAGCTTTCAGGGTCCATCCAGCCTGCAGAGGTCAGCTAGGAAGCTGAAAGATGCTTCACAGCCTTCCTGTCTGGAGTCTGTTTTGTAAACAACCCAACTTTGTCTGACTACATTCATGGAAGAAAATCCTGGATTTGCTGTTCCTACTTCATAAATACCATAATTCTCCTGTTGAGGTTTAAAGAATTAAAGTTCCCTCTGCAAGATACAGGAATTTTGGGAAAAGTTTCAATGCTCCTGACACCAAAAATCTGTCTGCTTTATCCAACTTGGAAAAGTTAACGTCTCTTGGTATGATCCAGGGCTAACCTTATTTTTCCATACAGCAAATGAAAGATTAATTTCAAGGTGAGCTGAGCAAGTAGCTAAGTCATGCATTTTGCTTTCCTACTTCCTAAGTCAATGATTGGTATCCCTTCACATTGACACTGCTATTTTCCAGAAATAGCATTTTTGCAACATTGTTGCAAATAAAATGTGTTGATTACAGCCCTGGATTTTCATAGTAAACAGCATTAGCCTAGTTTAGACTATGCCTATGTGAAAAAGAAAGGACCATATCATGTAAGCAGGTAATATTTGTAAATGTTTTGGTTATGCAAAAAAAAGATAACATAATTTGTTTGACTTAAAAGTACCAGCTTGGGTTAGAACCCTTTCTGCCTTCACAAGAAATTGATCTCCACATCCGCCACAGTATATCTGAATACTTGGCTACAACTCAGAGTTTAGCAGCTTATGCATAAATATGTTCCACAGAAATGAGAAGTGGCAACCTATGCAGAACTTGCATCTACTTTTCCATCTGCTTTTCTTCTATTTTGTGTTTTTCCCTTCTTTACAGGGTCCTAGCAGATTCTGCAGAACTTCAGGCAGAAAGCAATTTGCATATGCAAGTGCAAACAGAATAACACTGCAAAGAGGAAGAGCTCAATTTGATTATCTCTCTTAGTTAAAAGCTGAGAAAATCAGTGATCTGAGGGGATTACTCAGAATGTCTTAGGAGGCTGTAAAAACCTTATCCTGATAAAAGTCACTTTGAATATATCATCTAACCTTACTGTGTGAAAAAAGGTTTTTCTCTCCCATTGTCCTGATAAATTCTGGCGAGGTCTTTATAATATCTAAACCCACTAGCATTTCTGCAGCTTCAGGAGATGATCTACATAATCCCAAGGAATCTACATTGCCATCTCTGGGGTTTGGCTAGGTTTAGTGTTCCTCGCAGACTGCTCTGGGGATTGTATATACTTAGTGCCAGTGTGTTGATGGATGTTTTGTGATGCTACATAAATATTTTCTTACTTTTTGCATTATATTAAACATTACAGGTGGAGAGTAGGTATTTCATGTTTCAGCTGGGCTGACTGTGACAGACCTTAACAGAAAAGCCAGGTTAAAATGATTGCTTCCATTTAAAAATTCACTTCCATTTAGGACACTAAAAAAATGCTGAGAATGCCACATTTTCTTTGTTTATGGACTTTGTGGCTGTGCCACTTTCCCTAAATATTCTATTATGAAAGCACGTGGATGTATTCAGAGAAATACATATCAGGCTACAGGACACAGCTTTGTTCTTGCTCATTTGCTGTAGGGTGCCTGATGTGTAATTATCAAGTTAAAAAAGGCACTATGTTCTATTTCTGTAGGGCCACAAGAACGGGATTTTATGGAGAGCTATTCCCAAGGGCAGGCCTGTGTGAAAAGTTGTAATAAACTGCCTCCCACCATTGTATTGTCCAGCAGACCAGAAAAAGTAAACAAATACATGCCTTCCTTTCTTTTAAAAGAAACATATATCGTAATTCTGTTGTCTAATCTCTATGTATTAAGAGTAATGTACATAAATAAAAACATTTGAATCTTATCGCAGACAGTTACAGGATCACCAAAAATGAGACTGCTCTCTCCAAAGAGGAATGGTACAATGCTGTCCTAATTCACTGTGAAGAGGTCGACAACCCCTTTAAAAATCTTCGAGTGCCCTTCTAGTACTTCTTTTAGTATCAGTCTTTAATAAAGCAGTTCTAATTCAAGATGCCCACTCAATAGCACATCATTCAAAGCTAATGACATATTGTCTCATTTAATAGAAAATCATGCAGAAGAAATAGAAAAAACACTGCATTTTCCCCACAGAACACATTCCTTATATCTTTTCTATTCATGTTTTTAAGTGAATGCATAAAGCCACCACAAATAGAGCCCATACACCTATGAAACTTAGAAACACTTTAGGCTAGTTCTTGAGAAGGATTGCCTGCATGAGGAGAAATACCAGTTATTAAAAAGGGATCAAACCCATATTCTATGTTGGGGAAGACAATAACTGAAAACATGACTCAAAGAGGGACAAGGATGATTCCCTCAGCCCAAACGCCATTTCATTCTTGTAGAGAAGGCAAGAACAGGGTATTTACAGGATTTCAGTGGCCCCTGCTTTATGCAAGAATTGAAATAAGAAATCTAGTCCAGGAATATGATTTAGTGACCCAAGCCATAAACAAAACCATTGCTCTCCAGATAAACAGCTGGCTTGGGAGCCCTTGACTCACACTCAGAAGCTTTCTGAAGGTACAGAGGCAGGCTGTGGTATCATGACCTTTTTGACCAAATCCTCTTGGATAGTTTTTACTCCCTTACTAAGGAGTAAAAACCATAGCTATATAAGACAAAACTGAGTTTAAAAAAAACCCACCTTTTTCATCAATCAAATCTGCCCAATAATTATTATTTTCAAAGACTTTACCTATATAAAGGGAAAACTCTTTTTCAGATTCTCTTTGGGCAATCTCAGAAGACTATTCTTTATGAAAATTTTCCTCAAGTAAAGCAAACTAGTAGATGGCAGAAGCCTTTCTGCAAACTTTTTCTTGATATATCCTGAGATAAAGCAGAAAATTCTGCAAAAAAATCCCATGTTTTTTCTATAAACTTTATTAATATCTTGCTTTCACATGAAGGACAGACAGAGACACATACAGACAGAAAGAAGAGGAGAATTTGGTTCAGATTGCAGTAAATAATTGGTTTAACTTAAAGGACCAGCTTGGGTTAGAGCATGAGAGGCAATTTTGTTCACTGAAAAACATCAAGTAAGCTAAGGTGAATAGCTGCATTTAATACTTACTTCCCCAGGCATTAATGAAATGGATTTGGACCAGAATGTTCTCTCTCTCTCTCTCTCTCTCTCATTTTCAGTACCACTGATGTGACACTTAATCTTATAAAACTTCTGGGCATATCAATTTCTTAGATTTAGCTCAATGTGTATGTGAATACTTGATGAGAGATCTGAGTTTTCACAAAATTATGAGGGAATTATTTCCATCTGGCATCTTCAAAATAATAGCCAACATACTTTAACAGGAATTACATTTTGCGTTTCAAATGCAGAATTATTTAAGTAATGACTGAAAGACTGCTAATTTTTAGCCAGTCTTCACTCTAATCTATGTTTATACAGCTTCATTCACTCAAGAGAAATTCTTACAGGTTTTTCTGAAGGCGGATGGGAATCAGAGGGTGGGAACAGTGTAGTAACTCTTTAGTTATTTGTAGGCTTCCTTTCTGACTAAGATATTTTACTCTCTATCTGTAGTGATCAGTTTAACACATGATGGATTCACATGACAATTTTGTTCATTTAAAAAAGATCCAGTTATGAAAACTGGTAAAACTGCAGTCTTATAAATCAAAATACTTTTATTGTGTTGACATACCCAATCCTTGAGCTGAGCAAGGGAAAAAAGAGTTAACAAGCTAAACATATCTGAAGTGGCTACTGTTGGCTGTTCCTCACAGTATTTCAGAAATGTTCCATATGGAAGGAAGCAAATTTGATGAGTTTCTTCAAGAGGGAACCAAAAAGTAAGAGGATGAAAAAAGACATAGAATCTTCTGTCATAATTAGAAGCATTTCGACCCTCAGGTTTGACAAGTTTGCCAAGAGCAAAAGTAAGTTTCTTAGGAAGGGATGCTAGGGAGCAAAGACAGACGACAGTAATACTATCAGTCTCAGATATGAGAATCAGAAAAACAAAAAATATACAATCAGTCTTTGACAGTAAAATTTTTTAAGAATAAATTTTAAGAATAAATACTATTGTGTGGGTTTGAGGTCTTTTTGCCTTTGTCACATTTCTGGTTGTTTTTCTAAAATTATTTTGTTGTATTTCTCCAGTGAGATGATATAGATTTAACATTTATGTATGGAGTTTGTAAATAAAGGAGTAATTCCATCTATAAACAGTCTCCTACAGACAATTGTCATTATTGCATTAACATCATATCTTAATTAAAGTTAAATTCCATTGTAAATCAGTTTGGTTTGATTTTTAGTGGAAGACTATGTGCCATGGCCTCAGTTAAGGGCTCTAGGCATTCCTATTCCACTTAGCCTATCATGATTCTTTTTCTTTATTTTTTTCCTCACTGACCTGTTTATGTCACATAACTCTTGCAGTCTATAATAAGTCTTGTAAAATCTTACACTCGGACCTTATATCTGCATCCCCTTGGCTAAAGCTCTACGCTTGCAAGCAGCTGAGTTGACCTTAGAGCTTTCCAGAGCAGATGGAAGTCAGCTCCTGCCTCATCCAGCCCTCCTCCTCATTCCCAGCCCTTCACACCCAGTCTTGCCCGGGAAGGGCCCTTTTGCTGGGTTCCTCACACCCTTGCATCTTCCAACCCAGCTGCTCCTCCATGAGAGGAGGAAAAGCTTTCTGGGAGCTAGAAAGAGTTAAGTGGAAGGAAGGACATAACAGAGACGTGCTGTGTTAAACAGTTTGGTGGGGATGAACAAAGGAGAGGAGGGCAAGGGAAGAAGTGGACACATGCAGGATGTGGGTTTAGGGGCAGTAGGAGAATAGGGGTGAGAGCTGGGCACACCACATCAAGGATGAGACAGAGTATGGTCATGGAAAGCCTGTCAGAAACTCTCTGAGACTCTTCAGGAATTGTTTGTGAAAGGAGCAATGCTGGGAGCCTGGGGCACATTGATGCACAAGATCCGTGCTGGCCCTCTTCTACCCACCACTATAACCTGCTTGCTGTGCAAAGGTTTTATTTTCTCCCAGCTTTCACTGAGATCAATGAGATTCTGAACATCAGCTGAATGGATATTTCTCTCTTTTCTAAGTCTGCTGACTGTTAAGCTGCTCTGAAATGTACTTTTGATCCTGTAAGCTTAGTGAAGGCAGAAGATAGGGCAGGATTATAGAAAGGTCTTGGTTTTCTCTTGATCCTTGGGTGTTACCTCATTAAGTAGACTGCCAATTTGTAGATTCCCTGGTCTACAACCTATCTCACCCATAAATGTACTGCTGTTTCAAAGTTTGCCCTACCTCAATGCTTGGTGTAATGTCTATCAATAGCTGACCTGTACACAGTTTTTCACTTCAATCAAAATACAACTTCTTACCTGAGAAGTTTCAAACTTCAAGTGACAAATTACTTACATGTTTATAAACACTTTAAAATGTGAATAAAAGGAGTTAAGGTACACCAGCTACAAATCTCTAACCCAGGCTTTATATCAGGGTCTGCTTTTCAAAAGTTATGGAAAATGCTACCTATGGTCCTCAATGGTTGTTTTTGATACTCAGTAGCTAAGTAAGGTTCCAAGAATGGGCCTTGTAATAAAATTTGGCAATTAGGGTATGGCAAATGCCTTTCTACCCTGATATTATAATTTCTTGTGTATCTATAGATAAATTGTATCTATAAATGTGCTTCTAATTCACTTCAGTACAAAATAAAATAGGTGAAATAGCTTTTGTGAAATAATATTGTACCTGAAAATTTGGCTCAAACTTTGAAACTAATAACAAGTTAATGTTTTTTTAAAAGTAAGTTTACATTACTAAAGGCCAAATTAGGCCACTGCTACTTTTTTTTAAATTAGGATGAAAAGTTTTTAAATGAAACAGTTGTGTTTTTAGTAAAATTTTTATTCACCATATAATCACAGTGTTTTCTTGCATAACTAGAGAAATAAAAATACCAACAAACCAGTATTTTTCTTGCTTAGAAATACTCAGATATGTCACCTGAAAAAGCTTTGGCTTCTTTGCTTCTTCCTAGCATCATGTTTTAACTCCATCTGCCTGTGTCCTCTCAGAAACCCACAGTTGATGTTGATACTGTCAACCCTACACTCGATCCTAGATTAGATTTGGAAAAAGCTCATGATTAAATGCTTGAACAGTAGCCCTTTTCATCTGCAGCTTATTTTATTATGGGCTTGTTTTGCAGACATGATGGAATACCAAACTAAATGGAGACTTATGAAAATCCTCATTGAGTGTTAGTGTCTAAGATCTAAGTACTCTGGTATTTCCTTCCAAATTAGTTGTTGTTTTAATATTCAAAAGACTTTAATTGTTCTTTTGTTGAGCCTGATGACGTGTGTCTGGGAAAGTCACTGGCTGTATGAGTTGTTCCTTTTGGTTCATATCATGTTGACTCAAATCATGTTGCAGCTGTTCGCTCCCTTCTGAAAAACAACATCTTGTAAATAAACATAGACTTAGAAATACTACCCTGAATCTTGTGTAAGATAGTAAAATTGACCATATAAACTTTGGTAAGAGTTCTTGCATGGTGGCTGTTCTAGAGTAATTTCCAGTGTAGAGGCAGGACACACAGTTTTGTATGAAATATATGGAATTTCTTGTGTAGAAAAAATAATTTTACAGTTATTATTCTAGGAAAATTTCACATCAGATATGCTACATGTTTTCTCATCTTTTTTTCTTACAATTGTCATGTAGGTTTGTGGTTTGTAGGGTTTTTTCACTGTCTAGTAACTAATAAGTATAGTATATGAGTAGTTTTGAAGTAAGGCAGAACACATATTTTTGTTGTGAGGATACAGAGTTAAAGGTTTCTATACTTTCTACACTGTGATGGGCCAGAAAGGAATGCTTTCTCCTTGGGAAAATGGAGGCAATATCTGGAAAAAAAATTCTGATTCATTGCAAGTCCTTTCACTTGTTATACACGCAGTATAACACTTTGTCACAATGCCATGTTAACTCACTCCTTTAAAAGGCTGAAAGCTCTTTCTCTCCTCAGTCTCCCTAGTAAATTACAGAAAATTATTTTATGTCTTGGTGCCTATGTAAAAGCAAAAAATCCAGAAAACTTACTTCAGGGTAAAGCAGATTGTACATTTAATCTCAGTCTAACAGCTATTCTTCAAAAGGGTGAAGTGAAAGTATATAAGTAGTGATTCATAATCCGACAACTTTCCTATTAGACTGGAGGAATGTAATCACTGAGTGTATTCCATTACACCACATTTAATGAAGGGGACAGGTATATACAGTATGAGGCAGAGAGCAATAGGTCCTAAAGAAAACACACAGTGTGCATATGGTATCCTTCTGAAAGTATGTGTATTGTTTGGTATTTTTTGCTACCTCTTATGCCATTTCCAACTTCCTTTCTGTCCTGTGTTTTTCATTTGTTTTTCTTCACATAATTTAAGTGCCTTTTCCTTGTAGTTATCCTGTACATCTGACTCAGGTGCTGCACTTAGAAATCCCACTTCCCACACCAAAAAGTATTCTAACTTTCTCTGGAATGTTAGAATAACCTCTATCACACTGGTGATAGAGCTGCTAAATGTTGACAGGTGTTGGACTGGACAATTTCTACACACCCCTTCAAACCTACATTCCTATCTATGGTTTTGGTTGGATACCATGTTTTAAACATGGACAAAGGAACCATATACCAGTCAATTCTCCCACTTTGGAGACTGAACTGCACCTTTTATGGCTCGACTACTGGCTCTGGGGTTTTTTTATGAGTGATAACGTGCATGGAAAAACAGATATTCACTTGCTTCCTTGGTAATCTCTCAGCTTTCCTAATGTGCTATGGGAAAAAAAAATAGAAAGAAAAACAATCCACATCCCCAAGCACTGTCAGTATCTCTGCCAACAAGGGAGAACTTGTCCTTTCATCCTCCCCTAAAACCCTTTACACAGCTTTACAACAGCTAACTCTTCCTTTGCTTACCTTCAGTTGAGTCCAGTCTGCTGTGTTCAGCCATTGGAAGCTGGCATCTGCTCAAGAATGTTTCATGGTGCTGTGCATGTTCACATGGAAAAAATCTATAGAAAGCTTCTGAAGAGAGAAAGGTAATAGTCTGTTCTCCATTATGGACTCTTTAGCACCGGCAGGTAAAAACAACTTACTTCAGAAGTGACAAAGATAACACTGACTCTGTACTGGAAAGAGGATGGATTACTCTTCTAACCCATTTCCTAAAATACAAAATAAGAAACTGATCAATTTTAAAGCTTTACAACATACTAGAAACTTTTGATAAAACATTTAATTTTTATTATGTCCTCTCTAGGTACACGGGAGAGGAGAGCTTATGGATAGTTTATAAGTAGGGGAAAGAAAACAGGTAATGTCTCAAAACCTGAAATACGCCTTTTATTACTGTGAGGCTTACTGATATTTTGTATCTTTGATATGCCACCTACTAATATAATGAGGTTTATCTAGACCACCTTATCATGCCAAACCTGAGTTAGATTCACATAAGATTAAATACTATGTCCTTCAAAAAAGATTTTTAAATTACAGTGCTTTGATATTTTTTTAATGCTTACATTTGATGAAATGCTCTAATTTTTTATTCCTAGAGGTAGGTAGAAAAGGTCAAAAAAGAGTTGAAGAGAGAAACAACAAGAAGTGGATTAAGTTTAAGAGCAAAAGATTGTGATGAAGAAAAAAAAAGAAAAAAGTACAATACTCCTTGGAATAAGCAATGCATATACTATGCTTGGTTGAATTCTAAATGGAAAATTTTTGTAGACATTAATCAATTTTGTACATGATAAAGCAAATATTCCCAATAGATGGATAAAATGTAACTGGTGTTATTTTTTAGGGCAAAAACTGAGTCTTTGTCCTCAAGGTTGCAGCAGAAAGTAAATGCTGCATATCAGTGCTTGCAGCAAACAAACCGGATGACACACAATGGTTTTTTTAAATGCAACTTTTTAGCAAAAGCTTTTAAAAACCATCTCCCCTCCATATCTTTTTCCAGCTGGAACAGCCAGTGGATTTAGTTATTTTTGCCCCTCTGGTGCTCTGAGGTCCTGACTGTCATTGGGAAACTGTCTGGAATGAGTAAAGTGTGCCTCATATAATGGAAGACCAGGCAAGAAGGGAGGGCTTAATCTTTTTGATTGTAAATCTAGTTTCTAGAGAATAACTTCAAAACTGGAGCTTGTCCTTTGACATTTCTGAAGATTTTATAGTATGACCAAGTATCAGCTTTTGTGTTGCTATGCTCAGTTTGTTCTCAGGATGGGTCATTTGCCAGCCCACTCTGTCAGCATGTTTGTGTGTTAATTTTTAGAAGCAGTCTGCAGACAGAAGATTGCCACTGGCTGTGATGTGATTTTTTTCACATTTTTAGGTGCCCATTAGCAGTTGTCTTTGCTGAACACTGCCTCTTCCTCCAGAACTGGCAGAATGTGTGATGAGAGGGGTCTTCAACCCTTGTAGTGCTGTATCGCCTACTTCACCTTCATTTATTAAATAACAGCAGTTTTTAAAGTGTTTCAAGTTTGCCCAGTTGATTTGGTACTGAAACAGGTGAGGAAGTCTTACCTGAGCTGTTCTGCCAGCTTTGCTCCGAAAGCATTAACCTCAGGCA
Organism: Pachyramphus minor; assembly: GCA_013397135.1. Lineage (NCBI taxonomy): Eukaryota > Metazoa > Chordata > Aves > Passeriformes > Tyrannidae > Pachyramphus > Pachyramphus minor. Next base: position 231,263 of record VYXB01007995.1, on the reverse strand, counting down.
GAGGAGCTGTGATAAATGGTGGGAAACTGTAACACACACTACCTCTAGAGACTTCTCTGCAAATAAGCTTTCACTAGAGCTGTAGATTTGGTTGATTTCCAGAAGCGCTAAGACCCAAAACATGTTGAAACGGAAAGAATCCTGTAATGAGACTGGAAACAATTCATGAAAAATCCTGTGAATGGAGTTTAGTTCAAAAATGGTTTTGGCGGTTTTGAAAGCAAGTTGCTTGCCTTACTGATAGAGCAGAGAAGTATTTAAGCCATAAAAATGGTTGTGAACAGAAAGGATATCCTACACTTTTCAAAGAAATACGCACTTGTATTTTTCTGTTTTGCTGCTTACTCATGAAACAGATTTTACATTTCCATGAAAAGTAGCATCTTATCAAGTAGATGGCATGTTCTGATATTTCAGATGCTTTATTCAATTGCCAAAATGATATGATGCTTCCTTTGTGTCCTGCAGTTGAACTTTGCCCTTACCAGAGCACTGCTGGTAAGTAGTGCTCTGGTACTTTTGAGAGAAAAGTTTGAAGTGGAAATTAAATTATTTTTTTTACATAATGACAGTTAATAGTTTTACGCATAGTAACTTTGCTTTCATATCTTCTTTCAATTCAGATTAAATGGTTATTTGCAACATAAAATGTCCATTAAAAATTGGCAGATAAAATTCAGGAATCCTTGTGTGAAATTCCATGGTTTATATGCGAGAGTTTCATATAATTATCTGGTTAATTTGAATCAATAATTTGCTATGATCTCCCCTTTTTTAATGCTTATTCTGCCCTCCAAAAAACTTGGAAATAATTTTTTCTATAAAATAAATTATTTAAAAATCTCTAAAATCTGATCTCTTGAGTGCAGAGCTGCTGTACATGAACTTGTTTATTGGGTGTTGTTTTCTTGGGTTTGGGTTGCTTACTATATATAAATTAGGCAGACTTAGAAGAATTTAAAATATTACCATTTTTGTGAAGGCTATTAATCTTTTTTTGCTGATATACCATTTCTAAGAGGTATTATATTTTTCTAATCTTAAAAATGTAAAAAAGTCAAGATTTCCAGTTTATTTTTAAGCCACTGGCATGATATGTAGACATGACATTTACAAAACCATCAGGGCATTTGACAACAATCTTGGACTGCATGCAGTCATTGCTATGATCTCCCCTATTGCTTACCTTTACATTTTCTTTAGAAATGGTGCTTTTATTTTGCTGCTTTTATTTTTAGTATTGGGTATCCTGTCAGCCCACAAGGAAAACGTGCACACAAGGAAAATGATACGTATTCCTCCTGTTACTCAATAGCTTAATCCTTAAAGTGTTTGCCTGAGAAGGAGGGAAAATGAAATAAAGGGCTTCTCAATCCCCTGCTCACCAGGCTGGGTGCAAGGCCATGCTGCTCTCTCCCTTTGAATCTGGGTTGCTGTGCAAAGTATAATGCAGTACTCTGGGACCAGGACAGATGGAAGCTAAAGGCTGACACTGCATGGCTTCCCACAGCCTGTGGAGAAGCACTGGATGCCGTGGGGTGAAGAGGCAGTGGACACTGTTTGCACCCAAAGACATATGCCTTGGTGTCTGACCCATCAGAACATGCAAGCCTGGCCCAGATTACTATGAGAAGGTGAAGGAGGTGTTTGGATGGGTGTGTTGCATGTCTTGAGTCTGGAAACACATGTGGCTCCCCAGCCTTGGTCAATACAGCAAGGTTTTGTAATGGACACAGAGTCAGAGGTGGGAAGAGCATAGGGCTTAAGTCAACTCATGGTTGGATAGGCAAGGGCCACAGAAGTCGGTGATGCAGCAAGATGAAACATAGCAAAATGAGATCAAGCTATAATCAGTCTTAGCAAGATCAACAAGAGGGTCACCAGAGGGAAAGGTGAGACTTCAGTCAGTTCAGGAAGTTTTATTGACAGGAACCCTGTGAGAGAGGACCGCACAAAGGAACATCTGATTAATCTGACCGGCTCTTGCTATCTTAAATCCGATGGGCAAATACTGTTAGGGGAAAATAGGGTTAACATATTTATGCTTCATAGGCTTTGTTTGTTCCTCTGAGGAAAAACACTGTGGGAATTTCTGTGCTTGCAGCCAGCATGCATACTGCTCTACAGTGCAGTTTACAGTAAGACTAGCAGTATTCCAGTTATAGCTGACCCCAGAAGTCTAATCTTTTGCTAAACAATTTGAAGTGTTTTCTTCCTAAACGCTAACTCAAATGCTTACTGTCTACATAAAGCTGCTAATGATAGGGCTGCTAAGTGCAAGTGGGATACATGAGGCTTTAATTGAAGAGTATGACTCAAGAGGAGAGCATAGGGAGGCTGGGTGGGGGCTGAAGGAGGGACTGGATAATGACAGGACACAAAGGTGTGCGTATGCAAGTGAAAAAACCTGGGGCTTTGCTGAGTTTCCAGTTTTGGTCCAGGTTGAAATGCAGAAGACCTGTTTGAGTCATGCAACCTGGAGCCAGATTTTTGGCTCTCAGTGAAATAACGCTGGTGGCATATACGGAAATATAGATGGATTCATCTCAGGAACCCCCAGGGACATGGTAGGTGCGTGTGGTTCTGGCACTTGCAGCCACTGAGCAGGAAGGGCAACGGTGCTGAGCTGCCAGTGGCTGGGGAATACAGTGCAGCGTGGGATACCCAGCAAGCCTTTTGATCAGCGCATGGGACTTGGCAATCTTGAGGCTCACTCTTGCCAAGGGTTGGATTTGTGAAGAGATTCTGTAACATGCAGCCATTCCTTCAGGGTATATGATTGAAGTTCACAGCAGTTACCTGTAAAATTTGCTAAATCCAACCACTGTCTCCTGCTCCACGCCCACCAACACTCACCATCCTACACTACATTACTTGTACATTAGTATGCCTGTTTAAAACTTTGCTGTGGATCAGTGATTCTGTTTGAAATGCAGTGAACACCCAATTGTAGCATTAACAGCATCCTTGGTTCACACAACTCTTTTTTTGATCCAAAGGTTAGAGCATTTAAAATAAAAACAAGGAAACACAGTGCTTACAGACTGAGGCAAATGGATTCCTCTGGAACAATACGAAACAAACTGCTGAGTGGTACCACTCTGTCAGTGGGTTACTTTCTTCTCAACTTCTGGCAAAGGAGGAATAATTGCCACAAAGAACTCATTGCTTTATTCTCAGGGATGAGATTCAAAAGATTTAGATGCTATGTCTCTGCCTTCACTGATGCTATTAATTCGTTTTTAGACACATCCTCATTTTGTCATTTCTAAGGGTGAAGGCTGTTCTGTGTTTTGTTAATGATGACAGCACTGCTGAGAAAAAGGAAGGTCTAAAATATTTAACTTTAAGAACATGACAGATTAAATAACCTGGGGGGTCCTAATAATCATCATTCACAATGTAGGAGATGACAAGGTGAAATTTCGAAGATGACATTTTGTCACTTGTGGTAGTCACTTAAACTGACAAAAGCTATACATTCTGCTCTGCAGCTTCTTTACTCTAATTGGGCCAATTTTACTATCATGCTATTATCCTGCAGAGCAGAACTGGTGACAAACAAAGAAGCTTTTGTGATCTCAGTTGAACATTTTTTCATGAGCTCAAAAAATATCTTGCCAAAAAAGAATGAAAATTGTCCCTGCATTTTGTTACTGGCCAGAAGCCCAAGGCTCATATCTGTCTGCAAAAAGTCTCATCTGTATTTTTAGTTCCTGCTTGCTTATCATGGGATGTTGCAGAAGGGGCCACAAGTCAGAGTAACTATAATCACATTTGGGATTTTTCCTGACACATGTTGCAATAACTTACCTTGGGATATGGCAGAGGAAAAAGAGGCTAAACTTTCATTCCCTCCCTCTTTGTAGTTCTGGCAGCCTGCTTATTTAACCTTATTTTCTATTACACACCAGCATATAGTAATTCCCATATAGTAATTCACAATAGATTGTGTTACCACATGCTTCTTTGTAGATATTGGGAAACTTAATCCATTTTAGAAATGTTTGAACTTTGGAAAAAAATTTATTATCAACAGCTACATGAACAGTAGTAAGGAAGTGATTCTATAAGCTGTTAATACAGCATGAAATACTGAAAGAACCCATCTTGTTAAGGTTAAAACCATCTTATTTATGACCAATCAGAAACTCTGGGCAAAAAATATGTTTAGTAACACACATTTGTTAACATGGAATAAAATTACACTAGAGTGTAACATGGAGTGTATGCAGAGTGGACATATATGCAGCTCATCTAAAATGCAGTCATTTGGTGGAAGCGTTAAGCTGTTAAAATGTATTGCTATCAAGAAAAAGTTGTTTATTATAATAAGTGTTGTTTTTCTCCATGACAGAAGTAGGAAAACGCCATTATTAATGCTGTCCATGCATCAGACAAAGACAGCCTTTGTTTTTGTCCACTAAACGAGATGTTTATATTCATTGTTTTGGAGAACCTAAAATTGGAAAACTGAAGGTAAATATTTCTCTCAATCCTTTGGCACATTGAAGTCTGCAGGATCCATATTAAGTGATGGCAGTGGTATGTAGTTAGTCAGCATTATGTAAGGCATCAGAAAAGGCTGAAGATTTACACATTTTCCCAGATTCTCCCTCTTGCCCTTTACTCCATCTACATATTCTACAATTCATAGAGTCATAGATTAGTTTGGGTTGGAGAAGGCCTTTAAATAACATCTAGTTCATCCTCCCTGCAATGAGCGGGGACATCTTCAATTAGATCACAGCTGCATCCAACCCAACCTTGAATGTTTCCAAAGCATCTAACACCTCTCTGGACAACCTGTTCCAGTGTTTCACCTTCCTCACTGTAAAAAATTCCTTCCTAGTCTGAATCTGCCCTCTTTCGGTTTAAAACCATTAACATTTGTCCTTTTGCAACATGCCCTACTAAAAAGTCTGTCCCCATCTTTCTTATAAGCCAACTCTAAGTACAAGAAGGTTGTAATAAAGTCTCCCCAGAGCCTTCTCTTCTCCAAGCTAAACAGCCCCAACTCTCTCAGCCTTTCTTTATAGGAACATATTTCATCCCTCTAATCATTTTTGTGTCCCTCCTCTGGACCCTTTCCAACAGGTCCATACCTTTCCTATGCTGAGGACCCCAGAGCTGGATGCAGTATTTCAGGTGGGGTCTCAACAGAGCAGAGCAGAGTCACCTCCCTCAACCTGCTGGCCATGGTCCCCTTTTATGCAGCCCAGGATGTATTTGGCACCACTCAGATTGGTGTTGTCTGCAAACTTGCTGAGAGAGCACTTGATCCCACTGTTTGTGACATTGGTATTAAACACAACTATTCCCTCCTCTGAGGGTCACCCCTCACCAACAATCTCCACACCACAGTCAATCTGGACATTGAAGCGCATTATCATATACCAGCTCCTGACTTCAGTGAGAGTTGTTTTGTTAGCTAAGAGCTCTTACATCTAATTTCCAGGTACCCAGCTGTTACTTTTGCCATCTTGAAATTCCAGGTCAAATCTGCCTCCTTTTTTGTTGCATGATGTTTGCAGTTTCCACACGAAGTGTGCTCATTTCCAACTTTGCAGCTATGTGGTACTCATGTAGCCCCAGCTGAACTAAGCACCCATCATACTGCTGACTCACCCGAGCCACCAGTGCTGCTCCTCAGGGCACAACTCCTGCTACAGCATCAGTGCTATTCCACTGCTCCATGGCCTCCTTCAAGTCCACCTGCTCTGCATTTCTGGCTGTGCCCAGACCAACAGCCACAGCTCTCATTCTTGTCCATACCCTAAATTCTGCCATCCCCAAATCCTGTTGCCCTGTGCCCCAGTCCACTAATCCTGCTCTCTACTCTTCCTCACCAGTCCTGTCTGTACCTCACTCTTATTTCCCTCTGTATCTCACTACTGCAGCTTCACCTCTCTTTTTTCCAAGGCTTCTTAATGCTCTCCAAGAAAGGCTGAAAGTCTCTGCAGGTTTATCTCTTCCTCTTAAGCATCTTTTCCTTCTCTCTCAGGAATGGTGAGGTGCCAAACTCCCTGACCAGCTTAGTTTTTTCCTCTCAAAATCATCTGGTCCTGGACTTCTTAAAAAAAAAAGTCACAATAAACTGCCATTCTCACAGGATAAGCTCTGTTTTTTACTGGAAAACCCTGGTAAATGCTACTTACAGCGCAAAAAGTGCACAAACAACATTCATGAAATGCATTATGAAGGAGTCTGCATCTAGCAGCATATGTTCTGACAGAGAATTCTTCCAAGTGATACAGGACTTTAAAGAAAGGTTTTAAATGGGACTGACACAAAGCAATATAGTAATTATTTGGCAGTGCATAATATCTTTATTTAGAACAATAAAGTATATATATATAATGTAAATTCCAAATTTGAACTGGTATAAAAAAGGATGTGGGAAAACATCTATCTTCAAGAGGACACATATGTACACACATCACATTTTATAAACTTTGTTGATTACCTTCAGTCAGAATGTAACGATGCAAAACTGTGCTGACATTTACATTTAAATAAATGAATCTGCCCATGATGCAACCAGCAAACGTCTGTGTCTCTGCCACTAAAGAGTCTAAAGTTTCTGTGTTCCATCAATTTCATCATATAATAGCAACATTCCACCATTACTGTAGATCTGCATTTAAGGCAGTTGAATTAGATTCCTGAATTGAAGAATGTTGGATAACTTTAAACGTAAATCTAACTCAAAATATCAGTATTTTATATATACAGTTAGATTTTCAATTTAATAGTTGTACTGTGTACTGAACGGTTTCAGCATATTACAAAGAGAGAGCAACAGAGAAAACAGAGCTGGTGAAGATGAGAGTCTAAAAAAATGTGCAGGTTGTACACATACTCCATAGTCAAGCACATTTATAGTCAAGCACATTTTATAAGCAGGCTTATAAAACGACCTTGTGATGAAATAAGTACCATTAATTCATTCAAGTAAACACAAACCTAAACAGAATTACTCAGCATATCACTATCTCTTGGGTTTTTTTCTCACAAGGCCCTTAATAATTGCATGCAAAAGTGAACTATTTCAAAGGAAACCTAAAAATGTTAAGTTTCTCACCAAACCACAGATATCCAAAAGCCAAATTTGGCTGACTTTTATATATATAAAAAATACAACACCCATTTCTCCCCATTTTCATTTTAAGAGGAAGGGTGTTAATTTTCCAACTGTGTTAATGCATAGGCTCTGTCTACCCAAAAAGAAGACTGAAAAACTGATCAATCTCCAGAAGTTAAACAGCTTACAATGGAATACAGAGGCAATTAAATGTCTATTTCTGCCACCTCAACTCCCATTGAACGGCAACTTATTCTATTTCCATTTATTTCAAAGATGTCTCACGAGTCAGTTGTCTTCCAAAATTTCATTACGTACAAAGTAAAGATCTCCTCAATGGCCACGGAAAGTTTCCAATAAATTCACAATCCCATTTCTAGTGCCATGCTACCTACTATGTCTATAGAATGTCTAGAAGTGTCCTTCTGCTTTGCAAGAGGATTAAGAACACATGAGGTTATGTTCAGATCTCTCAAAAGGGGTTGCAGAGAATAGGAAAACCATGAGGTCAAGCAACAGTTCTGCTACTCCATGTGTCATATGACTTTGGTGCATATTCAAAGAACAAAGTTTGTGAAGGTGGAAAGTCTGCCCATGAATTTTCTTTCTATTCTCATATAGCCTTATATTTCCCTTGCTCCACAGAAAGATTAAAGCATGTAACATTATTTGAAAGTGATTTAGCTACTACTTTAAGATGTTGCTCTTGGAAGGTGAATATTATGTCACAATCTGTGTTTAATGTATGTTTCAATTCATAGCTGATATTTTTTCTAGTACTGAATAGTAGACTAAGAAGCCTAAAATATTGCACAGTTTGAATAGCAAAGTATAATTTGGGCACACCAATGTGAAACACTATTGTGTATTTCATTTTATGGAAAGAATGCATTTAGTTTAGGAACAAGAACATTAATAAATACAAGATTATTGCTTGACTGAATCTAAGAAATTTTTCTTAAAACTTCAAATGCATAAGCTTGCCTCAATATCATATTGTATGAAGTATATAAGGGTTTTGTACAATGTGTAAGGATAATTGCTTCTGGATACCTTTCCACTCAGTCAAAACCAAAACACAGTTATTCTCTGCATTACCAAAAAGGTGCAAATTTCCATCAAGCAGGTCATACTGACTTTTTTTAGGGTAACTCTTAAATAGGTTTGAAACTCAAAGTCTGAGGGCCTTGTGAGTAAGGAACTACACAGTGTCAAAGGTGACTTAACCGCAGATGGAGAATTCTGTTGTTTGAGGAATGCACGTGCTTTTTAGAAGTGATGAGCAATCTTGATTATTCCTTGGATGAGTTCTACAGGAGCATCTTTCTGAATAAACATGAAGCTTCTCACACCGAGTTTCTTTTGATCTTGTCTAAGAGAAGTCCTCAGATGATGCAAAGTTCTGTTATACTTAATGGAATTATGCTAATTTATACCAGCTGAGTAGGACTTGAGGACCCTTTTCTGACATCCAGGAAGTGCAAAAAGGGCCTGAGTATAAATAAAAATTCCACATGATCAAATCCTTGCATCAGTGAATTCATGAGAAGTTTTAACAGTGATATCAGTAGAGTAAAAATTCAACGCCGAGTGGCTACATGCACACATCAGCTCTGTCATCAAACATGGTAAGGTTCTTTCTGAGGTTTTTTTCTTTTTAGTAAGTATGTAAGACAGTTTTACCGATAATACACACACACACACACACATATATGCACACATACATATATATTATATGTATGACATATTCTTTTTATGCACGATTCTCAGAAAATTCAGCAGGAGAAAAAAATTCTACAAGAACTCTTAAAAAATTTAGTTCCTATGCATTTTAAAGAGAACTCCAACTTTATGCAAAACATTAAAAGCAATTTTTTTTTAAGTTCTTATGTGGCTTAAACTAAAACTTTTGCTGACCTGGTCAATTTGATGACAGATGGCAGTTTGTCATCTCAAGTGAGCCTTTACCCTTTACCTTTTAGGGGTAAACCCCCCTAATACCGATAAATAATCATAGCCATTATCTGCAAAGAGCCAAGATGAAAAGATGCACAACTACACTTGTAACTTTTACCATGGTATTTTTAGGATTTACTTGAAAATACGTCTGTACATCAGTCCTGTACATATTCCATTGATGCTATTACAGCAACGGATGCAGAAGACAAGTGGGAAACAAAGCCTTTCTCTTTTGTTTCAAAAGAATTAACCTTCAAGAGTGGAGAATGCCAAGATATTAAAGCTTACTTATCACTTAAAACACAATGCAAACATTAATTATAGCTGATGTAAGTAAAAGCTAAATACACTCTCAGTATCTTTCAGATTTCCTATGCTAGACATTTAAAGACAAAGTATCAGTGGCATACATTGTCAGAATTTAAAACACATTTCACGGGTTTGTCTTTATTCTGATGTTTGAACGCAATTCAGACTCTTTACTTTCCATTAGCATGGCTGGAAATTTCACCAGTGTTCACATACCCAGCAGTTACTCTGAATGCTTCGAAGCTCTGTGAGGTACATTCACCTCCTGTTTACTTCGTCTTCATCCAGTATTTGCTTCTCCTGAACAGAGACCACCAACGTTGATAAATTCTTGAGGCTTTCTGGGGTGGGCAACCAGCCACCTGGCACCCGACAGAGACCACATGTTGCTGCACACACGGCCTTTGTCAGGCATAAACACAGCTCCTTATAAGTAAAAGTCTAGAACTCTAGTTCATGGCACACACACACTTTCAAGTTTTATACAGAATATTGAAGAGTACGCTATCTGTATCCATTTCTGCATTTTCTGTCAGTTCAGAGACCTCCATCTGAAGACATCAATGTAAGGTAGAGGACACAAAATTTAAATTAAGGATGGAAAGGTATTTATGACTTGCAATGATTACACATACTTGGAGGCATTTGAAAGATGCTTTTTGTTCAGGACATACTTTGTTTTCCAGAGTCAGATGAAAGTATTAATGCAATTAGAAATCCTCAAATGTCACACAAGGTAGATATTCACATAGGAGACAGTCCTGCTAAGTGCACACTCTTCTTGTAATTGTTCAATTCACTGTTGGTTTCACAGTAACAAACACATTGTCCCCATTTCTATATCATGTCTATGGAGTCATGGGCAGCAACAACAGATGCAGACTCAGTCTGTCACTCCAGAAGGAATATGAATGTGCTTAAAGCTGCTTCATTTATGAAGCGAACATGGAACTGTTACCTGCTTGAAGAGAAAATCATCTACTGATTTTGCTGATTAGTGTTCCTCTCCATATACCTAAACAGTAGACATATAGACACAGATGTATAACAGAGACTTTTTTTCCTCATAATTTTGGAAATAGATAAATTTAATGACATTGTATAGACATTTCTTTAGTCAGAAAGAAAAATGTTATGAGATGTACTTTCCTGGTCAAGAACACACTTGCCTGCAAAAGCTCACTGAGGTCATCTAAAGTGATGAAACAACCCTCATGGTTTTACGGAAGTGTTGTTTGTGCATTTTGGTATTGGCAATTTCTGTCAGCAAACTTCCCTTTGAAGTCATCTTGGACAAATCAATACCAAACTGAGTTTACATGTTTGGAAAAATTGAATGACTTGTCCAATGCAGTGACAATTTTCCTTCTCACTGAGCAGATGTTAGAACAAAGTAGTTAAGGTGACTGAAACACACTCAAGTTGCAGCTAACATGATCACATCAAACACCTGAGAGTAACCGCTACAGGATGAACTGCAAAACTTGTTTACTCTTACGTTGCTCTTTCCACTCATGATATAAAATGAACCATTCAGTGCTGCCTAAATCTTCCAGACTCTTTCATAGATGCCACGGGTTAAGAACAGAACACTTCCGTGGCAAGAAGCCCCTTGCCAGAGAAGCCCATCATTCTGCAGAGGACAGCTGGGACTGAGAAACCTCACTCGCCTTTGCTGTTCACTCTTGCATAGTAAAGCAAGAATGATGCATCTGATGAGGCTACAGAGACCGCAAACTGTGCTGAGTAAGCAACAATTAATAAAAGCTCAGCTCTGCTTGGCCTGTTCTCCTACACTCACCTGCTACTTTTAGCAAATTGTGGTTTTAGTTCACATTGCTTTCAAATAGCTGTAGGACAACAGCTAAAGGCTTCTCTGTAACAGCTCTTGAGCCAAAAAGGAGTAGCAGTAGCTGTCCTTCATTTTGGAATTCCTGCACATTTCATTTTGAAGCACTCAAGTTAAAAGTCAAATGTCTAAATTAATGGTACAGGATTAATTAAATGAGTCACTAAAGATCTTATGCACCCTACTGATAGCAAGATGTATTTTTTTTTTCCAAAATGGACTGCTTAATAGCAGCAGCTGATGGTAATTAAGTCTATAGTAAGACTGTCACCAGAACAACTTACCAGTACATGAAGCAGTAACAGTGTTGAGGGAAAAAAAGCAACAGCTACACTTGTAGATGTTCCTTTTCTTTTTGCTGCAACATACTGGAAAAAAAAAAAGGTACTTTATTACTATACTAGTCTTTTAATTCCAATAGAATAGAAGGGTCTGTAAGTTAGTTAAACTAAAAGGAAACCCAAAGTATTATAATTTATGTTTGCTATTAGTTCTTCCTATTTGTAGATGAATATTCCTAATTTCTCAGGACAGAGAAATTTCTAATACTCATCTGTGCCATATATGCCAACACATGTGACATATATTCAAGAAGACATCTGATGAAGAATGCAATCTGTCTAAATTTCCTTAAGGCCCTCTCCTGCATTTAACTAATTTTTATCTCTTTTCTTCCTATAAAACAATGTTTTCTGTTTCCTGCAAAGTTAAAAGGAAGATGTATGTTCCATTTCACAGGTTTTAATATCTGTGAGGATGAGGTGCAGAATGAGTTACTGGTAGCAACTAATATACCTGGTGAATATACAGTCTTTCATTCTATATACTGTACATGAAGTAAATTTGTTTTAAGGATTTATTATTTTAGCAAGCCTAAACAATGAAAATTTCAGCTCCTGTGACCGGACTGTTAGATTAGAACTTTGTCTATTTCTGCGTTCAACAGTGGGCAGCACCGGACATTTCACACAGTGTGAGAGGACTACAGTTTGTGTCCTTCTACCATCTGCATCAGATCTTTCCCTAAGTCCCACACAGTTAAAATCTGACCAAACATCACAAAATATGAAGTTAAACAATACTCTCAAAATGCTATAGCATGAATATCCCTAAGTCCTTTTCTGAATTTCACAGAATTCTTTGCCCAACTCACATCGAAGGAATTTCAAAGTCTTGGATTGTTATTTCCAAGGTATATTTGATTGGCTGTGTTATACAGAACTTCTTCTGTTTAAAAGTCAGATAAAGCCATATTTGAGTTTAACTATGAACAGGGGCTTGAATCATTTCAGGATTACAATAAGAAGTGATTAGGATTTTAATGAGTCCTCATTAACTTTCTACAGGTATAAAAAAAAACTCCCTGGAAAACATAATACCCTGGGGAATACAAAAAAGTAAAAGAACACAAAAAATGTTAATGTAAAAAGTATTTAAAAGATTTTAGGAACACAACCAGGAAGACACTGCTTTCTGTTTATTTTCATAATATCAGCCTAGCTTTACACCATAATATCAGCATAGCTTTACACCACATAGCAAATAACAACATTAATTTTATTTTGTTTCTTCCCCTATACGTCTCGGCAATCCTTTTTCACAGTGGGAGTAAGGACAGAAAAAGCAAAGGTAATGTCCTCTTTATAAAATTTCATATGCAGAAACATTCTCCATATCAATTTCTATATTTACACCAGAAGGTACTTTAAAGGGCACACCCTAAGCACATATTTTACCTCTGCAGCAAGGCCTTGTGTTTGCATTTTTTTTGTATTTGTCACAGAGCTAGAGAGTGACAGGAAGTAGCTCTCAGAGATAAAATCACATTTGCAAATGCAAATATCAAGTGAAATACTATACCTTATCTCATTTTCCTCTTGACAGTCATGACACTGTGTAGTTTCAACACTTTCTGGTCTGGATTCAGGATGTGTTTTCTAGGAAGAAAATGTATTAAATATAAATATTCTAAAGCTTTCTTTAGTAACTTCCCAAACAATTGCTGTATGTTTCAGATTTTAAATGCTTCAGATTTTAAATACCAAAGTCAGCTTGCAAAATGCAGGTCAAATCTTGCCCTCTAACATACATCTGCTACTGCTATGATTTTATTATTGAAGTCTTTGTATTGTAGGCAGGGGCACAAGGGGCAAAAGAAAAAAACTTCTATTCTCAATATATAATAGGAGAAATGGAGAATTGGGTGAATCTCACATTTTTAGTTTCCAATTAGACAGCGATCATGCTGATAAGACAGGATTTGCACTTTGACAGTGGAATTCAAGAATGTGACACACAGATTTACAACTGCATGCCACAGTTCAGTGAAAATCAGAAGAGGTGTCTCTGTTTTCAAATGCAGAATGGTTCTGTTCTTCCCACCTCCCCCACAGCTAAGAAATGTAGTATCACTGTGTAAACAATTAAATGTAGTCTTTCTTACCTTCCAGTATATGGCTCCCAAAATAAAGCCAATAAGAAGAGACAACAATGATGTCAATGCTATGCTGATCCCTTGCAGGCTGGAGCTGCTAATAAAGCCAAGTGCTTCTTCTGTAATTAAAGATACTCTGTTAGTGAAGACAGATTTATAACAGAAAACTATCTTCAGGGCAACACTATTAGCAAGAGCACTTTCATGTACCACCTCCATAACAGCATCTTAAATAGCAGAACAGATACTTCAAAGTGCTATGTACATGAAGAGCACTTCATACAAAATCTTACAGGAAGTTTTTGACCACAAGGATGCTTCACCCAATTCTGAAATAACCGCGTTGAAAAGTACCAACACTAATTCTCTTTCTCTCTCTTGTAGAGAATTATCCCTTTCCCACACTTCAAAGCTTTGGATTCATTAATTTTTGGAGGTCTTATTTTGAAACACAAAGTAATTCTTTGGAAAAGAATATATGTCAATTCGTGCATTTTCCAAAGTTCCATCAGAGACCTCCCACTGAGTGCAGACAGACATTTTGCCTTGTCACTAATGAATGATCAACATGAAGCCACTTGAGAGTGGTTAATTTAACAAAATAAGCTGACCACTTCTAACATCTTCTTGGAAAGGTGCCACTGATTTCAGCAAAAGCAAACCCTTGGTACCTTGAGGTCTAGCTGCGTGTTATTTGGTTATAACTATTTCTTGATAGCTTTTAACATTTTAAATGGAAGAGCAGGAATCCCAGTCTTTCCATTCCCCTTACAGGGAGATGCACACAAGCTGAGCCTAAAATTTGGCCTTGCAGTTATTTAATCAAGAGCAGGATGTTAAAAGTCCTACAGAATCATCTGGGGATCCTCCTTCTGAAAGGCAAAGCAAGCCACAGTTGACTATTAGTTTAGACACCATCCACCCTGTTTTGTTTAATTTCAAGATTGTGAGTCTGCAGTTTGAGTGGTGGGTTTATTGTCAGATTACAGGAAAAGAACCAAACTGTAAGCACTGGAAAAGTATTGATGATTGGATACATAGAAAAGAAAATGAACCGACAGGACTCCAAATTTGTGTGACTCATGCAAACACAAATGTCTAAGCACATACAGTATGATTTACTGGATCAAACAATTTGTGTTTAGTACATTATTAAACAGCCTCCAAAAAATGCTTTCGTTTAAAAAGGAGTATTCTTATAATTAACTAAGAATTCATTTTTAACTTTCTGAGATTTTCTGGTTAACATTTTGCAAGTTTTAGACAAATATCCTTTTAATCTCCGAAATTCAGCTGTGTTTTCTAGGCTCAATGAAGAGTGAACTAAAAAGTAAGACAGCATAAAGTCTCTATCTTATATATTCATATAATATATATCTCTGTATCTCATACACTGTTTACAAAGTGTAAGTTTTGACTGTAGACGCTTGAATTTCACTTAAATCTGGAAGACTCGGCACACTAAAAAGAACCATCACTCAAGCAGAACCGATGCTAGCTTACCATGAAAGAAATCTGTCTACAGAGGAGAAGGGAAAGATAACAAAGTTCTACAGAGGTGAACATCAACTGAAAAAGAGAGGCTATTGATTAGTCTGCCTTTGCCTGCTCAGAAATTAAAGCCAAGATCAGAAATTAATGGTGGGACATACTTTTTCTAACTTTCTCTGTCAGATTAGGCACAGAGGATGTTTGCTTGCAGAACTGATCTTCAGAAAAACTGGGCAAATTCAAGTGAGTAGAGCTAGCCTGATCAACTCAAAAAAGCCTTCCTGTCATTATTTTATCTCAACTGTATTCTCAGAAAAAAATTCGTACATTGCTCTTGTGCTCTAGGCAAGAAAAGTGCAACCTTCATTTGCCTAATGCCATTTCTCCCAGTGAGAGACTGTTGAGTTATACAACTAAATTATGTAAATCATATGGGGATGGTCTTGTTTTCCAGATGCTGCCCTCCAAACTTCAGGAAAAAAATTAAGAAGTGAAATAAAATCAAAAAAAGACTCTTCAGGTCATGTAGAGCATAATGTATTTGATGACATGTTATGGTAGAGTGTATAACCTCAAAAACCCTCGACCTACCTGCAATGCTAGGCAGCGTGTCATGGCAAGCATGCTGTTTTTTAAATGAACTTCTAGAGAAATGTTCTGTATGCAAGGCAACCAGTGATAGTTTAGCATCCTTTTTTTTAACAGTATTTTTCACAAACTTAATGGAATCTTAGACAACAGAAGAGACCCTTCACAATGAAGTATCTAAAACTGGGGAAAAAAAAATCTGATTTTTGAGAAGTTATCTCCAATGCAGATGATTTCTGCATCATCTACGGAAAACTGAAAGGAATTCATAATAAGCTTTCCATGTGGGGCCCTGTAACCCAGAAACAGAGCCCAGTCTGCCCATACAGTCCCATTGCAATCCCCTTCCCAGTCCACCTTTCAAAAATGACAACAGGGTTGTTTTTTTTCACGAACTGATATATCATTAATTTGAAAATTAAGCAACCCATAACTACCTTAAAAAGCAAACAGCAACAGATTATTTAATTTCACATTGAAGTCCTGAAAAAAGTCTCTTGAAAGTTCTGGGGAGAATGAAATGAGTCATGACAGGTTTCTTCGTTGCCTTTTATTCATATTAACATTTTAAACAGAACAGGTTGGAAAATTCTTATTCTAGAGAACCTCATGGAGACTTGTATCCTAATGAAGAAAGGGGAGATAAGGAAAGCAAGCTGGCTACCATTAAGTTTTTATTCCTTCCATAGGGACCTTTTCCTCTGTTAGAAACTTTAGAGCTCTACACAGAAAGATTCTGACTCATCAGTTGTAAAGGCAGAGCAGGAGAAGGAATAGGAGGAAACTAGGTGTAACAGGAACTCTGTGAACTCTTTGGGCAATACCAGAGAAAGTGCTGGCTTTGCAGTTAGTATATAATCTACTTTAAACGGACTCTATCCAGCAAAGTACAGAAGGGGAGTGGATGCAGGCTAGCACCTCTCGGAGCTCTCGCTCTGCATCTAGTAGAAGATTCCCTAAGGAGTCAAGCTCAATTGATGCTGATTTATGTATAATCTTCATGGACATTGGGATGTTCAAGCTGTGAACAAAATATATTTACATTAAAAGCCACTCAGCTACACAATGAAGTTACTGAGCTGCTTCCTACTTGAGCTATATGTGATTATGATTCAAAGCACTGACTTGGGGGTTTTTGCCATATACGTCTCAAAGGAATTTTCAGTTTATCTCTGCTCAGCTCCAACACAATTACCACAAGATCTTATCTGTAAAAATTCAGAGCAGCTCTCACCTGTTCATTAGGGTTTTCTATTAACTATGAAGTTGGAACAAAGGAACAAAGGCACAGAAGGCAACACCAATTGCATTAAGCCACGGGTGAACATTTTCAAATTGTAGAGCAATTACTGAATTAAACTATGGTATTCTTTCCTTAATTAAAAAAGACCTTATTCCTGAAAGCAATCATAGAGATCTCTGTGTTTACATATTCTCTGAGCTGCTCGGTACTGAATAACAAAGCTCAATTATTATGAGGAAATTATAGGCAAAAATGGAAGAAGGAAATAGAGACTTTTCATGAAAACATAAAGAACATCATGGCATTAAATTGAGGGAGAAGTGTTAGTAACAGGTAGTAAGTTGAAGCTTTAATCAGAGCAATATAAGATTCACCTTAGAGGAGGGAAAAAAAAAGGAGATCAGGACTCTGATCTGTTCTTTACATAGGAACCATCTCATCTGAATTCTCCAGCCTATGTGAGGGACAATGAGCCAGATAAATACCAGCAAGACTGGGACCTAAACAGTAAAATGGAATTTCAATTGTACTACAGTCATGTAACACAAAGAGAAAAAACCCAAACCTATTTAAATAAATTAGGAATGCTGGTGGTGGTATCTTGAGAATTTTATAGCGGAAAAGATGGAGTGGGAACATGCCACAAGTCTACAATTCAATACTACAGGAATGAAAACAGCACTACTGCCATTCAAAAAAAAAAAAATTAGAATAGTATAATTGTTCTATTTTACACATAGTTGGGCTAAGACTTTTGGTGTAGATTTAGTTAAGATTCTACTATATTATCGCAGTTTAGTTTTATTGTTGTGTAAAAACAATGGGGTCATGAAACATGGATCTTTCAACAAAAGTAGGAACAACATTAAAACACATAATATACACATATACGATTTATATGATAATTATTTCACAAATTATTTTATTAGATGATGCACGTTTGTCTAAGTTGAATTTAGAATGAGGAGCAGTCTAAGTCATCTGACTGCACAGACTTTATTAATAAATTCCAAATTTATTGTTAATCTGGAAGCGTTCTTTTGTAAACACTAAATGCTTCTAAATGCTCTAGAAACTATTAAACTAAAAAAATAGTTCAATTTAAAACTATTTAAAATTAAAGAGGGTTATTTTTTTTAAAATTACTGCAGTTTGTGTCTGGAGATGCTTTTTTTCAGGCCTCCCCTCTTCTCCAAATGTTTTCCTTTTGAAATTTGAATCTAGCGGTGCTGTTCTGAGAACAGTACTGAAGCCAGGGGACCCTGTGCTGGGGAGTCTTCACATGGGAAGTAATAAGGTTTATTCATTGTTGTTTCTTCCAAGAAAGTAAGGATTAACTGAAACCAAAACTTCCTCAGCAATAAAGTCAAGACAAAACTAAAATCAGTACTGAAAGTCATTTCAGGGAGTAAAACGGAAATGCCAATAAAGATTTCACAGCTCTCTCCCTGCAAAAAAACTCCAAACAAATAACTATAGTGTAACCAGTCAGCATTCAAGTTAATGTAATTTAATCTGATTATGAGTTCAAACTGTCCCCAGCCCCAGACATACAGTCCTCATGTAATTTCTACATAAGGCTGTTAACTGATATCCAATTTTCCAATAAATTGCTTAAGAGCATGATAATCAGTTAAAACACACCTGTACAGCATATGGCAGCCAAGCAATTTCTTTGACTTACTGCATTATTTTAATTAAGCTTTTTTCCTACTTGATTATCGGTTCCAATTATAAAACAAGATTAAAAATCCTGCTTCTGTACTCTCCTCCACAGCACAGACACAGGTGCCACACTCCACTGCACTGCCCAGCATTCCTCCTGTTACTGTACTGGGTCAAAATCCTTTCATCTGAACTGCTCCTGTAATCTATCTGTCTGTCTTTTGGCTTCTTGATCCATTCCCATTGCTTCAGGCTGTGGCTGAATGTTTTCCCTCTAGCAGTGACAGCAAAAATTATCACATGTTCAGACCTGAGACAGAAACAGGTATGCATTCTTTAACCCCCTCTTGGTGCCTCACAGTTGGCCCTGAGTTCAGCAAGTACTTGCAGACAGCTCTGTGACCTCTTGGCAGGGAATCTATGGCAGTGAGGCTTCTCTTTTCCAGAGAGGTAGGCTAGCAGCCAGGAATCTAGGGTGTTTTTTTATTCCAGCCTTCTACTCTAGGGGTTCTGGGGCATGATGACTTAAAACCTTCTCTTAATTAGAAAGCAATCAGGAAGGGCTTCAAATCTGATAGCAGCTGTGAGCCAGCTAAGAGATATGCATGGTGCTAAAAGCCCAGAGATTGCACGTTCCCAAGAGAAGAAGCACAAAAAGAAACTCAGGCAGAAGAATAAACTCCACCAACAGGAGCTACAGTTGTGTCCAACAGGCTGCCTCTTTGCACATGATTTCTTATGCACAGGGAGTACCAGCCATACACTTCATCATCATACATTAAGACAACATAAATGTTCATGAAGTGAAAAGGGGAAATTGTAAAGAGACAGACACACATTGTTAACCTCATGCACCTGGGAAACAGGAACAAGGAAGCAATAACATAGTTGAGCTTTGATCACTATGTCAGAAACCTCTAATGAAACTCCCCTTGTTTTGTTCATGTGGGAAACTTCAGAGATTATTCACCTTGTTGTATATGATGTCACTAAAAGCCCCTGAAATTTCACTGTTTCCTTCCACCTCAGATTCCTATACCCCTTCTGATCTCATGATGGGTAATGTTGAAGCTCTTAAATCAACCATTCTGGGCTCTCTTATCTGTCAGTGACCAGTCATATAATACAGTGACCAAGACAGATGAGAAATATGGAGATGATTACACAAGAGAGAAGACTACAGCCTGCCAAAACCGTAGTGACTTTGTCATTGACCCCAACCCAAAGCACACAGATTGTGGAGGCAGCTCTCCTGCAACTACCACAAGCAAACATGGGGACTGTCTTCAGGTCTGGGGTAAAACCATAGTGCCAGTACTATAAAATGCAATGTACAGGCAATCTCTTTGTTCACATGAGTACCCTCAGCTGATTTAGGATAGCTATTCTGTTCACTTGGAGCAACTTCCTTTTCAGAGAGTTAAAACAAAGTGTCTGGGACAGCCAAATTTACTGAGGCCACATGACTAGTGAGACCTCACGACAGCCAAAACAAAACAAAGAGGCCTGCCCTCTCCAAGTTGTAGAGAGTTGTCACATTATTGTAACTTAGTAGCATCTATACATTTTGGTTAGATAAGTTCATTGCATTTCAGCATGACAGCTGAGAAACACATGGTACACCATCAGGAACATGTAACTTCCCATTAATTTGCACAATTAATGACATTCTTTTCCTCTGAGCTCTCATAAAAATCAGCTACTAGAACAAAATGGAGACACATATATTCAATCACTTGTACTTACTGTTACTGCTAGTGCTACTGCCAATGCTGTCATTCCTAAGGGAGCTGGCAGCAACAGGAGGAAACAAAAATGTTTTTGTGACAGCGACTCTGGAATCTAAATAGAAAATGAGTGTGTCAGCATCATGAAACTTAAAATACAGTTCCCTCTATATAAGATGATGGGCTATAGGGCTACTCTGATGTGGCTATAGGGCTGTTTTTAAAACTTGGATGTAGGGCTGTTTATAAAGTAGATTAAGCAAAATAAGACAGTTTTATTAAGAAGCAGTAGTGTCTACATGCTGAGATGTTGCTGAATAGCTAATCTGGAAAAGCAATTGCTACAAACAAGTTCTTAGGTTATGGCACTGATCTACTAGTGGTGTAACTGTGCAATTAGATACATCACCCTAATTAAAAAGCTAATAGCTGTCACTAGAAAGAGTAAAAGAAAATATAACTATAAACCTCCATTTACTGGAAGAATGAGAAAAAACTGCAGGAGCCTGACTTGAGCTTGTTAAAATTTTTAAATGAAGTAAACATGGCCCTTTTCAGTAGAGGTGAGATGAGTATGAAGGTGACTTGAAGCTGCTGCAATTTGCAGCTTGTCCTATCTTCCTGTCCTTTCAGTAGTGCAATCTTAGGCTCCTTTGCTGCCTTATAAAAACTAAATAGAGCATTAAAAGAAGATAAGAGCAATGTAAAAAGACAACCCAGGATATATTTGGAATGAAAAGAAACAGAGCAGTGTACTGTGAGGTTATTTGGATTATATCAAGGAATGATGTCTCTAGGAATGATGACACTAGTTTTTCTGTCACATAGAACTTGACTTCAAACAGAAATGCAACCTTCTGTGTCCGTAGTAATTTTAAATTGCAGTAAAAAGGTGACATGGAGGTGCAGTATCAGAACCTTAGTATCTCTGAAATTTAAGGAAAAGCACCCATTTATCTGCTTAGATTCTGTGCTGCAAAAGAAGAGCCATCTTACCATTCTCTGGTGTTTCTACTGTTGAAGGCAGAATGCAGTCATTCTTATCCAGTGCGTCTGCAAACTCCTTGTAGACCTCAATGGTACTATTAAAGTGCCTAAAAAAATCCTCAGGAATGAAGTGACCTTCTTCATAAAGGTGACCATTTTCTTTTACAAAATCCTAGCATAAAATACAGAATTCAGCTTGAAAGAAGGTCGAGACGCTCATTTCAACACCTCAATAGATGATAAAAATATCCAAAGATTACACAAAATAGTTTAAATTTTTAACCTGCAGAAGACCAGATTGGCTGTGTACAATCTTCATAAAACATACAAGTCTTCTGATCTGAGGATTTCAAATTAGCTTCGCAAATAGAAATGAATTATTAATACAGTGTTGTAAAACTGTTAAGGAATGAAAGACAGTCTCCCATCCTACACTGAAAATGAAGAGATTTTTCTAATTCCCCTCATTAAAAAAATACCTTGATTTCACATTATTTTGCAATGTTTCACATGATCCTTTTAATCTGAACACATGAAAACAACACAATCATTGGTATTGTCATTAAGAGAACAGGGAACAGAATACAATAGCTGAGATACACCACTGCACAGAAGCAGGCTGAGATCCCTGATAATGTATCTAAAAATAAGAGCAGGACTATAAACAAGGAAGCCCAATCACTCTGAGGTCTAACAGACAAGTGTGTTATCCCACATTCAATAAGACTGAGATTCATGTTAAGATGATTGATGGTTATCTTATTTTTTTTCTTTTTACCTGATTCCAGCTTTCATAACAGCTGTTTCTTATGCCAGGAAGTCAAATTTGACCTGGAATTACTCTGTACTCCCAAGAAGGACAGCGGTAAGAATGTGGTTTAAACATGTCCTAAGGACAACTTTCCAGTTTCGGTTTCAAACTTGTTTTATATTTAATCCTGAAAGTACTAGACTTAAGATCATTTTTCTCTGAGGAAAACAGTAGCTAGTTGTTTCTCTGAATTACAGGATATTTACTTCTCCATTCTACAAAATAAAATTCCTTTTCCCCAACCAGCTGAGTGCTTTGAATCATCAGGACAAAAATAGAAAAGAAAAAAAAAATATATATATACATCGAAGATTTGACAGAATTCAGTTTGAAATGAAAAGTAGGGAATGTAAAAGAACTCTCACCAATGTAAAGTAAATACATGACAAGGTTACACGGTTTTTCCGCTCTAAATGCACCTGAGAGTTTTAGTTAATTTGATTCATTCTGAGTGTTGAAAAGGTGTATTTACAACAGCTAAGAACTTAGTTGACAAAAATAAACATATCTGGAAGAAAAAAATCCTTCCTCTAAAGAACATGACAGATTTTGCCTGTTTTACTCAGCGGAACAAAAACTTCAACTACAGAACTTATTTTTAATTACTGATAGTCTGGTTACAGCTGTATAAGGGACTAGAAAATTAATTTCTCCTCCTGCCCCCCCCTGCCACTTTCATATAAGAGAATCAGCTGTCTCTAGAGTGGGGCATCTGGAATCCTTCCAGCTACTGTAGAAATCCAGAAACACATGGAAACGGGCCAATGTGTTATGGTCTTTGCTGTGCCTTTGTATAAAAGAGTTCATTAAACCATGGCAAAGCTTTCAGAGCTTCACACACTGTGATACATATTAAGTGTATAGCTTCAACCACATCATCTTTAAATTTTACATTAAGATAACTAGCAAAATAAATCATTCAAGCTGGATGTACCAGGAAGATATCTGCTTGTTTCAAACAGTCCAGAATTAACGAATTATCCTAAATACGATGGTCGCATTTTTGACTATTTAAATAACTGTATACAGGTCATTTTATACATTGTAATACCTTGCAAACTGTTTTTGTTTGAAGCAGGAGATAACATCTAGCCAATGTTAGAACAGTGTAAACTGTTTTTAAACAAAGTAGGATTTCAGATGTACAGGAATAGAAATGAGAACAAATCTAAGGAAGCTTTGGACATTTTTAAACTACTACTGAGTACTGCGTAACAGAAAGTAAAAATAAAAATATCCAGTATAAAAGCAGAAACTCAAGATATAAGATTACCTTGTTTTTATCAAAAGCGAGGCATGCCATAAGATCATTAATTATCCTTGTGAGATTATTGATGATTGAATAGTTGCTTAAAACATCTGACATATCTGAAATATCTGAAAATTTCTGGAGAAGATTATGTAGACTCCTTGAAAATTCAGGCACCATCAAATGCAACCAACAGTGATCAGGCTGTCAGGGGAAAAAAAAAGAAACAGAGGTAGATTAAATATCAGAGTTTAATAAAAACTGGTTAAGCAGCTCAACGTGCAAAAGTAGATTAGACTGTTCTTTCCTATTTAAATTATCTTGAGATTCTAAATTAAAATTATTCTTCTATAGTGTGGCCAACTTTCTCTTCAGTCCTTTTGGTAAAATTTCTATTCTCACTTATACTGACATATTTATGGTTGTCTGCTAAATGACATCCCTTCATTAAAATTCTTAATGAATGCCAAGTATCAGGCTGTTGAGAGTTTGAGCCTTGGGACATGTTACTATGAACCCTAATCCATGGTTTCATTAACCTATTTATTTTATTCAAACACCTACTTCTTTAACAATTCTTTAATCCAATATCAGTGTTCTGTGCAGCCTGTTGCTGTATGTGCCACTGGAACAGAGTTCAAATCCTTTCACTGACACCTATGCAATTAGTTTGCAGACGAAGTTTGTACAGCTGTTCACGTGACTGAAACCTTGTAATTCATCTTGCTGTCTTAGAGGGAGTCATTAAGTTCTTTTACTTAGATTTACATAACAGTAGGCAAATAGAAAAAACAGTGGCCCAGCCCAGGAAAAACCCTAACTCAATATGATCAGCAAAAATACAGGTAATGCACTAGTCATACTACAACTCGTACCTGGAAATCCCTTCCCAATAAATGCTGAATTTTTACTGGTAAATGTAACGGGAATTTATTCCATATGAGAAGTTATTTTTTCCACCATTGAAAATGTCTCAGGATCATCAAAGCCTTCCAAACACAAAAATCTTGGCCCAACAAAGCCTAAGTACTCTCAGTATCACTAAACCAGTTTCCAACAGCTGCCCAGTGTACGGGCATCATCCACTGAATCCACTTTCTGCAATGCATACCAAATGTTTGGTGATGTACATACTTCTAGGCTTAATATAATTTTACTCAATTTCTTTAATAAACCCTCATACCTTTATTTAAAAAAAATTATCCACAGGTGTTGTTCTGCTTTGATGTGTAAATGTTTTTGACAAGAAAACATACAATTCATGTCTTTGAAGAATAATCAGACTATTAGCCTTTCAGGTTTAGAGAACCAAATGTAAATACATTGTTCAGCTCTACTTGCCTTTCCACTTCTGTCTACAACTCTCTCACACAATGATAACAAGTGGCAAGTCAGTGATACCACCTTCTGTAATTATCTCAACAATTACTTTTTCTTTAGGAATGAAACAAAAAGTGGAATGAATGGCATTTGGCCTGATTCAGCATCTCTTTTTTCCTTCAAGCACAACAAGGGGAGGGGAGAGACAGAAGCAAATAAATCAGAGAAAGCTTGTTGAAACATACTCTGTTCAAGCAGCATATGCTGTGCCACGTCCCACTGCCACCATGAGACAGACAATGCGTTTTCTTTCTTCTGCTTTGGTGTAGGAACACTGACACAGAATTACTGTGCTTCCCTGAACTGAAAACCCTTTTCCTCTGAGGTTTTGAGGGTGAGCGTTCTCCTCTGGCAAGAACTAGAAGCTTACTGCTTCTCCTAGTGAGCATTTGGCAATTCCAGCAGGTGTCTATTTTGTTGCTCCTGTGGTGTAGCATGTGTGTGGGAGTCTCCTCTGAACTCTTCTGACCTACAAAGCTGTATTTCATGAGGGCTCTAAGTTTTCTTTTCACTAATATCAAGCTGTGCTATCACTTGCTACCTCAATACCTACTGAAACAAGGATGAAACTGCTCAAACTGAAAAATGTGATGTTGTTTGCTAGGAGAAGTTTAGCTCTGATTTTCTTCTGTAAACTTGGACCAAGATTTACATTTTAGGGTGATTGCAAACCTGACTTATCTTTTACTTCCAGGTAGCCCTCAGTTAGCTTTTACTTTCTTCACCTATGTAACAGTTCAAAGTTTATATCATCTTCTGAATTCAGCCCCTGCTGCTGTCATCTCTGCCTTTTAACCTTCAGGCTAGACTACACAGTTCACTCTATGAAAGACTACTTTTAAAGCTGCTCAGTTGCCTTGAGCTCGTGCATAATGCAACAACCCTTCTCATTAATGGATGGGTCAGTCTGTTCCTGTTACATGCACTACACTGGCTTCCCATCTGCTTTGCATTCACCCTGCCTTCCTACCTCCAGTCATCTATATTTGAGACTTGCTACTTTGGGTACACTTCCCACTTTATGCATGCACAGAAGATTGAAATCTATTGAAAAAAATTGCAGAGCGCCATTTCAATCCCTTCAGAGCCAAACAAAGGGCATTTATTTTAGGCAAAGCTGTGGGTTTTCCAGCTTGCAGTAGCCTTGCAGAACCCAGAGCAAAGCCTACTTCTTCAGCCAGCCTTTGCTGCGGTATGCATAACACAACCTGAAATTCCCAGGGAGGAATTTGGCAAAGTGGGATGTGAATATCCCTGCAAAGGCATGTGGCCAAGAGCCGCACCTCCCATTACAATGACTGAAAGTGGTGTACCAGTGAAGGGAACATGGAAATCTCAGCTCTGAACTTCTCTTCTTCCTATTTATTTCTTGGCTGCTCGTCATAAATGTAAACTGGATCTAAGTTTCTGGATATGATGCATCAAGATGACATGGCATTTAAACTACAGAAAAGAATCTGCATATTGGCAGTCAAAACAATCACAGAGAGAGGCAAGAATTAGGCAGTGAGAACAACCAGGACTTGCTGCTCAAGCAGGCTCCCTGGCCTTCTTCATCTGCAGTGACAACCTCCCCAGGAGCACAGTGGAGGGAGCAACCTTAGTCCAGCCCAACAGCTACTGTGCTCATTCTGGAAGCTGAGGGTACAGCACTCAGGCTATGGCTGCCCTCCACAGACACGAATCTCATCACATCAGGCACCAAAATCATTGAATTTCAAAAAGCACTGGCAGCCAGTCTTATTTCCTTTTTCTCTGCATATTGGCCATTATAAGAAATGGAATTTTTTCCATTAGTTTTATTTATATAGGGTCTAGTAGCTGACTTCCATAGCTTTTGTTCTGCAGAGGTTTTCTCTCTGAAGAATAAACTGGGTTTTCTGAAGTACTCTAAATTTTAGTAAAAGCCTCAAGCTTCCAACAAAGCTCTTAACACTTCCATATCTGACATAACCCCTCAACCTCACAACTCAGGGCCATTCACTATCCCTCAATCTCCTTTTCTTCCTCCCATATTCTTGTTATTCAGGACTGAATATTGCTTCTGGCATCACTTTCCACCATCAATATGGAATATTGATAGATTTGCTATAACGTTGTAGGATAGGATGCATTTTTAGATCTGTATTGCACAGAAACTGGACTTTCCTAATGAAAACCTTGTACAGACACAAAACCAGCTTCTTCTATCTAGCAGATGATTTTTAGCTACTGATGTATGTACAATGATTCATTCTACAATATTGTTAAGTTTAACTGACAAAATCATCCTTTTCTTAATTTTTTCCTTTCCTTAAAAGGAAACAATAAAGCATACAGAATAACTTGTACTTTCACCTTGTTTCCTTTTCTCCTTTTTCTTGCAGTGTATGCAACAACCAAGAGGAGCACTTACAATACATCATTCCAAATTAGTATTTTTTGTTAAATTGAGGAAAACCAAAAAACAGTAGATTAAGCAATAATATGATTTTAATAGAAAATGTATATAGACGATGCTTCTTTAATAGTATCACTATGTATTAAACATGGGATTATACAGAAAGAATAATACAAAGCAGGTTTGAAACCCTGTTGGGTTGTTTAGTTACTGATGCCACTATTTGCTGAACTTAAGGTTCTCCTTGCTGGCTACTCAGTATTTGTTGTGCTTTAATGGCATTTCCACTGGCTGAAACAAGAAGGCCATTGTGCAGTAGTTACAAAATACAATTAGAGAGACCCTACGCAGGAAATTATGAATTAAGAAATATTAATTTTCAACTGACATAATGAAATAATAGTGTAGTTTGACTTTTTCCAGAAAAAAAGGTGAAAAAATTTAATAAGAAGAAACATTTTTCTAAGATTCCCGCAATTTAAAAGGTTGTAAGGGACTGTGGGAATCTGTCTACATTTCTTTTAAATAAATACTTGGGAAGTGTATGAAAAGTTAAATAATCATTATTTAACTGTAACTTACTAAGCCATAGGACTAGGTACAAAATGTTACAGCCATCAATGGTTCCAGTGGGCTATTTTACTGGAATTAACTTGAAGTGATTGTACATACCAGACTATCCATCTTCGGGACATATTTAAGGGTTATCAAATAATCATTTGGGAGATTTCCAACCTACAATAGAAAGATAATAAAAATGTTATTACTGACTACACAAAACACTTAATTTCCATTACTGCATTCAACAAAAGCTATCAAATATTCAACACAAATTTTCAGTAATTTACCAGATGCATGCAAAGTTAAAGGTTTGCCTCCAGTAAAGGTGCAGGTAAAAAAGGTTACTTACATACTTAGTTTCCTGTGGAACTGCTATTTATCCTTATTTATATTATTATGTTGACAAGTGACCCACTTCTCCACTGTAATACACCCAGATCTGACCTGATCATGTTCAACGCTACCACTTCCCAGCTGAATTAAAGTCAACACTGTGCTGAGGAGTAGTGATCTGAACTTATTCATTACTAGAGGAACTCCACTGCATTTTCATCTTTTAATGGCATGTCTTTACCTTTACCAAAGTGTTTACCTGACAATTTCTACATTACCCCAACTGCTGTAGACAGTAGAGGACAGAGAAGTACCTAACCCTTTTTCTGTCAAATAATTTCCAACTTTAAATGCATCTGAACCTAAAGAAATACTTACCTGCCTTGTGCTTACTTATGTACCATGTCAGAAAAATACTTTTTCACAACTTCAAAGTTAAAGTTATTCCTCTTACTAATGATGAGCAAAATAATTATGTCATAGCAATGTCCTGGGGCAAAGGAGAACTACCAGAACATGGTAGCTGAGTGCAGCTTTGCAGATGTGGGAAAGCATGGAGTGTGGTGCAGCAAAGACAAGGAGTGGAAGAAGGGTTCTCATTGAATTATACAAACCAATCTGCCACAGATGGGATCCAATGCTACTGTGAGACATGGTTGAATATCTGGGGAATCTGAAGAGTTGGGAGACCAACAGTCCAACAGTCACTGGACTGCCACAGTCTTCTGAAGTATTTTTTCAAAAGGTTTGCCAATAATGTGATGCTTAATGACAAAGTAAATCTATTTTCTTTTGCATCAGAGAAAGATTCATCTGATATTTCTCATCCTCATTTGAAATCCATTTACTCAAAAACAATATGCATCCTTTGGTGCAAAAGCATTTTTACTTCAGGTTAAAGATCATTCCGTTATGCTGCTGCTTTTGATTCTGCTGCTATAGCAACAAACACAGGGATCTTTTTTTTTTCCCTGTGCAGTTTTTAGGTAATATTTTCTTTGACAAAATATGTTTTATTTGTTAATTAAAATTTAGTTTCAAATAAAAATTAAAATAGGTGTTTCAAAATTTTATGGTTCTAGAAATGATCAAGGACAATACTTATGTACAGTCAAAACAAGTGAATTCCAAACTTTTTTTTTTAATTTATCCGGGCTAAGTCACAACATTTCAGTTCAGTCTCATTTATCTTTCTTCTACAGCTTTAAAAAAAACAAATACTCTATAAATGATCCAGATAAAATCCTTTCCAGAGATAAGTTTTTTCTTTTTTTTTTTTTTTTATACCTACACATTCCCAAAGCAGCAGTTCCAGAAGTGTAACTAAAATTCTCTATATTTCTATTTACCTAGGGATCTTATAAGTTTTTTCAACATGCTATAAATACTGAAAAATATTGCAATATATTGTTCTCGCTTTAGAGCATCTGATTTATTGTAAATCCTCATCCAAAGTTTTTGTCTATTTTTCCTTTCTCTAAAAATATAGCATCATGACATACTAATAGGTAATCCAGGGTTTTTTCTAGTTTCCTTTGCGTGCCTAGAGAGGTAGGATTAGCAGCACTTCAAGCAGCATAGATAGTGAAGATGCTACTCTATGTGCAAAGTTTCCCATATTCACTCTAGAGGGATTCCATACTTAGCAATATCAGCAAAACCACTGCTCTGTAAGAAAGGTCACTGGAAGATTAAATTTGTTCCATATCAATGAACAGTACAAGAATTTATATGCATTATGTATACAATCTACTTTCGTGGCATGAGAGCCTGTGAAACACTTTCCATGCATAGTTAAAAAAATTTAACTACGCAAGAGCTCAACTTCTCAATCAAAGCTGGAGAACACAGCTCAGCCTCAGATATTTTTCTCCTTGACAGATTGTGAATCAGAAAAGATATTTTTGAATTTACTACTAAAAATGAAGGTCATTGGGGAGCACATGGCAAAGACAAAATATATGCATTGCCTCAAGATGGAACTTGTTAAAGTTTTATCGACTAAACTCCACATGTCAGATGCTCTGCCGGTAAATGATGGATCTCAGTCTAAGTGAGGGAGTTATACTTGTGTCTCTCTTGCATCTCTTAACTCACACACAGAAAATAGGGTAAAGGCTCTGATGTAAGAGTGAAGGATATGTCTATACTAAATCTGTGCATTTTGCACTCTCTTGCTTTGTTGAAATGAATCTTGCCATTTCATTGAACACTAGCCATCACTAGGCAGCTGCTGAAATAATCCTGAAAGGAATGAATGGACTCTGCACACCCACTCAGTGCAAGGTGCCTGACTGCTGTGGCTTTCACAAAGAGCAGATGACAAGGGGGTTCTGACCTGCCTGAGCAAAGGTGGTTGGAAAACAACTGTCCTTGAAACTCCCTGCATCCTTGAATGGCTTTTCTATTATTTCCTTTACTCGACTCCTTAAGTACAGTGACAAACTCTGGGGGGCCATACAGCACCTGCCTGCATGACTTAACACTGGTTTAAACAGAAGTAACAGTTTTGATGATTACAGAGAACATCAACTGATAACCTTGGAAAGGAATGCATAGAACTAAAAGAATTCTGCATTGCAATTAAAATGTCACAAAATCTTTATCTGATTTAGTGGGTGTGTGTGATTGTAGAAATCCTATTAGGCTCTGAGAAAAGGTGAAGAGCAGGGAATCCACACTTATGTCTTCAAATCCATATAAAACCAACACTAAGTGCTATATTCCCAGTTGAAACAAAATCTCAAACTGGGAATGTAAGATTACTTTTGACATAGAGAGATCTGAATATTTAATACAGCACTGTTAACATTGCATAACCCAAATATACTTTAAAAATATGCTCACAATCACATAGAGAGGGGAGAAGAAAAAAGGTTGCAAAAGTGATTTGGGTTCCATAAACTACTCTTTCATTGCAACAGCAGACTTAAGAGAGATGACCTATCTCTGCAGTCACATGCTTTGAAATGAGGGCTACTGTTCTTGCAAATTCCCCTTATTGTGACTGTTCTGAAAATTCTAAGCAAATAAGCAAATAAGCATAGATGTCATTATTTTTTATACACATTTAAAAGATAAAAGAAGTAAATAAAATAAAAATTACCATTTTCCATTGCCAGTGGGGTTTTTTTCACTCTGAGGCATATGATAGGAAGTCATTGTCCTTCCATGGACAAGGACAACTTCCATTAGACCAGGTTGCTTAGAGCCCCATCCAACCTGGCCTTGACACTTCCAGAGACAGAACACCCATAACTTCTCCAGGCAACCTGTTCCAGTGCCTCATGACACTCACAGTAAAGAATTTCTTCCTTATATCTAATCTAACCTACCCCTCTTTCAGTTTAGAGCCCCCACCTTGTTCTATCCTTAAATGCCCTCATCAAAAGTCCCTCTCCAGCTTTTTGCACCTCTCTGTCTTCCTTACTGCATCCCTGGCTTTTCTTTTCCTGCAGTAGCTTCTACCCTCTCTGCTTCTATCATCTCTGCAATATACTCTATCTCATCTGTTAATGAAGCAGTTAATAAAATCTTCATCATTTGGCTTAAGACAACATGCTAACGATTTCCGTTCACACTTCTTACAGTCACAGTGGCAGGTTATTTGCAAGATAACAACACTAGATAATTTTTTATAACCCCTTCATGCATGACAGTTAGATCCATTTTAAAACAAATATCAAATGTTGCAGAGAGTGTAAGTACATATTTACAGCAAAGATGTTATGTGGAAGCGAAGTATTTGAAACAGCATGTCTTAAACAAGCAATCCGGTCAGTAAATGTTGACTATTATTTGGGCTTCCAACATTCAAAAGTAGAAAATTGCTTTAGAGAAGTAGATCGTGGAAGAAGAGGTATCTTAGATTTAGTTGATGGACAACGCCAAAATATCTAGGTATATTCAGTACATACTGCAGAGCTCAATGAAAATTCTATTTATATGTAGGTTTGATGTTCACATTTAAGAAATACATATATACAACAGATTCCTAATTCTTATGCAAAATCTAAGTCACAATTACAGCGATGCAGCTTTCTGCTGACTTACTGTGCTGAAAAGAACAATGGGGACAGGCTTTATTGACAGGTGCTGCAATTACAGTTTTATAATATGAAACATTTGTTCATCAAGTAATGTGTTTCCCTCCAGACATCTTCATTAAAAAAGAAGCAGGAGTTTAAGTGATTAGTAGTGCAGAATGAATACTCTCTAAATACTTTCATTCTGTACAGGTATGAAATTGCGCTCCTTTAAAATTCTCATTATTAAAAACCAAAAATTATTGTTCAATTGTTCTTTGCTTCTTAAAAATAATTTTACTTAGGACATATTCTTCATATGACAAAATTATATTACATAGATGTTAATAAATGTAATCTTACAGAAAATACAAGTCACTTTCTTAAAAACAGATACCAGTCTGGTTTGGTAAACCTTATTGTTATTGAATTTGCTCTTTCTTTACGATTCTATCTTCTGGTGTAAATCTAGCATGATGCTAGTGAAAATCCAGATTAAGACTACTGAAAACAAGTTACGCCACACATCTGTCCTCAATTTATTACTCAACACAAAGTTGATTAGGCAAATGACCTACATTTTCAGGCACTGCATAGCATACCTTATTTATTCCCTGACAGCTTAGGCTTAGTAGACATCCCTGGTCTGTATTCACAGAGCATCTTGACTGAGGCATATACTTCTAATGCCCCTATAACACAATGCAGTTGAGCAGAACAAAGCCACAGCCATGCTCAGGAGTTTTCTAAAAGTAATTAAGGGGGTTTACAGTACTGGGAACAAGCCCAGTATCAAATAAAGGAAGATCAGGTTGTAGGGAATTGTGGTACTGTTTTGAAAACTGTAGGTTCACTGCAGTAGAAATAGGGAAAAACATAGCAGGAATAAGAAAAATGAGGGACATGGATTCATGCTGCAAAGAATTTTAGCAAAAGATAGGAAAAGGATGAGAATCTGCCTGGAGTACGTCAAGGAGCATCCTTCCTGCAGCCACAGTGTAACAGATACCATGGATATGATGAGAAGCTGGTTACAAGAGGGCAAACTGAGCATGTGTTGCAATAACACAGGCAGTGTTAATAGTACCTTTGAGGATAAATCCAAGAAGCTTGGCATTGATAGCAAAAAAAAAAAAAAAAAAAGGAGGAACAGCTTGAAGGAAATAAGAAGATAAAGGGTCAGAGCAGCACATTAACAGAGAGAAGGGCAAAATTATAGAAGCCGAAGATATAAAAAGGCTTTTCGTAGACTGGATTTTTATCCACCAAGAATTTAGAAGAAAAATTTACTTGTATGGACAAGTAGAGCTACAAAACCCCCATATTTTTTCATATTATGACAGGGAAAACAATGAAGGTTTTAAAAGTGAACTCAGAAGAGTCTATGAAGCATCAAGAGAAAAGGCCCAGGGAAGACTAATATTTTGGGGACACAAAGAAAAATCATAATCTACCTAAGTGGAGAACTCAGACCAAACTGAATCTAGGCGGATATCTAAGAATTTGTGATGAGACAGGAGGAAGAAAGGCCAATATCATAAGCTAAATGATGTGATTTGCATACTGCTGCCAAACAGATAGTTCATTGCACTCAGATATGGGACTGTACTCATGACTGTGGACAAAAAGGTTTAAAGAACATGACAGTCTGTCTGAGAATAAAGCATTTAGAAACAACTATTGTATCACTGTTGGCAAGTGTGACAGAGCTTGTGGATAACATCACAATAAATTATGGGCAATAATTGTAAACATAGCATTACCTTCTCTGAAATCCTCTGCGCTACAACTTGTCTCAGTGTGAAAGGAGAGGATATTTGTTAAAGGAGGATATTTGTTCTATTAGAACAGATTCTTCGGATCAGGAAAGAAATAAGACTTTCAAAGGCCAGTAGGATCTCCAGTCAGAGGGAAAGTCTCACAATCTAGTCTACAATGACATAATGAGTTTGATACTGTCTCCCAGAGAACTATTCTGGAGAAGCTGGCAGTTCATGGCACTCTTTGTTGCAGTGAAAACTGGCTGGATGGCCGGGACCAAAGACTGGTGGTGAATGGTGCCACATCCAGTTGGCAGCCAGTCACTAGTGGTGTCCTCCAGGGATTAGCCCTGTTTAATATCTTTATGGATGATTTGGTCAAGGGGATTGAAGGCACTCTCAGTCAGTTCACAGACGACACTATGTTGGGTGGCAGGATTGATCTGCTGGAGGGTAGGAAGGCTCTGCAGAGGGATCTGGGCAGGCTGGTTTGATGGGCCAAGACCAACTGTATGACATTCAATAAAGCAAATAGCCAGGTCCTGCACTTGGGTCACAACAACCCCATGCAGAGCTACAGGGTAGGGGAAGAGTGACTGGAAAGTTGCCTGGAGAAAAAGGACCTGGTGGTGCTGGTTGAGAGCCAGCTGAACATGAGATACCAGTGTGTCCAGGCAGCCAAGAAGGCCAATGGTATCCTGGCTTGTATCAGCAATAGTGTGGCCAGCAATGATTGTCCCTCTGTACTTGGTACTGCTAAGGTCACACCTTGAGTGCTGTGTCCAGTTCTGGGCCCCTCACTTTAAGGAAGACATTGATGTGCTGGAGTGTGTCCAGAAAAGGGCAATGAAGCTTGTGAAGGCTCTGAAGAATAAGTCATCTGAGAAGTGTCTGAGAGGTTGTTTAGCCTGGAGAAAAGGAGGCTCAGGAGAGACCTTATCACTCTCTACAACCACCTGAAAAGAGGCTGCAGCAAGATGGCAGTCAGACTCTTCTCCCAGGCAACTCCAAGGAAAAGAGGAAATGGCCTCAAGCTGTGCAAGGCGAGGTTCAGGTTGGACATAAGGAAGAATTTTTTCACTGAAAGCGTAGTTAGGCATTGGAACGGGCTGCCCAGGGAGGTGATGGAGTCACCATTCCTCGAGGTGTTCAAGAAACATCTGGACACCCAGGTTAGTGCTATGGTTTAGTTGGCCTGGTGGTGTTTGGTCAAAGGTTGGACTCTATCTTTAGAGGTCTTTTCCATCCTTAATGATTCTAGGATTCTCATAAAGAACCCAACCACCTATGGGTGCAACATCTAATTTTGAAGATATACATCATCAGAATATCATTCCTTAATTCAATGAGTATATTGTTGTTCAAAAAGCAGAAGTGGTACAAAACTTTTACTGTAATTTACATGAGTTGTAGGGTCATCTGAACCATGTTTTTAAGCAATATAATGTTGGAGTCCCTATTATATGTACTAAGGAAATAATCCATCTAGCATAAAGTACTGTAGTTGCTGGAAAGTAATGTGATCAGTCAGTATTCTCTGTATATTCTCCCCCTTCTTGTATTTACACTGTCAGCTAATGATATTTTGTTTTAAAAGTACTTTAAACCTTATTATATATTTTTTTCATTTTATTCTCAGTGTTAAGTTGTCATGGTGTAGAATTTCAAAATAGAATGACCAACATGTACTATAGTCACATTATTTGAAACAAAGAGTTCTTATACTAAACTGAAGGTACTAAACTTATTTTCACCTTATCCTTTCAATTCTCAAGTGGCTTGACTGAAATTGTTTCTGCAAATATTAATACAGATAAAACAGGGATACAGACTTTCCTCAAAACATTCTCGAACAACTCAACCAACTCAAAACAAAGACAATCCACGCATCTTGGGCTTTGTATTTCCTGTACCTCTCTGTTCTTTCTCCAATCCAAAATATCTTTGAACTTGCTTGTTAACTTCACCCAAATTTTGCATTTGGTAGGAAGATCTGAAAGTTATGGGTCTAAGTCAGGAGAAGGACCATACAGCATCCTCGTGGAGGAGCATCTGGAGGAGCTCAGCCCTACCCCACTCTGCTCAGGCTTGGCAGCAGAAGCACAGTGCAACATAGACAGTTGGCAGGGGGTTTCTTGCAGGATATGCAGCACATACACCATAACAATCACCACACTAAGTCCTTTCTGCCCAACCAGCAGCCCAAGAAAAGGGGCTATAAATCCAGCAAGCACTGGTAGGCATCATGCCTAGGGGGCATGGGAGGGAACTAGTCACCATGTTGCACGTGTAGGGTAGGGGTATGGAAAAATAACACTGTGGGGATATGTGCAAGAACTGCAGCTGCTGAACTCTGGAAGACGATGTAGGAAGACAATATGGAAAACCACAGTAAAATTAAAGACTAACCTAATTTTTACAGGAAATACAAAGCTCAGATGCATGGATTGTCTTTGTTTTGAGTTGGTTGAGTTGTTCGAGAATGTTTTGAGGAAAGTCTGTATCCCTGTTTTATCTGTATTAATATTTGCAGAAACAATTTCAATCAAGCCACATGAGAACTGAAAGGATAATTCCTTCAGAATTTATCTCAAAAGCAAAGCATGACTGTTTAAGCTGCACGCAAATTTTTTGTAACCTGTATTTATACATTCTTAAGTTTAAATTGTACTAAAGCGCTTGTTCTGAGGACACTTAAGTGACAAAAAGTTATTGATAACCCTGCACTGTGCAATTTCATCAGCCCTCACAGGAATTCTTTTGTACTTGCATGCTTCCAACAGGTTTACATCAAAGCTTAATACTCTTCCAACAGATGAAATATTATCTGGAATAAATATGCCAATACTTCAAAATTTTGCCTAAAGGGACTAATTTGAAGCACTAAGCATTTGAGTAAGACTATAGAACACCCCTAGAGATTTACACTATGTGCCAATGTATATAAAAACACTTAAAGAAGACAAGTTAAGAACACTGCACTGGCAACAAATGCTAGGGACTCCAATTTAATAGGTGGATAATAATAACACTGGTGTTGCAACTCTTTTCCCATAATGAAACAAAAATTTTCAGCTAGATTCCATATGTAGATGAAGATATGCTTGTTAAGTGTTCAGTGTGTGTTATTTCTTAAAAACTTTGATGTTATATCCCACACTGCTGCAAGTTAGCATAATTGCTGACCAGTGGAGTTAAATACCAACTGACATCAAAAGGAGATGCAGTTTTTCAGGTTTATATAGCCATCAATTAAGTAGTTAAAATCTACTTAAATGAATTCAGTTATTCTATGAAGCTGTGAGTCCTTCAGACTTAAACTTCTGAGTATAGTAAGCAGAGAAACACAATGAGTGTAACCCACTCACACCTAAAGGCTGCAAAACCTGTTCAGTCATTATTGCCTTGATTGCTACAATGTTGTCTGACATCACAGTATTCTTACATATGGCACTAGTCTCATATACATGAAGTAAAGACTTCTGGTTCAATTCAGCTAGTTTGCCACCAGTCTGCTCCATGAAAATCAGCACACAGGCAATCATCTTTCATCTGCATGGGAAACAATCTGATCTGAAAGACTGCTTGATGAAACGAAGACTGTTGACAATTTTTATTGAAGTTTGGAGTCAGGAAACCATAAGTGTACATACACTTCATCTAGGTCAAGGCCGTCTCTTCAATGAACACTGAAACTAGTCTCCAATCTTAGCAAAAAAGGTTTTGTTCAAGTGACAGATGTAGAAAGATTAGTTTTTCTTTTAATATTCTAGTGATTCTAATATAGATTTACTAACACTTAGAAATATAAGTGCCATTAGACACTGATTATTGTCTAACATAAAGAATAGTTTAAAATAAAAACTACTTACCAATTTTGCAATGTCATTCACATCATCTGTGACTGGATTCCCGCAGGAACTCTGGGCTTTGGCAAGAGGATTTAGTAGGAGTAGTTGAAGACAAAAGCAAGTGATAATCCAAGTCTATTTTGTGAAAAAGAAAAAAAAAAAGAAAAAAAAAAAGAAAGGAGACAAGAAACCCCGAGTAAGCAATCACCAAACGTGAAATACCTAGAGATTGTAGTAAGGTTTTTCATATATGAAATCTAGATGCAACAATACTCTTTATCTTTCACAAGGACATACTCATAACTCTATAGTATAATTTTCACAGCTGGAATCCACAGAAATGCACTTAACTGATCTTTTCTGGAAGCAACTACCTTTAGAATTTTTAAAGTAATAGTGGAAAACTTGGTATCAAGCCATTAGATTACCTGCACATGATCCTGCTTAGCTTGAGTTTTTGTAAAATTTTCAGATACCAAAGAAGAGAAAGATATAAACTTTGCAATATTCTTTATCAACAAAATAAAGTTGACTAAATACTTGTCATTCACCTGACAACGTAGTCGATAAATATGTACCTCTAATGGTTGATAAGGAACAAAATTATACCAGACCACAGCAAGATAAAAGGAGAAAGTTCATAATCATAGCCATTTCGTTTGAGTGCTTAAACTGCAAGCAAACCCACAACTGGACTCTGCCCAAATACTGAGATCTCAAGCAGCAATACAGTACGTTTTCTCCAAGTGATGCGCCCTGGCGTCTCAGAAGTGCCAGCTTGACTTTGGCACTACATTCCCCTCCTAAATCCGATTAGAAACAGCAATGCAATTTACTCACACAGGCTTGTGAGACTCAGCCAGAAAAGTACCAGATAACTAGCTGTGATGCACCTGGGTGTCTCCTTGGCTACACTGCCTGAACTTCCTTGCCTTCTGTTGTTCCTTGTGCTTCACTTGTTTCCCACAGAGTCCTGTGCCAAGTTTAAGCTGCAGATCTTTATTTCCAGAATGCTAAAGCATTTAAGCTATGGATAATCAAAAGTTGCCTCAGGTTGTGAAGCTTCTTGTGCCAGCTGACTGAAGCTGTCAGCAAAAGTCGATGATGGTGTACATTTATGGCAAGTATGGAATTTGCCTGTGCAGGCTCCTCAGCCTCCATGAGGGAAGGAGTCAGAACAGAATTTGCTTTTACACAAACCAAGATAGATCTCAGCCCTGTCTGTTCCCTGTGACAGGTAAAGAACAGCAAGTCTCCAGCCTTACTTCATACACTATCTAACCTTTCAATTTCAGCCCAAAACAAATGAAACAACATAGACAAACTTTCTAGGAAGACAAGAAAAAAATAAGAGATTAAAAAAATTAAGTATCATTATAGCAACCTAGAGGGCCTCAGAAAGTATGATAATAAAGATCAGTCAGGAGCTACATAAAGCTCACAGAGCAGTGCCAAGACACTTTACTCCTGTAATTTAGCAGTTCTTTTAGGTAACCTCTCTCTTGTATCTCTTAAATCTATCCTATAAGTAAAACTGGTCATTTACCTTCTTAAAATACGGCTTCCTGACTAATTTAGTTAAAACCAGTGTGGGCTGTTGATGGAAAAAACAATCCAGCCTCCTCTCCCTGCTTCTTTCACTGGTACTGGTGAGATGGTTTAGTCAGTTATACCAGGTGGACAACTTCCATTTTTGTCCTCCTGTAGTATTTTTCAGACAGACCAGCTTTCTGACCCAGGTAACTGAGACAGCCAAAATGCTCTGTTAAGGATGGGACAAGCTAGGACTGCCCATTACAGTGGAGCCTGTACTTGGCTTTCCCTAAACTGTACCCACAGGCACACGCAGGACATAGACAGAAATCAAAAATATTCTGAGCAAAGTTCACATTCAATATGCAACATTTTTTGAGAATGTCTCTTGCTTCAACAAAACTAGCATCTAGAAATACTTCTATTTTAATATTTGTAAAAATAATTACTGAGCATAATTCCCTGTGTGAAGACTTAAAAATAATTTACATTCCTTCTCACAAAATCTCTGTACCTTATGCTATACAAAGCTTTGCATTTATACATATATGAACAATTTGAGCTCTGGGAAGATTTTCTGAGAGAAGTGTATAAGAGGTCAAAGCTGTTTAAGAACTAGCTTGAAGTGGTCACAGAAACAGGTCCCTCTCCTCATGTAAGATCCAGAATCACAGAGGAAACCAAAGGGGACCTCAAGCTGACCAGACTATCTCTTCATTCATGATTTTTGGAACTAAATTGTTGGAAAAAGGCAAGAAGTTAATGACAACCAGTTCCAAAACTAACTACACTGCTTTCAATAATAAAAAAAACTCTGTAGTTCTACTTTCAGAGTTAAACAGTACACTAGCAGTTACACTCAGTTTCCCTGATGTGTTCCTTGGAGATGGAGTTCACACCAAAATTGCCAATTTCTTTATTGGGTTCCTCAGTATCGACTAGTAAGTAAAGATGGGATTTGCTCACTGACTTGTGTCACAGTCACAGGATGATGTTTAACTTAACAATCAAATAATCAAAAAAATAACAAAACTCTTTAACTGGAAATACTTTTTCATCAGACCAACTGAGTAATATTAATAAACACAGTAGCACACTCCAAATAGAGCCAGAACTTTGATGCACCCTGTAAATTTTCATACTTCTGAATCTAAAGACAGTCTGTACATGAAGCTTAAAATCACTACACATTTTATAATTATGCAAATCAATAAGAATACACTTTTCCCCCATGTAAATAATGAGATTTAAGAAAAAGTAATTTTATAACTGCTATTAAAACCCAATGATTTGTAAATTTTGAGATTTGAGGTTTTTCTTGCTTATTTGCTCCCTGTGTCATCCAACAGGAACTGAAAATCTTCAAAATATTGCTAGTTTCAACATGTCTGTCATCCAAAATCCTTTATTTATTTGCACTTACAAAATATTTATATTACACATGCCTTCAGGCACATTGTATGTAAAGACTGTACAGATCAAAGAGCTAAGCTATTTTTGCATTATTTACTAATGACCAAACCTGCTGTTTGAGCAAAACTTGAATAGACTGAATTAAATCAAGGACAGAACCAAAGGGAACCTTAAACAATAGCTTTGTAAATAGAGATGCTCATTTCATACTTTACTAAGCATAAATAAAAGTTACCCACACAGCAGTCATAACATACTTCCATATATTATGACCTCTAAGTTAACATAGGATTTTTCAAAGCTGCCCTCAGGATTTAATCACACATCATATATTAGCATTAAATTGAAGAACTAC
Source organism: Pachyramphus minor (assembly GCA_013397135.1). NCBI lineage: Eukaryota > Metazoa > Chordata > Aves > Passeriformes > Tyrannidae > Pachyramphus > Pachyramphus minor. The sequence continues at coordinate 190,276 of VYXB01007995.1, read as the reverse complement.
GGCAGACAGGAGGCAGACCTGTATACCAAAGGGCCTCTTTCTACTTTTGGTTCAAAAATTATTTAATTTTTCTTAGATTCTGTAATCTCTTAAATACTGAATATTTAAGTTGGTGAAAGGGAAAAAAATCATGATTAGACTGAAAAGGATAATTAAAACTGAAGACTTCCAATATCCATGTTTGATAATTCTGAAAATGATTTGCACTATTGCTTGTAAGCCACAATCTAGAATTTCAGGAAACAGCATTTTAGAAGCTTGGCTAGCCAAACAACATCCTTTTCATTTATATTCTTCATTTACCATCTGAAGTGTTGACAAAGGCTGCTGAATGAGTGGTTTAGTATCTCTTTCACAGTATGCTATCAAATATACTCAATCAGCTGGTTAATGTTCAGCTAATTCCTGAAGTGGGAAGTAACAAGGGGAATACCACATTGCTAAATAAGATGAACATTGGAAAGTTTGGACATTGCCAAATATCTAGTTTGTCCTGATAATGATTCTAATCACAAGTAGGGAGAAATCATAAAAAAAAAGGCAAATAATAAACCACAAAGAGCATTAAACATAGGGAAACGTAGTAACTAAACAGATGAATGGGTTCTCCATTATAAAATTTCTTGTATTTAAATCATATGAGCCACAGAATTTTTCAGCCCAGTTTCCTGAGCAAATCACCCAATTAACCAAGCCACCACGGTAGTAGGGTTAGCTGACAATATGAAAAAACATTTAGCCTAGGCCAGGCTTCCCAAATTTATTTTTCACTTTTGTTAATGCTGGGGTAGCAACATCTCCTAATATCAGCTCATCAGGAAGTGTTTGCACGCTGCTTTGCTGAGGCAAACCTTGTGAACTTCTGCCACAGACAACATCAGTGGGTCAGTCATAAATAGCTAACAATGTTCATACTTATGGTTCAAAAAGCCTTTTGTAAGGAGATTCAGAGAAAATGAAAATAGCATGAAAGTTATTTCTCATCTTTTTTTAAACCAAAAAGCACTGAGAGGCATAAATACACAGTAATTCTTTCCTATGCCTACTAAACTATTTAGTTATTTAGCTGTGATAGAGATTAAATAATAAAAGTCATGGAAGGGCAAATTAAGAAATTACTGTCAGCATGGAAAAATCTTAAAATGAAAGAAAAGCATTTATACAGAATGTAATCCAATTCCCATTTTCATGGTATACAGTGATATCTTCACACCTGCAAATGACAGTGGTAACCTAATACTCTTAGACTGTGCCTAAATACTGCCTAATGCTAGACATTGCTCAAGGCCCCCAAAAAGTGAGTTAAGTTTGAAAAAGAAGTCACTCATCCATGAACACCTAGATTTGGAAACAGTGAAGTATTTTGGCAACCACATTTGGAACTGGCAATGCCCCTACACAGTCTCAAGTACCCAGAAGAGTAGCTGAAGGAACAACTAAATAACACATTAAGCATTAAGTCTAGTGTACACACACTGTCCATCAAAAGAGTGGCACTAGTTTCATCAAATATAATAGCCTATCAACTAGGGTGCTCACTAAGAAGTGTCAGGCCTGTGTTAAGATTCCTATAACCAAGGTAATTCCAACTCATGGGAGTTGGGCTCTGTTCCTCTGGTATCTACCTTCTTATTGCCATAGAATCATAGAAACATTTAAGCCAGAAAAGACCTCTAAGATCATCAAGTCCAACCATAATCTCAGCACTGCCAAGTCCACTGCTAAATCATATGCCTAAGTGCCACATCTCCACGTCTACCACTGGAGCTACTTTCCTACCTATGATGACTTTCTGGATAAAAGGGGCAAACTAGGTGTACACTGGTATTCCCATCCCTTATTTTTCAGAATATTTATGCATTTTATACTATAAAGCCAAAACACATAAAAAAATACATGTTCACTGAATGGATATCAGAAAGTTTATGTGTATCCTTGCCTCACGCATGCACTCCTATTGGGCACCTTAACTTCTGGAAAGCTCCCCAGCCAACATGTGAGTTTTCTTGAACAACATTTTGGCAGTACATTGAACAAAACGTAGGCTAGCTCCATCTCAGTGAGTCACTCTGCTGGGGTGAGACACTTAAAAATCTCTGGATCACGCCCTATATGCTTTATTATGATTACAAAATACAGTTGCATACTTTTCTAGTGACTGATACTACTCTTCATTTTTTTTAACAATGATACGAAGTAGGGAGCGTGTAGTAGAAATAAGCAATGGAGTATCAGAGTGATACTGATTTAAACACAGACTACAGAAATGCTAGTCAGTCTTTCTCCAAGTAAGTTTTGGAGAGTTTTAAATGAGATATACTTGAACGTATATTCACTTAGTTACAAAACATAGAACATTTTTCTACCCAGTTCATTATATAATATCTCAAACACATGATATAACGGTACTTCCAGGGGTAAAGGGAAAGGAAATTAACAAGTTCTTTTTAGTCACTTGAGCAGGGAAAAGTGTCATTGCTCCCTACATTCAAATGAGTTCGACAGGCAACCTGCTTTCACAGCTGTTTGATGTTTTTGTGACAGTTCTGTATTTGCCTTTCAATGATTTTTCCAACCATAGAACCTCTTTTCCCACACCTTTTCACTCACTTGCTTACCCATATGGCATTCCTAAAATGCCTAATGATAACTGACAAGAACAGGACTTTTCATCTAATTGTTCATTTGGTGGCAGAATGCTAAAGGGGCACTTGTTAGACTCTGCCAGCCACACGTGCAAAAGCAAAGCCAATTGTATTCAGATCCTCATAGACCATGTTCCCTTATAAAGTACACTGTTAGTGAATTGGAAATAATTCTATTCAGGTCAATGGATAAAAGATAGTCCCAAAGCTGTTCAATGCTAACGCAGAACTACTTTTTCAATTATTTCTTTTTTCAGCTGGAAGGAGAAGCAATTCTCTAGTTCTACCAAGTTATAAACATCTATTTCCCAAGACAGACAAATTCAAGATATATAGTCTTACTGTGCTGAGAAAATGATGAATCGCACCATTTTTTCCCACCATCCAGATCTTGGGAAAACTAGGAAGCTGCTTAGACTATGCGCCAACTTCATTTCATGCAATCTCAGGCCAATTGATATCATCCTCTAACCCTTGCAGTTCTTCCCCATAGATGCAGAAGCAGCCGGCTGCTCTAGCCAGTGTGCTACTGTTGTACTTGGTAAGGGGCACCCAAACTTCTGCTGAGTTTGGTTTGTGTGTTTCAGGTGCAGCCAAGATGAACATGATAAGCAGGAAGGGAAAACTGACATAGAGTTTGCCTTGCAAATTAATGCAATCCAGATATTTTGTAATTCCATTTAGTAAACTACAAAACAGACTTCTTAATGTGTACATTAATAAATTTATTTTCAATCCCTGCAAGGATACCATTGCAAAATATTTGGCTGTTCTAAAACCATAGGCTTTAGCTCTTTAAAAATGTTATCTGATCCACAATAAATTCTGTCTATTCTTGAATCTCACTTGACAATCAGGCAGCTTCCATGCATCCTAAATCTGTCCTGGATGACAGCCAGTGAGTTTAGTTCCCAAATGAACTCACCAAGAGACAGGTAATTATACATGAATTTTGCCTCTGGAACTTGTGTTAATGGTATCCATATAAGTATTTACTGGTAATAATCAATCAGGTGGCATTCTAGTTCTGTAAAAGAACCAGAAGTTTTAAAGGACAAAAGTGTTTCAGTTGTAAAATTCCATAACAATCGTCCAGGATTCCGACTGAAATTTTTCATTTTTCTATCCAATTTTAGAGTGATAAAGGCCAATACTTACTTGTTCTGTTAACAAAAATGCTGAGATTCAAAATACATGCACAATGAAAATAGAAATAAGTAGAAGATCAGACTTCAGTTGACTCAACAAAACCTTCCATAGTGGAGGTGAAAAACTCCATAGAGGAAGTTGTCTCTCTTTTTCCCTCCTGGGAACTTATTGTAGAGATTTTTAGCATAGATCCAAAAGCATTTTTAAGTAATTGAAAGGTGAAAGCAACATAAGGTACAAGATTATCTTTGCAGGGAGGACAAGCTTCTCACACTGTATGGAGATGGATGATCTGACTTCCTCAGGGAATGAAATTACATTCTCTTAAATATAGTACTTAATTAAAGATTGTTTCTAAAGACCTATTTCAGAGGTCTTGCTTGTTTGCCAAGTTCATGCAAAAAAAGTCCACTATGCTGAATATTCTTCTGAATTATAACAAAAATACATACAGAGCAAACTTTTTAAATCTTAGACCTTCAAGTGCCAGTAAAGGAAATGGAGTAAGAATTGTTAAAGAAATTCTGTACTGGATCTTTTCCATGTGCTACAAATTACATGGAATTCAGGTTGGAAGAACTATTACACTGAATAAATAAATGAAAAAAATAATTATCAGGAAGAATAAAAACAACAGCCAATTTGATACTGGGCATACACTAAAACTCATGTACACGACGAAAACGTCCTCCCTGATACTTCACTCTATTCTGTTTCTGAACATTGAATTTTTTTGATAACACCCCATTAAGTGCTATATCTTTATAGGGATATAAATTCAGAACTAATTTCTCTGACCTGCTTGATATGACACCTCATTAGGAAAGGATAATTTCTGAACACAGAATGATGCCAGTATAGTCAACATTGTGTGTGCTTCATCCAACTACCTTAATTGTATTACATCCTTACAATTACAAGCTTAGATGTGATTAAAGAACACTATTTGAATCTCTTGGATATGCTAACACCAATATAAGCTTTGACAATTTTTCACATCAGTATTGCACTATATATTGTGAGATTATTAAATGCCTGACTTTTTACAGCTGCTGTCTACATTGGTGGTCTACCAGGGCACCCAGGGTCAGATGAGAAACCATATCATACTAATGATATGGTTAGCATCATGATAAAGATCATAGGATTCAGCACCAGCTGCTCTCCTCAGTCCCTCTGTCATTGTGAAGCTCTCATGACCAACATCAGGCAAATGTGGTACTCTGCAATCCAACCAGAAAAGCTCTGGCATCATCTATTACTAATGCAAATGATATCAGTAACCTGAATTCCAACATACAGGGCAGCTTTCCTCAACTGTTCAGAAGACTGGTATTCTTAGAGCATAAATCTCTTTGCTGACTTTATCTGCCACCACTCCACAGCAGGTATCAGTTTTCAGAGTCACTGTGGGCTTCAGGTAACTCCTGGAATAGGTAGGCTCCAGATAACAGTTCTGTTATATCCCACTCCTTTGATAAGATAGCTTACATTTTTAATAGCACTGGACAAAACCTAATAGAGGGGAGGAGTAAAGTGGCAGTGGAGGCAATAATGGCAGAATCATTTAGGTTGGAAATGCCCTCTAACATCATTGAGTCCAGCTGTTTAACCCAGCACTGCCAAGTCCACCACTAAACTATGTCTCCATGCACCGCATCTACGTGGTTTTTAAATACTTCCAGGGGTTTAAGACTCCACTTCCCTGGGCAGCCTGTTGCAATGCCTGACACCCTTTTCGTGAAGAAATTTTTCCTACTGTCCAATCTAAACCTCCCATGGCACAACTTGAGACCATTTCCTCTTGTTCTACTGCTCGTTACTTAGGAGAAGAGACTGACTCTCACCTGGCTACAACCTCCTTTCAGACAGTTGTAGCAAGTGATAAGGTCTCCCCAAGCATCCTTTTCCGCAGGGTAAAAAACTCCAGCTCCTTCAGCTGATCTTCATAAGACTTGTGCACTAGAACCTTCACCAGCTCCATTGCTCTTCTCTGGACACCCCCCCAGCACCTCAATGTCTTCCTTTAGTGAGGGGTCCAGAACTGAACACGGGGTTCGAGGTGAATCTTGGGAAACTGTCCCAGATCTTCACTGTTCTGATGGTTAAAAGCTTTGTGCTGTGCAGTCTAAGTGTATGACAGTGGTTTATATCAATGTGTTCTTGTGGCAATGCTGCTCCTTTGCTTATATATTTATGCTTCCATCTTTCTGGTTTGTTCTCTTCATGCACTTGTGAAGATCGACCCTACTATCTGAGTCTTTCTTACGCATAATTAAAAATTTCATTTGACTTTCATTGCTTCATGACACAAAAGCAGCATAACCACCACCCCTCCCAAAAAAAAACCCTCATGGAAAATAAACAAAATATTCTTTTTCTCTTACCCCTTCTCAGATTACAAATTGTGCTTATTTATTCTCTACAGTACCTTAGTTTCACAGGCTCTCCTGTCTCCTCTCCAGCAAATAGAGGATTACCCTAACTCTTACTGAGTATTGTTACAATTGTCACAATGGATACAGTATCCAGCCAGGTGGTTGCTTTCTAAAGTGAAGATGAGCAAATCAACAGTAAGTCATACAACCTTTAAATGGGATCCCTCCTCATTATTCAGAGCAGTTTCTCCCATTGATAAGTAACTGCTGACGTAAAAGGTATTCCAAATTTACTTTCACAAAAGCTGGCTTCTTTGGATATATTCCAGAGAGGAGCACCTGCATCAACTTAAAAAGGTTCTAAACAGGAAATGAGAAGTTTTCACTTTGATCCCCCAAAACCTCAGACGATAAATTTCAAATTCTAATGTAACATGCATGTTGGTGAGGAAAGTGATTTTGTATTGTGAATAGTGTCATGGTTTAACCCCAGATGGCAACTAAGTACAACTTCTCATTCACTCCTCCTTCCCAGGAGGATCAGGGAGAGAACTGGAAGGGTAAAAGTGAAAGAAAACTGAGATAGAAATAGTTTTATGGGACAGAAAAAGAAGAAAATAATAATGGTAACAATAGTAATAAAATAATTAGAATATACAAAACAAGTGATGCACAATGCAATTGCTCACCACCTACTGACCAGCCAGTTCCCAAGCAGCCCTTAGTCCTCTCC
>VYXB01007995.1:132982-183361 GCA_013397135.1 Pachyramphus minor | reverse complement strand
CCCTCCCAGCTTCTTGTGCCCCTCCAGCCTTCTTGCTGGCAGAGCATGAGAAGTCCTTGACTTAGGGTAAGAACTACTTAGTAACAACTAAAATCATCAGCATGTTGTCAACATTATTCCCATACTAAATCCAAAACACAACACTATACTAGCTACTGGGAAGAGAATAAACTCTATCCCAGTTGAAACCAGGACAAAGAGATGTAAAATAATAAAACAAACCCCAAAGCAAATAGATAGTTAGCCAGGCTTGTGGTCAAAGTTTTCAACACCAACTATAACATCCATGAAAGAAGGTCATTCTGCTTTTCCACTGCTTTAAATCTTGGATCTTTTGGGAAATACTTAAGGGATATTTTAGGTTTCCTTCTATCAACATTAGTGACACCTAAAATTTTGAACATAAGTAATAAAAGCTGCTAGTAGTTCTTTCAGAATTCAAAACATACTTTTACAAGCACTACTCTAAACCTAAATGAAACCTAAATAATACCGTGGGGCATGTAACAGGGATGAAAAGTATTTTGCACACACTGATCTACTCCAGCAAAAGGGAATGCCATTACATAACTCAGCTGCAGAAATGGGGCCAGGTTATGGTCTTCCATAGTGAAGCCTGAGTTTCTGCTCCTTCTCACTAATTTTCATTTCATGGAGAAATTTACTATATTCCACATAACATCTAATAATGATGTGCTATTCATGATTCAGAAACACGGCTTTACAGATTTAATGCAATGTTTTACAAGTATCTTGTAAATGCTAAGTCAATAGAAGATAGAAGATCTAGTATGTACCATAAGAGAATGAATGAGGAAAACTCAAGATAACAGTGCCTCATTTCTTAGAAACAGTTTGAGTTTTAAGATAAATACATAACCCTTTCCACACCATGTTCTGTTTCCAACAACACATGTCATTAGGCAATGAAGTCAGCTTCTAGCCCCAAAAACAACCATTGCAAACATTTTAACAATAATCTATAGTCAACTTTTACAAAAACTGCAAAAAGCTTCAGGAAGACAATTTGTCATTGGAAAAGATTACAACATCTACAGGAAAGCTGCTTAAAAGCCAGTATACCGAAAACAAACAAAAGTGAAAAATGAAGCTGCAACTGCTGACTTTGGTGCTAAGTTTTCATCTTCTTTCATCAGGAGATACAAGAAAACCGCTGAGGACTTTCAACATGTTGAATTTATTTGTCGCAACAAAAATTCTGTTCTTCTTTGTACACAGCATTTCTTGGTACAGTAGTTAGCTAACTGATAGCTAGCATAACATCTGTTGGGATATTTCCCTGGGAAATGTGTAAATTTAAACCTTACCATTCAAAAACTTGGAACCTATGATTCCACATTTGTCAATAATCAAATCAAGTTTCAATGAGCCCTTCAGAAACAACATTACTAGGTCTAGATTCTCCCTAAACCTATTTAAAAGTATACATTTTTGAGGTTTCACTAGATATTGATTTTGTTCTTCTTATCACTGTACCTGGCAAGCTGAGCCATAAATACTAGTAGTGCTCCAAGAGATGATTGTGAGAACTATGCAAGTTTATCTCAGCTGTTTCCAAATAACAGAGTAAAAGAAAATCAGATTTAAAACATTTTTGGATTGGGGGAAAAAACCTCAAACAAAAAACAATACAACTTTTTCAATATCCTGATTTCAATTCAGTTCTCTCATACTTTTTATGAATAAATAATTTTACTTCCAAAAATGCTCTAAGCTCTCAGACAGCATTTTATTTCCTACATAATTTGAATTGTCTGTCTTCCTATACATACTCAAAATCAAAGTGAACAATTTAAGGCACTGATCTGTAAAAGGATAGCACAATCTTACATTTACATTGTTATTAGAAAATAAGTACATTAAGAATGGATCTATCTTTCTTTGTGAAAGGAATATTTATCCAAAGTGATGGACCAATGGATGAGACTAATCTCAAATGCCTTGAAGCTTGTAGGACTGCCAAAAAATCAGGTAAGTGACACATCAAATTAGAAACTAATCTTCCAAACATTTAAGTATGCTTGCAAGACAACGTAAGCACTGGGCAGCCCATAAGCCATTTACCTCAGCAAGCTGGAATTACAAACACATTTTGCCTTGTCTTAAAGTAATTATGCTCGTATATTAGTAAGGGGAAAAAAAATCAGCTTTTTTTCAAGTTTTTGATCTAAACTGAAAATATTTTCATATGTCAAAAATGTCATTGTTTTTCAAGATTTACTAAAAAGCATCATGCCATTGTTAATTTTAAAAGTTCTTTCTGAAATTATTTTCCTAACTCATATGCTTTTTTTTTTTCCTTTTTTTTTCCAAAGAAAGCAAATTGTCAGAATGGTCATTTTAGGAATTTCAACCCACATGTAAGGGCTTTTTTTCTAGGACAATGTAAGTTGAAGATGGCAAAAAATGGGATGGGACTGATCAAAAGGCTTCCTTTAACACAAAAAGCCAATGACTGCATTACTGCATCAGAATCTCAAGTATATTTTTAATTTCTATGCACCCTTAAAAGGGGACAACACACTTTTAAGTGCTTTTTCCTCTTGATACCGAAGTGCTGTACAGGAGTGTCTTTCAGGGATAGTACATGGAAACTCCACTGTTTTTTGATGACTAGAGCTGTGCAACATGACAATTTTGCATAAAATTTTGAGTTCTCACCATTCATAGTCACATGCTAAAAGAACGATCTTTCAGTATAAATGTCTCAGCTGTCATTATTTTCACATGTAATTTGAGTTCAGTTACAATATATCTTAAAGTGTTTTCCTTCTCTCAAAGCTAAAGGCTGAATTGTTACAGATGGTAATTTTGGCAGATGGTTGTATATGAAACTGAGTTTATAATTAGGCCAAATCTGACTTGTACAATTAAGGCAATGACGATTTGGAAAATAAGAAGTGTCAGATCGGTACATGATCGGTCTGGTGGCCAACAAAAACTGAAGAAAGCTGATTACTGACATTTACAGAATATATTGCCTCTATGAAAATTTCTTCCTAATCACATGAATTAGAAGATAAACAACCTTTCATTCTCAGAGTGTAAACTCAAGTAACCATGGCTTTTTACCTACTTAAGTGTATAATCCCTTTTTCTTCACTCAAGGTTAATGGGATGGTCTGAAGCAATCTAACATCTTCCTGCTACTGAGAGAGGGCTCTCAGCATCTCCTTCTCCACAGCTTCCCTCCCTCTGACATTCACCCAACCCCTAAGCAAGTCAGTAAATTCAAAGACAGTGACTAGCCAATTCAGCTCAGAGACAAAAAGTAATCCCTGAGGAACAGGGGGAGGAGGAAATGAGATATTCAAGGATGAGAATACCAGGACTACCCTTTTTGCTGAAAGTGACTCTCAGGCTCACTCTTAACATATATGAAGCTTCATTTCAAGTCGTATTGTATCTAGTGCCAAAAACCTTTCCAGAGTGGTAATTGTGTGTGAAGGTAGCATTGCCTGTTTCAGCATCTTCTGATTTTCAGCTGCTTTAAACATTGATTTTTTCTTATACCAAGAAAGGATCAGTAATATCCAGCCATCATTCCCTCTGCTACTTTTTGCATGTCATTCAGTAGTTTCCTGCCATCAACTTTCACATGCACATTGTTCTCACATAATATTTTTCCTTATTTCTGTTATGCTCTTTTTTCCAATGAGGAAAACAGAACTTTTTCTAGGGTGGTTGATGACCACTATCATAAAAGCATTCTCCTTTCAAATTTCTTCCTGTTCCTATTGCATCCAAATACGTTGGCTGATTTGTTCTACTATTTGTTCTACAATACAAGGATTTTCACTCATTTTTCCTGACCAAGTATTGCTACAGGAAAAGAGCTTGTAAGTAGGTTTTTATATCTATCTGAAACTGCCATTATTAATGTAGTCACAATTATTTCAAAACATTCCTTCCAAAATGCATCCCCCTTGCTCTTCAACACAATGAACTCCACTTGCCATCATGCCATCTGTTCTCCTATCTTCTCTAAACCTTAACAAAGTTCCTCAGAATCTCTTTTAGTTCAATTAACCTGAGTAACTTATGTAGCTTGCACATATTGTCATCAATCTGTGAACCCTCTTACCAGATTGAACTATACGAGGTTACTGACAATTAGAGAATATTACCTCTTAGGGTTTTGCCATGTTACAAATTAATGACTTATTCTTATACTTTACTTTCTGTCCTAAAAATTTTTTTCCCTCAAAGTGTTATGATAAGGGAGATACAGTATGGGGCTACTTAGGATCTTTTTCTAAGAACTTTATTTAAAAAAAAAAAATCTAAATAAGTAATTTCAATTCTTTCTTCTTATGCAGCCATTTTGAAACACAACGATTTTTAGTGCATTGAAAACGTTTCTTTTACAGGAACTGGGCTTTTCTACTCCTTCAATGAACTCTATTAATACAGAGTTGCCATCTTCTTTCTACCAAGTTTGCTGATTTAAATACAGCAAGATCTGCTGACAACACAACAGTAGAGGCAAGCTGGTGAGAAAAATTCTTTTAAACATATCCATTAGCTCTGAAGACAAGAACTAAGATTAATATGTTAAGAGTTACTATATACATAAGAAAATTTAAAAAAAAAACCCCAAACACTAGGATCATCTATTTTTATGAAGTTAGAAACACCTTGCCGTAACTCTAAATTTCACCTGATATATAATCCCAACTTATAATTTATATCCTACCTCAAGCTTTAGACATGTTCACACAAACTGTATTTTTAACATCCTGGTGGTTTGTGACTGTGTTTAGGGTGTTTCTTTGGGTGGTTTTTAGTTTGTTTTTGGTTTTGATTGGGATTTGTATAGGCTAGCAACTACAAACTCCATTAAAGCATTTCTGGTATCAGTGTTTCCCCACAATTCTCCTATATTTCCAGGAAGAACAGGCACATTCCATGATATATACCAACATGCAAGTGCTCTCAGCTTACAGCAAAGAGACATAGGATATATCCCGGCTATCTTTGTTGTCACAGAACTGTGTCCACAGAATTAATATAAATGTAATTCAAATGCTGTCTGGATGTTTTTGCTTGAGTTATGCTACCTAGAGGACACTGTAAATATCTAATCTTAAACCTGAATCTCCACTTGTGGTTTTCCTTAAAAAAAAAAAAAAAAAAAAAAAAAAAAAAAAAAAAAAAACCAAAAAAACCCCCAGAAATTGTGGAATAAACATTCTGAATGAAGTTGAGTCACTCAGTTTGCAGCTCCGTATGACTATGGAAATGCAGATATAACTGGACAAAAAAATAATCTGAGACAAAAAAGCTCCCCAAGTGTGTACAATTTTGAAGAAATATAAATGCCTATTAAATACAGATGCCTATAAAATATAATTCCATTAAACCAGTAACACAGTACTCTGAATTTAGTTAAATACACTGACTCAAAATGTTAAGTATCCTCACAGCAACAATACAACAGAATGAAAAAACTGCTATTTTACTTTAATTTTACTGATAATTTTCATAGGGGTTACTTATTTTAAAAAAGGAGTTGTAAATTGTGTGTAGTGTGATTACACCCTATAGAGCTTTACATTTGGTCAAAAGTATTCATATGAATTAGAACATGCAGTTGTCAGTAGTGAAATTACTCTGGTACATTTTAACAGCATCCTTGTTACAGATGTGCTGATAGAGAAACTCATACAAATATTGACACAATATAATACAATTTCTTAGATTATTGTTACATCTAGTTCTCAAATGCCTGGCCTATTATAAAATTTCTTTTGCTTCCTTAATTAAGAAAAGAAAATATCAAAGTCACAGAAAATATAACCCATCATTAAGAAGATTCATGTAAATCTCCACAGAACATATACTTTTTAATGTATATACTCTAAAATTCCAGTAACACTAGTATTTTCATAACTGGTGACACTTCTTAGCAAGTTTACTTGAGTGATATTTGTCAACTTGTACAGAAAAAAAATTCTTCCCAATTTTGTAGCAATAATAATTAATAGAGTATGCATGCTAAGAAGAAGACTATCATAGTGAATAAAGCCAAAAAGAACATAATTGTTTGATAATTAGCATTTTAAACAGGTACTAATTCAACAGTAACTGAAATAATGTTCTTGGATGCAATGGACTTGTTTCAACAGAAATAAACCAGATTACAGTAGGATAAAATAGATTAACTTCACATATGTCACCATTCGTAAATGTCAATAACATTACGTTACAGTGGAAAATTACCAAGAGTACTGTAGACAATCTGACTATTACTGGCAAATGTCTAGCTGATCCCTAAAACCTGTGTGTGAGAAGAGAAAGGAGAAAGAAAGACAGGAAATTCACTTCAGTTGATTGCAAGAACTTTTTAGGCCAGAATTTTTTAAAGGTCAAATAAAAGCACCGAAACAGGTATTTCTGACTTGGTTAGGTAACAAAGTTGAGAGATACAGGGGAAAGCAATAACGATGACTTCTAAAAGGATTTCCTTTGGTCTCAATAAGTATCTGACTTAAAAAAAAGGGAAGAATTTTCTTAATATCTCAAGAGTAATATAGAGTAAAAGGTATTGTCACTTGTGGAAATGGCAGACCAATATCTCAGAGGGCTCCTCCTAACTGTAGTAATAGTTGGTGAATGTCATAATACAAAAATACAACACATCCCACAGAACAGTGGATTCATTCTAATCCTGAGACACTTTGTTTTTAAAAATGACACAAGATACAATAACAGGTTATTCAGAGGACTAATATTTGAAATGGGCCTCAAAAAGGTAATGGGAAATAAAAATGGCCATTGGATAGACTCCTATGAAAATATGTAGAGAACATTCACTGGAGATGAAGCTTAAACTGTATGGGAGAAAAGATGCTGAAATACACACCTTCAGTATTTTAGATGCTAGAAGTGCTGAAGTTCTATTATAAGAGGTGAGAGTGCTGATTTAAACACAGAGGAGGTCAGGAAAGGTGCACAAAGAAACCAAGTCTGAAGGGTGAGAGGAGAATAACTTGCAGGATAACCAACCATCCTGTTTAGTAGCCTGAAACAAAGGCTTTCACTGTCCACTGTTATGCTATCAGTGGAACAAGTACTGAAGAAATATATCTAAAGTTAAGAACAGCCTACAGTTATGGCCAGAATTTTTAGAGACTGCATGGCAAATCTAGGGCAAATTCTTTGCCAGGGATTATAATACAGAGGATCAAAGCAGTTTCAGTGACAGTATTTAAACTTATGGTTTATAAGAAAGGTTTGTATTTCCTTGAAAATGAAGCAATACCCATCAGAACCATTTAAACTGGTGTCAACTAGAGTGCTGATAGTTACTGCCATTAGAATGCAAATGCAATCCACACATTGCTGAACCACAGTAACTTGAAAAAGACAGCAATTATGAATACTGGATATATTTTTTTCCTCCTTTTTAAAATAACCACCAAAAAGCTCTGTTTATTCAGGAACATATTTTTTAATCCAAATGAAAGATGGTGCCAAGCAATGTTATACAAGCTTCCTAATTTCATTTGGCTGACTAATGTTCCTATTCCTGCGTGCTTCAAAGTCGTAAAAGAAAAACAAATTTCAGGAAGAACTGACATTCAGATCTGTATCAGTTTAAACACACAATGCATAGTATTGTCTGCTTGCCATTTAACGCAAAAGATGAATTTTGCTGAGTTCACTTAATAACAAGCAAATGGAAGCTGGAAATTAGAGGGCTGTAACTTAGGACTTCTTTACAATAGACTATTAGCATGTTTAAATTTCAATCTCCATAAATTTCTAAGCACTTTTCATTTACTGAGTTATTTTGCATATATACAGCATATTATTAATTTAAATGTATCATGCCTGACTCCTTAGTGCCATACTTCAGTTAGACCACAAAAGTCAGCACCTTGATATCTTACTCCCATTTTATGGGATTTTATGAAATCTCCATAAAGAGACAGGAATTTTTTTGGATCAACATGAAATGGAGGGATAAACTCCCTACACACTTTAAAACTTCCACATTTACAATCACTGTACAACAATAAACATTATAATATTTATTATTTCATATTAATACTATATATTAATATATTAAGGTTTATGCAAACTTTTTATATCAGTGTACTCCATATTTTCAGTATGTGCTGTATACATGTCACTAAGTTCATTCTTTTGTCCAGAAGCAACTCTAACAAAAAGAGTTGCTGCATGGTTTGCAGAGTTCATTTTCTGTTTTAAACAGAGATAGATTGTCAGGACATGCACAACTTAGTTTTACAGTCTGGCTTATACTGCCAGAATAACTTTTTCCTAAAAGTAATTAGAAGTCATGTGTTCCTAAACAGACCAAAGAATCCATCCAGCAATGATGTATCATGCTGCAAACACAAATGGAAGCACAAGGTAGTGAGGAAAAATCACAAAATAGTGTCATTTATTTAGGAGGAAAGACAGTGGCAGATTATCAGTACAAGTAATCCTGATTACATCGAGTAGACAGATTCTGGACACAGTAAATACAGAATGCAGGTCTACAATAAACACACTCATATTCTTAACATATTTCTAAAGCCATACTTAGGGTGCTTCTTAAAGTATATCTCAAGAAGAGATGATAGAGCTAATTGGACTAAATTTATCCCTGGCCTTAAATGTCAGTGAACTGATGCCCCTGGAGCTGATGTTAACAGAAAAAAATGAAAAGCAGAGGGCCTGCTAAATAAGGCACTAGATGAGGGTTTATTTTCTCTGAGACAGGTTTTGCATTGAAGCCAGGTTCAGTCACATAGGACTGACCAAACTACATGAACAGACAAGACCAACAGACTGGTATTTTCAGACTCTGACTTGCAAATGCTTAAATCTTTCTGAATGGAGGTTCAATGGGTGGCACGATTCACAATCTGTGAATTTGGACTTGTGGTCTGAAATACAGTCCCCCCGACATTCCTAGCTCAAGACTGAACAAATAAACTTTCAATATAACAGCTTCAACAAGACAAACTAGATAGTAGAACTTTCCTAGAGAGCTAAGAGGCTACTCAAGAAAAGATGTGAACCTCTCTCTCACTTCAGTGAGTATGCTCATGTAAATTCTTCTAGATTAGCTTTTTTTCTGTCCGTATTGAATTAAGGTTGTTCGCCAACCCAGAGGTGATCTCTGTACACTCATCCTGTTGTGACAGTGCAGCCTAAACCTGCAGGCTTTGCAGAGCATCAGTCTAAGATAAAGCACGTAGCCCATCCCTTTCCTTCAACTCCAAGACTGCCAGCACGCTCCCCTCTCTGACTTTCTAGCTCTGCTGCCCAAAATCTGTGAAAAGCCAGGGAAGGTAGAATAGTACTGAGATACCCAGCCGGACTCCCAGAAATGTTTCATTGGAACATTAGGAAACACAGTGTGAATGACTGTTATACAGGTCCGAGAAGGGATAGCTTTTGTGGCTTGGGCTAAACATGATCTTGAAGGTCCTGAACTTGATCTTCTCCATCCAGTGGGTTTTACAGCAAAAAATGAGGAAAAGTAACCAAATACTGCAGTCCCTGCATGCATACAAGTGCAGAGAAAGTTCAGTGCCAGGAGTTAAGTAAAAGCTGGGTCTACAGACAACTTGCTTCAGAGATCCTTCCAGGATCCTTCCAGGAGCACTGACCACAGTGAACTAATGGTCAGCTATTGGGCCTGCAAGGGAGGACCCTGCACTTGATCATCCAAGTCTGCACCACTGGTCTCACTTTTAGTGTCACTTAAAGTGGTGATGAAATACCTGGAAGCTCAGAATTTACCCACTTTACCCACTTTGCAAAACAGCCACAGAATTTACCCACTTTGCAAAGCATGGCTGAAAAGCAGTGAGAACAAGGGCTTTCTTCAGGCAATACCTGCAGTGACATCTTAGACCTGATGCTATTTTTCACCTTGCACTCAAAATTAGGTCTGCTCCCCACAGCAACAATAATGGCAAAATACATATAAAGCACAAAATTCCTAACCAGATTTAAAATCATTACCACATCCATCTACCTTGTATAATTTAAACATGGTTTAAACTGAAAGAGCAACCAATCACTCATTCAGTGGTTATTAGATAACAATAGGAAATTAGATGACAATTTATTTCCTATATTAATGTGATCCAAAGTGTTCATTAATCTGAATTCCTAAAATGGCTTGTATTTAGATGTACAGTAGAAATAATGTCTTCATTAGCATATCTACTGTCATTGATCTCTTCATATTATGCATGCTATCAGCTTGAATCAAATAAAACACTTAACACTATTTTTGTTTTCTCATCTTTTCATTCTCATACTAATAGATGTCTGATACTATTTACATTTGTCATTAAGTAAAACCATCCAGCAAAGAAGTTTGTATTTCATGTGCTCCCTGCAGCCAGTTATTTCAGTATCAGTGATATTTACAAAAGTCAGTTTTGCAGGTTCACTTATGACTGGATAGGCAATACTAGCATGGGACAAACAACAAAATTAAAGAAAAGTGCTACACTTCTCCACTCACCTTACATTTGTCCATCTCCTTTTCCCACACATGAAAAAAAACCCCAACAAACAAACAAAAAAACCCTAGCGGATTTACAGCACTTAAAAGGCTGACTAACCTCAGGTTTAGGCAAAAACAAGCACTTTCGTTTTCATGTCAGCTCCCACAACACTCAAATGGAATTGCGTAGGGAGATTTTTCCTGCCTTGCTTCAAATAAATGGGTGTTGTGTTTACATACTGCATACTGAGCATTGCCTGTCCAAAGCCAAGGGCTGCATCTTGCCAACTCTTAACTTTTGTACAATATGGCGATTACATGAGCCAGCATACCATTAAATCACATAACAAAACTTGGAGAATGGCACTGTCAGCTTACAGAACTGTACCTGAAGGACTAACATTCAGTGCATAAAAGGAGAAACTAGATTTCAGTGCAATGGCAGAACTGGGTCAGTGGCCTCAGTTTAAATTACAAAGCCAAGTGCCAAATAGTTCACAAAGATAAAAACTTGCAGGCCCAAAATACAAGCAGGCGAAATAAAAAAAATTAAAAAGATCATTAAACAGGCCTTACAAAATGCTTCCCCCACCACCACCCTTGAGTCTTCCAGGTCATCTGCTGTTTATTTTCCACATGACTCTTTATTCCAGAATGTTCTTTCCAGCTGCAGTACTCACAAACTGGCATCCCTTAAGCAGAGTCAAAATAAAGGGATCAGAGGAGACGTAGTCCATTGCTCAATGTGAATAGCACAGCACCTTTTGGCTCCAGCAAATTCTTTTTCTATCTAATGAGCAGCAAACCTATACCCATCATGAGCTCCAAATGTCTTCCAGTGCCTAATGTTCATTTTTTTGCAGAATGAGCAAGAAAAATTGGTGAGCAGAGCTCACTATTTCCCCTAAAAGCAAGTTCGCACCAAGGTATTGGGTATCTGCTTTGCGTTTCTGAGTTAGCCTGCTCATATGAAACAGAAATGGGCAATTTTTGTACTAATTCTTTTTCCAGGTACTGGTCCAAAATAATTTCTACACAGGCTTCCACCTCAGTGACACAAGCATACTACAGACAAGACAGCCTAAGAATTACTAGCAATAACGTGCATGTTCAGAGGTAAAAAGCTGAGCTGAGATCAAAGACATTTTTAATACTGATGTTTCTAAGAGGATGTGCATCTAAGCCACTGCAGATCAAGTGCTTGAACCATGTATCTGTGACACCGTAACATCAGCAGCCTTCAGAACTACCCCATAAGTGACCCCTCTTTGCAGCATATTTCTTCGTAACTTAATCCTATTTAGATTGTCTTCAAATCAAACAAAGAACAAGCAACTCAGAAAACCTTTTTGCAAAATCGTATCACACTAGCATCAGTCATCCTATTTTATACAAAATGTAAAAGGCTGTACAGACATCAGTGATATTTTATTTTTTTTTAATATTAGCATGCAAAAGGACAAACTCACTTCTGATAATAGTTTTAATTACTAAGTATATAAGCCTGCAAATCCTCTCATCCAAGTAATCCTTCAATAAGATTAATTCATGGAAATAGCCCCATTGAAAAAGGATTTGTATGACTAGACCCTAAATGCTTAATCACATTTTTAAAGACATTACAACTTAAAAAAAAAAAAAAAAATTGCAGGTGTTGGTATGTTTAAAACAGGGGGGTTATATGTCTATCAAATCACATAGTTTGAAAAACATCACTTCTAGAACTGGCGCTTGGGGAACATGCTTCTGCAGTTCCTGTGGTTTCTCAGGTTAAAACTGATTTAAACAAAGGGACCAACCTGCTCACTTTGAGTCTACCATTCAGCACGACTTTTCTTTCAGCACTTTCATTGCACTGATGTATGACTCAGCTACTCCTTCAGCTGCACTAGTTATTTATTGTCCCTGTGCAACATTACCTTAAACATCAAAATCCCTGAGTTATTTTAAGGACTATCCAGGCACTACCAAGTCTTTTAAAGACCCATGGATGTTGTGGTTTTTGCTTTCTGTACTATGTCTATTGCTGAATATTTTATTATAAGAAATGTTAACTTCTGTCCTGGCTTCCCGAGCCTGTTCTTTTCACTATGCCAGTTATGACTCTAGGCAATGACCCAAGTAGCCACAGGGCAGCATATATATTAAGGTTTACTTTAATGTGTTGAGTGCCCCCATGTGCTTAAGTCCACCTTCTTGTATCTGCTTCACTTGCTGTCTCTCTCTTTGCATAGGGTCTTCATGATTTTAATGGAAAGTCTTCTTGAAGTATCTCCTGCTCTGACCACCTAGCAATGATTAATGGTTTGATATCATATTTGTTTGCTAATCCTTAGAATATAGGAAACAATCCTTTGGAGAAGTAGGAATCTGTCACTGCATCCAAAAAGCAGGAAGTGTAACTGCTTGAAGGCTGACAGATGCTTTACCACCACGACAAGAAGCTGTTCCACAGGCTACAGTTTGTGAGCCCCTGAGTTAAGCCATATGGTCCTGAATGCCAAGACTGCCTCTCTTTCCCAGTTTATTGGGAGAGAGGGATTGTTCCTGCTTTGCTCTGAATTTCCAGAAGTACTCAGTTGATTTTTAAAAGTTTACAGTTTGAATATAATAAAACACTTGACTGCTTGCGCTCATAAATCCTCATTCATTTGCTGAACATTTTTTCTTCATGAAAGAAACAGCCCTACTTGTATGCTTCCATGGGCTAGGATAACAATCGTATGACTTTATTGCTATCCATTCCAATATTAAATGAATGCATATAACTAAACACACATAAGCATGGCTCTCAGACTTTAAGAGGCCCTTCACAATTAATAATCTACTCAGCATATTTAAATACACTTGTATACAGGGTCTGAAACAACAGCTTTGAGGTACAAGGCATCTTTAGTAATCTAGTTCAAATAACAGCAATGGATATACACTGCTAAAAATCAGAGCTGATAATTTGAGATAAAACCCCACTGTACTTCAGCATCACAAAAATTAAGTCTTCATGTTATAACTCCCTAAACACGGGTACATTCTCCTGTGCTTTGGCCAGCTGAGATTTAAATATTTCAGAAAGTGACAATTTCTAATTCCTGTCATCTCTTGAAAAATTATTTAACTGCCCAAAATACTTCAGTAAGGTCTTTCACTTTCTTTTAAAATATGTTTTATGTCTTTTCCAATGACCGCATGCTGAGGTGTCTTCAGGCTACTGGTGTGTAGGAGACCCAGCAGTTGTCAAGAAACAGACGGAAGAAAAAAGTATTTTGCTTCTAACCAAGAAGCAAAGCGGGAGGCAAAAACCCCCAGTGCGGAGGCAGCGGTGTGCGTGTCCATGCATTGTTCTCTCCCGGAGCAGTCCTGGTTCTCGCTGGGGTCTACCAGGATTGAGGGTATTGGCACCTTGCAAAGACCAGCCTTAAAGTTCCTTCCGTTAGAGTTTCCCTGAGCTGCTTCTTGTCACAATTCTCCAGTCGTGTCTGTCCCTATCCTTCTTTCTAAAAAACGCATAGCATAGCAACTGAAATCTCTACAGAACCTGGAGAAATAATGGCAGGGGCCGACGCCGCGGCACTGAGCGGCACTTCCCGGCGGGATACGGGAGGGCGAGGGGCGGAATGCCGGGGTTCCCACACCACTCACCCGGTGCCGCACGCTGGGGCAGCGTGCGGGGAGACACCGAGCACCGCAGCCAGGGCGCTGCCGCCCCCGATTATTTCATGTTCTCGCACTCGCCCGGGTAACAGAGACAACTGATTTATTACGGCAATTTTCCCGACTGCCTTCCGAGGTCTCCAAGTCTCGGCCGACGGTCCAGCCGCTTGCTGCAACTTTTCCATAGGCTGCGGGCGCCGAGGGCAAGACCGAGTGATAATTCTTTTCTCCTCCCCCAGCTCGCTCCCCCAAACCGCTTACCGACGGCAGCGGCTCCCACCCCCGGCGCCCCTCACCTCTGGAGCAGCCCGGGAGCCGCAGCCCCCGCAGCCCCCAGCGGACGCGCACTCACCGGGCGGCCGCCCCGGCCCGCGCAGCCCCTCCGCCCCAGGCCCCACTCCGCCCGCGAGGCAGGTGGGTGTCCCCAGCCGCCCCCCGCCGCCGAAGCCTGGCCGCACTCACTTGTGCCTTCTTCATAAGGAACGGCAGCGCTGCAGTCCAGCCCAGCCGGCCGCGTGCAAACTCCCTTCAGCGGAACTGTAGCTCCAGCATAATGCAGCAGCCGATAGTCCACGCATTGGGGTTGCCCACGGCGAGCCCCGCGCTGCCTCCGCCTGTCCCGCCGCCGCTCTGCGCGCACCGCTGCGCCCCCTCCCCACGACCTGAGCGTCCGCGCTGACTGAAAGCACAACGGGCCCCCGGCCAGATCTTTTATATCTCCGATCTGCCTCCAGCAGCGGCGGCGGCGACAGCCCAGGCAGGACACGCCTTTCCCCACCCTCCCTCCTTCTCTCCCTACCGGAGGACCCGGAGGCCAGGCAGACCCTGCGGGGCGGGGGAAACCCGAGTTAACTTGGGCGAAGTTGGAGGCAGGAACAAGCTGAGCCTGCCCCTTGCCAGCGCCCGAGGGGAGCGGGGTCGCGGGAGGGCTCCCACGAGGAGCGGCAGGCGGAGATGCGGGAGGGCGGGGAACGTGCGGGGCGGGGAGCGCCGGCTGCGGGCCCCGTGGGGGTGGGTGCAGCGGACTTCTCCCGCCCCGTGCCCGGGGGCTCGGCAGTGCCCACGAGAGGTGACCGGAGCCGACCGCGGAGGAGCGGGGCGGGGGTCTCCGGCCTCCCTCGCGATGGGCTGTAGGAGCCGCCGCGGCACTCGAGGTCAGCCAGGCTGCCGGTGCCGAGCCCTTGGGCTGGGTCCCCCCACTCACGCTGGTAAGAAGGGGGGTGCCCCCGGCGGGACCCGCCGCGGAGCGCCTCTCGGCCCGGGGCGGGAGGGCAGCGGGCTCGGAGGCTGGCGGAGCTCCCAGCACTGCCCAGTGCTCTCAGCGCAGCAGCCGCTGCAGCGGTGCCCCCGGCCGGGAGGCAGCCCCGGCTTTGCCATGGCCATTCCAACGCTGCCTTCCCATAATGGGTGAAAGCAAGTTAGGTGCTGGGATGAGCATTTCAGCGGAGCTTAGAAGCTCCTTTTACTTGCTCCAGCCACAGAAAAAATTGTTGAGCAGTGCCTCCTAACGCTTCTGCTAAAGGTGATCTTGCAGGTTTTTTTCACATGCTATTACAGTTTGCATCCTGTGTAAATAATGTATTAGTGTTGGGTGTGGAAGAGCGACACACAACTTTTACTGCATGGGATCTATCCCAGCAGTAGCCACAGAATTTGAGTCCTCTTTAGAGAAAACAGTTCCCAGGTTAACATGGATTAAATCTTAAGCATGCATTGAATGGAAAGTAGAGCAGTTTATGGAACTAGTATATCCTGAGACAGTGATGCTTGGTGAAAATTTAAAAGAATATTAACACAAAGAATAGTCTGCTCAAGTCAATGGTCTTTTCCTAAGGGAGATTAGGTGTGCTCAGAGTACAAAGTAAGAGATTTCATTAGAAAAGTTTGTCTAATTTTCACCTAGAATTAATGATAAATTTTTAAAAGACTATATTTCTGCCAAAGTAAAGGTGAGCTGTTCAAGTACAGAAAGATTTTAAACCCATCCCCAACTCTGCTATATATTTGGATTTCATAGCAGAGCAGGTAAACAACTAATCTGTTTTTGCTTTTATATCCAATACAGAAAAAGAGGTCGATAATTTTCTTTAAAGCATGACAGTACTTATTAATTAATTCTTTTTTTTTTCATTTCTTGATTATTACTGTGATGAATTACGTTGGAGTTCTTGTGTTACTCTCTGAGCTTTGTCAGACTGTTTTATATACCTGTAGTAATAGTCTCTTTCTCTAAAGCAATACACAAGCAGTGAATGGGAGTAAGCCTGTAACAACAAAAAACATCAAGGACCTCACTCATTGAAAGGACAATTTGTATATCACCTAGTAGTGATCAACCAAAGCAGCTTCCACAGTCTACACATTTAGCAAATAGGGCCAGAAAATTAAAATGTTATGGCGTAATTCCTCCTTAGAACAGATGACCAGTTTAGTCTCCTGGGGAGAAGCCCTGGAAAGTGTGAAAGAGCAGTCTGTCATAGCAGTTACCTACCTTATGGAAAACAGTTCTGGTCTTTCTCTGCCTTGAGAGAATGGGACTAATTAAATTTCTTTACTAGCCTGACTTCATGCACCTTTTCCCTCAATCCTGATCCAACTTCTTGAACCTGCCCTTATGTTTAACCAAGCCCAGCTATAATGGAATAATGCCCTTTTCGTTGTGCTGGCAATTTGCAAGTGTGTTACTGCTGACATCATCCTCAATTTCATTTGGGAAGTCTTTTTTACAAAGTTCAGAATTGAATAGTTTAAACTCATTAATAACTTATGTCCATAACCCATAAGAAAGCATGATTTTATTAGTCTTTCCCATTTCCAGGATAGTACCAACTTTTGACTTACCAAGTGAGAATTGATTAGCCATAGACCATTGTGCACTGAGTGGTAGGTTTCCAAAGCACAGCTGCAAACTTCATTCAGTCTTTTATGGCCTACTTCATTTGCATTTCTAAATGCTTGAGAGTGAGTACAGACCTCTGTCATAGTTTTCTGAAAACTTGTTCCTTCACAGGGAAGATACAGAAAACTTGGTCTTGGTCATTCCAGCTCTTCACAGGATTTAGTTTCACCCATTCAGCAGGATTGTCCTCACCAGGAATACTGTTCAGCATATATGGAAATATCAGCAACTGAAAATTAAGCCTATCCAGTGTAGCATGATTGGAAGACCCTCACCATATTCTCCAGCTGAGAAATGGCTGTTAAGTGCTGTTTATTCTGGAATTTTATGGAATATCTGCAGTGCTTTCTATAGCTATAGCTGTGAAAAGAATGACCCCACTCAGTGTGTTGATACCTTGGCTGCTGGCTGGAACAGCTGTAATTTGGGAATATGCAGAATCACATACAGCCTTGGCCACTGAGATTGCTGGATTAAAAAGTGTTCTGTTTCAGCTTGGAAAACTGAAAAATTTCTTCTATGAAACCATTTAAATTGAAGGTAAACACCAGTGTGTGTGTGTATTAGAAAGATAGCACACTAATCCAATCTAATTGGTTACAGATTTTGAGCATATGGGGGCTTTGCTGACACAAAGGCCCAGCCTGTAACATTAGTTCAGTTAATTCCCCTCTCCCTGTTTTTTTTAAAGGATGTACAAGGTTTCATAACCTATATGAGGCACATAGAAATAAAAAATAAGTATTAAAACTGAAGGATGTGTAGAGCCAAGAAACTCAAAATATGCCCTCAATCTTCTTTCAGCTTTGTTTACAAAATTGTGGAGGAATACCTTCTCCAAGGAAAAGAAAAACCTTGCAAACTTGCAAGATCTACAGAAAGTTATGTGAGTTACTTTGATATTGAGGAAATACCTTGGGATAACTATCTCCTTAAGAGATCTTCTCTGTGTTTGATAACACAAAATGTTCTAGTGTTATTCTGTAATTGAGAACTCCTGTATTCTAGTCTTAGAGCACAACCATAACTGAGTGTTAATACTTTAATATTGGATCAAAGAACATATTTTGAATTTCTAATTGAGCCTTCTTATGCTTAATGGTTACTACAGTGACTGCTGGTTTCTTTTGAGCATCATACATGCTTTATGCAAACAACAGAACTTCTACAGCTATTCAGTATCACTAATCAGTAAGTGATACACCACTGTGGAGCCACTCTTATTTGTTTGACCACCAAAAGAGAGCACAGGATTCAGATGCATTTTTTTCATTCACACAACCTGGCTTTAAAGCTTGATTTGCAAAAGCATTTTCTACATAACTGATTCTTCGTAATATATTAGTACAGATTGGCATTTTAGGGATAATGATGTTATTATATGATAAAATCACTAACCAGCCAGTTCATTTGGCAGTCTAATTGGCAGACCAGCTCTAAGGACCTAAAGAGCACAGTTGTCTTTCTCAAACACTGTTAGGGACACAGAAGGAATTTGCCATGAGATAGGCACTAAATGGAGGGACAGGATGCTGCTAACTCCTAGCCTGACAGAGGCAAGATCTGGTTAGTACATCCTGGTTAACACATCCAGACAAAAATCCCACGGTGGCAAATTGTGTGAAGAAGCAACTGCTCATGCACATATCACCGGTCAAACAAAGGTCATCCAAAGTTATGGGACAAATGCCACCTGCGACCACCAAAAACCACTGAAGCCCCCCTGAATATGCCTCCGTGGATACCTGGAACTTGGACTGCAAGTTAAGCCACCACAGTGGGAACTTGAGATAAGATAAAAGTGGTACTATTGCCTGGGTGTTATCTCTGACCTAGGGGGAGGTTAAAAAGCTCAGGAACAAGAATGTAGCACAGATAATGGACACAAAGAATGCAGAATTTATGGGCCACGAGGAAAGCCAACTCAGCAGCTGTGCTGAAATCATCTCAGACTGAGTAAAATGTAATTCTGGCAGGGGGAGATCGTGACCACCGACTCACGGTCCACCGACCAAAGAAACCTACCAACTCAAGAGAAAAGACTGAGCATGTGAACTAATTAGCATTAGAAGTGACGGAATCATTTGACCAATAGAAAAAGAAGCAAGAAGTGCAGTGTAAGAGTGGAGCCAGGTTGCTTCAAACTATTAGAAATCTGTTCAAGAAGTGCTGGTGAAGGAGGCTGGAGTTACACAGTTGTGTGTAAGATTGATTTGCCCAGAAGGAGCTATGGAGACAAGCAGGTAGAAAAACCTAGAGCGTAGTCTTTGTTGTCACTAGAAGGAAGGTGGATTTTAGTCAAGTACCGTCCTGGACTGAAATACTGATGGAGTGAAGGAACGACAGATTTTTACTCAAAGCCTAAAAGTTCTTCTGTCTTTACTGGTTTCTTTTGCAGTAAAATGACAGTTTAATTTACATGAAAAAAGATACTCTGATTTACTAAAAATACTTTTTGGCAATGAAGAAAAACCCGAAATAAGAAGTTGCACTGATGCTGTTAAAACTCAATCAGAGCCTGTAAAAATATAGCTGCAGATGCTAAAAAGTGACCAGTACTTGACTTCCATAAAAGCTTATTTCTACTATTCTTTCCATATACTTTAGTTTTAAGCTGGTCTAAAATCAACCCCTGAAGATTTCACTGGCATGGGAGAATTCTTAGCTAGAAAAGAAGTAGTACGTGGAGAACACAATCTGGGAAAAGCTGATGCTGATGGAGTTTTGTGATCCTTGGCAATGCCCCTTTGGCTTATGATGACTCTTCAAATGTTAATGGACATTAGTAGAAATGTGAGGCTCCTTGAAACTCTCATAAAATTTGCAGCCACTAAGATTACAAGAAGATCAGAGGACAGCAGCATTTCATAGATTTTTTTTTTTTTTTGTCTAGACTCAGGGTTTTTTTCATGTCTGTGATGAGGGGTCTGATTCAGCTGGGATTGCACTCAAAACCACTATGTTGTCTTTTGATGAAATACTTACATGTGTGATTTTGAAGCAGGGAGACCTGCTGGAGTGTGATGTGATTACTCTGATTGCATGCTTCTGTTTCCTTCTATGGTGAGGGAGGTTGCAGGGATGAATGGTGCCCATCCAACTCTGGTCTTGGCATTCAGTCAGAAAGAGGCTGGAGTATACATGGGAATGGACAGATCGGCTGTTTTCCAAGCCTTAAGTTTGTATACACAATGCTGTGGTAGTTGCTACTGGTTATGTTCAGCACTGCTCAATTTACCAGAGTACAAACCTTTGTTTTGTTTCTGAGATGATGGAATACCCAGCCCACAAGGACAATTTACTCTTACTTGCAGAGGTTTCTGTATTTGGCTTGGTTGAAGGATTGGGGAGCAGTGCTCAAGTTTCTCATCAACAGATGCATTTATTAGTCCTAACTCTGAAAAATACTCTCTTGCTGAAATCCACCAGCCATCTGCTGTGGAGTGTCCCCCGAGATGTTGAATGACAAAAGAGCAGTTATCAAATACTGGTTTTTTCAAGGTGCTGTAGTGGGTATGACTTCTAATGATGAAATTTATCCCTGCATTTATACTAGAGGATATTTCAGTCATGAAGGAACAGGGAGGTTTGTCATTACTGCTTAAACATGTATACCAGAAGCACAGGCATGACTAATCCAAAGTACTGGAGCTGAGGATTCCAAAGAACATATGCAGCAATTGCAAGGAATTATACTTACTGTATCAAATAATCATTATTTCCCAACATTCATATGATTTTTAACTTTCCTGTCATTTTACCCCTTTTCCACTTTGGGAGAAAAGATGACAATTATACACTGTGGTCACCAAGCCAGGCAGTGTTGGAGGTAAGCAGGTTAGAGCTGATGCATCCCATTGAACAAATACAGTGCAACTAGATGTTTATTACAGGACAAGACAACCTGCTTATTATGTCTCAAATTCATTTTTTCTGCGTGTCATGACATCATGCCTAATGTGTTAATTATACAACCTAAAAAAAAAAAAGTGTTACTTTGCTTGTACAATTCTATTTCCAAAGAAAATAAGAGTTTATCATTTACACCATACTTAACTAGCCCCTTGTTATATTCATATTTTGATTCCAGTAATTTGGAGATGATAAATGTATCTATTCCCAGATTTGTTACCTATATATCTTGATCTCCATTAGTATTCGTCATTGTAGTCACAACCCTAGGGAATTTCAAAATAAAATGTGTTCATTTGAAAACAAAATCCTGTGTAAGTGGTATTGGATAGAAATATTCTTTGTTTACAGGAAGAACTGAGGCACTTCCTCTTCAATGAAAAGCTGATTTTTATTTTTTTTTTTGTATGAAGCATTTATTCTGAATAAAGGGAGAGGTACAGTATCAGGTACTGATATCATGTACATGGTATCGTAGCCATATTATGTCATCCCTGATGAAGTCTGTGTTAGGAGTGTTGCAAGGACTAAAATGTATGTTGGAGTAGAAGGACTTTGTAGGCTGAGGCCCATGGCACCAAGACAAACTGTATCATTCAATCTTTCTTTTGAACTTTTATCCATTTCCAGCATAAAATGAGTTAAGTTTCTTGCTTCTGCTCTTCTATGAGAATGTTATTTTAGAATTTGACTCATGTCATCATTGGAATCCATATTTTAATTTGAAGCCTGATATATTAATTGGTAATTTATACATGTTTGTTCTTGAGCTGAAGTTATCCTTTACCATAAATAGCTTTTTCCTTTCCCTGCTGCTTTTTGATCCATCTGCCCAACCTACTGACAATACAGTAACAAATGAAACAGAAACAAAGTTTGAGCTCAAGTACTGGCATGTAATGATCTCTGAAGCTTAACTTTTAGTACTCAATTTGGCATGGTTCTGGTCCAGCCAACTGGTGATGTCCATGCCTGAACTTAGCCAGAGGAAGAGTACAAGCCAGGACCTGTTTCCAGCAGGCAATTTCTTCGTGTTCTGGGGAAGGAAGAGAGTTTTGCTGGGTGGATGAAAACCATCCTCTGCCACTTACCCTGGGGCCAGAGGATGGGTCCAGGCCTAAAGATGTGGTTTGGACTGCCTCTTTTAGTGTACGCACTAAAAATAGTGTTTGCAAATTATATTGAGAAAAAAAAAGTTTGGTAAAGCAGGTGTTCAGGAAATGCCCAACCACAGCACCTGTGCAATAAAAGTCAAGCTTAATTCTGAAATTTCATCCCATTTCAACCCCTTTTGAGGTTTGGAAATGCAATCAAAGCATTCTATTAACATGAACAAAGGGGAGAATGCAGAAGTGACCTTATACTGAAGTATTCTCTCCCTGACTAAGGTCCTCTGCTCTTGGAGCTCTCCAAGTGAGTGAGATCTTGCTATGCCAACAACAGGTTATGGTACACTGAGAAACTGTTATCCTTATGTATTACTGCAGAGAAACACTCACCTAAAGCTTCTAAACTTCTGAAGAGGAGAGGATGGGGAGACCTGGTGATGAATCCAGATCTTTTATAGGACAAAGAGAGAAAAGGTAGAAAGTTAATGTTTTTTTTCCATTTACATGGACTTAGTGTCACTAGCATGTCTTTGGTGCTGCTGTGGAAGACAGATCCTGTTCAGCACAAGAATGGTGAGCAATGTTTGAAATTGGCTTTGGGTGATAGTTGAAATCCCCAAACTGACAGTTCAATTTATTTTACTTTGTGTTTATTTGCATAAGAAAATACAGAACTAAGCTATCCTATTTTGATTTTCATTTTCACTGAGATAGGAGTGCTAATCCACACACAAGCCCTGAGATCTGACAGGATACATCCTCAAGAAATGTGAAGATGAGATTTTCTCCCACCTCTCAGTTTTGCAGTTAATGCAAAATGGAGAGCTGTGATACATGCATAAGCCTGAGTCCTTCCTCGGATGAATTTCATGTGGGGTTAACCACTATATTGCTCTTCCACTGGACATAAAAAAAGTAACACATCTATGGTGAAAGGTGGTGTATTTTCCTGTTTGTTTTTATTAAGTTTTTTTTAGCAGTGGTAATTTTCATTTAATAAATTCAGTCTGTTAAATCTTCCACTAATTTTAAAGAGTAGTTAAAAACAAGGATATGTAATTCAATCAGCTTTCACTTACATAGTATTTTGAATTTAAAGTATTGTTTTTAGAAGGACAGAATCATGCCACAACTCTTTCCCCAGAGTTTCCATCTCCGGAAGACATGCTAAATGATTTTCATTTTCTTTCTTTTTCTCTGCATCATGCAATAATGTCTAACAGTTATCAT
This sequence comes from Pachyramphus minor, assembly GCA_013397135.1. Taxonomy (NCBI): domain Eukaryota; kingdom Metazoa; phylum Chordata; class Aves; order Passeriformes; family Tyrannidae; genus Pachyramphus; species Pachyramphus minor. Next base: position 160,056 of record VYXB01007995.1, on the reverse strand, counting down.
CCTCAGCTGTTTTCAGAGGGATAATTTGTCATATTTTCTCACATTGACCTAGATTTAGTGAATGCTTATTTCAGAAAGCATTAGAAAAGCAAGTAAGAGAGAGAGAAGACATGTAATGCAAATATTTTTGTTATTCACTTAATTTTAGTCTTACTTAAAATTTCAGAAGTTATTTCTCAATTATTGTATTTGTATCAATTTCACAAGCCAACTATTCGTCTTGTAAAATATAAGTGATTTATTTTAAACAAACTTCCTCTCAGTATCATTTAGTTACCCTGTGTACTTTAATTCTTGTAGAATTTACAGAACAGCACTCACTATACTTCTGTCATTTTTTGTTACATACCTAACACATATCTGCTTATATTTTCTCTAGACTATTAATTTAACCTTTTTGGTGCCTTTTTGTAGAAAAATCATACAATGACTTAGATAAATTCCAGTAAATACCTTTTATCATAGCTTACCCTGTTAAAAAGAGGCTGAAAGAAGAAAGGTGTGTGCTTTTCTGTCAGGTAGGAAATAAGGTTATGTAGTGATGCAGACAGCACACTTCAGGTGGTACTGGAAATGATGTAGTTAAATCTGACAGGATCCAGCTGCTAAAAATTGCCATCAACAAATTCTGCTGCTCCTGTCAGCCTTTCCTCAGGAGCTCTGCCTCTCTGTGTTTGAATGGCCTTTCCTCATCCTCAGGCTGAGCCCTAGCTGTCCCGCCTTCCCTTCACATGCATTTGTATGTATAGGAGAAGAAGGAGTGTATGCTTGCAAACTTCTTGCCTCTGGCCCCTGCCCTGAAATTGGTTGCTGTTCCTTTGGCAATGTGTGATCCTGGAGCTCTGCAGGTGTGTACTGCAGCTAGTGACAAATAGACAGCTTCGAGTTTTCCTTAAGATGTTTATTTTCTCAACACATTCATTTTCCATGTAAAATGAAATATTAAGTCTAGTCCTAAAAGACAAAAATCACAAATCTGGAAAGCAGAGATTTTCTTTAGTGTTTGAAATAAAGTTTTTAGTGAAAACAAAAAGCTTTGTAAAGGAAAAAAAGTAAGATCAGCTGTGCTTTTTAATATTTCAGAGACACTTCTATCTGTAGAAAATGTAGATATGTTAGTTGGTCTATCATACACCCTGCAGCAATACAATACTGTTGAGACACAAGTCTCTCTTAAGTTTGCACCTTTAATAATAGATGAAGAATTCTGTTAACACCACCTTAAGAAAAGATTATTAATCTTGGACACCTGTAAAGAAGGCTTATTTTGGATAGTGGAGAGTCTGTTTTGTGGAAAAGTATAAAAAGATCTTGGTTTGCTTGGTCTCATAGATCAAAAGCTAAGACATACTTTTCTGTGGAAGTAAAGGAAACAGAAGTAAAGCAGGAACAGGAAGGTGGTAATTTATATCTACACATCCTTTTGTGAATATTATCTAATAGCCAACTTAACCTGGAAACACATAAACCACACGGGACTGATATTCTTGATTGGCTTTCCAAAAGGATCAGGGGCAAGAAATCACACCCACATGTAGTTTAATCAGTGTATGAAGGTAGGAAGGCTCTATAGAAGGATCTGGACAGGCTGGATCAATGGGCTGAGGCCAATTGCATGTGGTTCAACAAGGCCATGTGCCAGGTCCTGAACTTAGACCAGAACAACCCCATGCAGAGCTACAGGCTGGAATGACTGGAAAATTTCTCAGTAGAAAAAGACCTGGGGATGCTGGGCAACAGAAGGCTGAACATGAGCCAGCAGTGTGCCCAGGTGGCCAAGAAGGCCAATGGTATCCTGGCTTGTATTAGCAAAAGAGTGGCCAGCAGGAGCGGGTGAATGTTTGTCCCTCTGTACTCAGCACTGGGGAGGCCACACCTTGCGTGTTGTGTCCAATTCTCGGCCTCTCACTACAAAAAGACATTGAGGGGCTGGAGCACGTCCAGAGAAGGGCAGTAAAGCTGATGAAGGCAGTAGAGAACAAGTCTTTTGAGGAGCAGCTGAGGGAGCTGGGATTGTTTTAGCCTGGAGTAAAGGGGGCTTGGGGGGACCTTATTGGTCTCTACAACTACCCGAAAGGAGGTTGTGGCCAGGTATAGGTTGGTCTCTTCTCCCAAGTAACAAGTGATAGAACAAGAGCAAACATCCTCGAGCTGTGCCAGGGGAGGTTTAGATTGGATATTAAGAAAAATTTCTTCACCAAAAGGGTTTTCAAGCATTGGAGAAGGCCCTCCAGGAAAGTGGTTGAGTAAGCATCCCTGGAGGTACCTAAAAGACACATAAATGTGGCACTTAAGGTCATGGTTTAGTGGCAAACATGATGCTGCTAGAGCAGTGGTTGGACTTGATGATCTTAGAGGTCTTTTCTGACCTAAATTATTCTACGATTCTATGAAGGGGATGATATGTTGTGCTTGTAGGAAAGAATTGCAGGTTGCAAGAGCTGTAAACCAGTGCCATCTCTTGCTGTCCTGTCAGAAGAGAGATAGTAATCATAACTTTCTGGTGAATGTTAGTGCATTAAATTCTCTAATATCTAGTTTTCCCAAAAAAATTAATAGCCAAGTATACCCGTGTAGACAGGTATGTGATGCCTCTCTACAACAAAAAGCATTTCCCTGTCAAGCATTGTCACCAATGTCATTTATAATCTTGTGTTTGTTATTTAAGAAATAGATGTGATGCGATTATGTGGGATGCAATGGGTGATACAAGGATATGAACTCTAAGAGAGTTTTCCCTAGCCTGCACAAGGTAATGGCATATATCTTGGTCACAGTCAGGATCAGTATGTGTTCTAAATTCTTCGTAAGTCATATGTTGCCATGCTGTGAATCAGGAAAAATACCTAATTACACAGTAAAGGTAAGCTAGAAATTAAATAAATTATGTTGAAAGGAACTGTGAATATCTTAAACTTGTCTTTTACAAGACAGTAATGCTGACTAGAAATGATCTTCTAAAACATGTTTGAATGTATCCGTAATTTATAGTAAGGGAGACTGATCATTTCTTGGTGCTGTGACACAAGCTAGATCCCCAGCAATCTAAACCCCTTCTCTCTGTGCTTTCCATTTGTGTAGGGGAGATATGACACATCAACTTTGGATGTTTCAGGCATGTTCAGGTGTCCTCAAGCAATCCTGCCTATTTCAATACTCTGAGAGGGTGGAAGGGTACTAGAAACTGAAGAACTAAGAATGATGTTGGAAACCAATCCTATCTCTGACCCAGGGGAAAGTGTTATTGACAGATTTAACAGTGGATCTTACCTCTGTTAATTTTACAAAACCTGCACTAATCAATGGCCAAAACACAGGATTAAAACAGACCACACTGAATTCTAAAAAAAAAAAATCTGTTTTCATAATTGCCAGTTTTCCTGGGTTGAGTAGAATGGTCAGAAGAGGCTGAAAAATTAAACTAAATGGGTTACCACAAAATATATTCATCTTATTGTAACATTCCCTTAGCCAAATGAAGTTTTTATATTGAGGAATTTAGGCTCCATATGGATTTTCTTGTAAACTAATGGAAAATCCCTTCATATTCTTTATCTTTTCCCATTTACTTTTTAAGAGAAATCTAATTGTACAGCGAGATAGTGTTAAATATCCTTGTCACTTTATGTGTGTCCATGTATTCATTTCTAATTGCTATTTCTGTGAGAGCCACAATAACAAATTAGGTCTTTGGTCAGCTATTCCAACAATTTCATTTTACTCAGTGGAAATAGTCTTGATTTATATATATAGTCACATGATCAGAATTTGACCTGCTGTTTAGTTTTTTGTTATGCTGTGTGTACAATAACAATATAAAGAACTTGCGCCATTTCAGTGGCTACGCTGACATTAATAAATGATCCTGGAACACAGCAAAGATTCCTCAGCAAGATAAGATACTATAAATTTAGCTACTAGAGCACTGCAAGTGATGATGTGGAGTTTTGATTTTTAAACAGAATAGCTGTGTTAATCCAATCTCCACTGAATGCACAAAGGAAGAATTTATGGTAATTAGGAAAAGACAAATGGCAGCATTCAGTTCTGGAATTCTGGGCCCGCAGGAGTATTTGGTAACCACTTTAGGTCTTTAGGTTTCTTACTTGGCAGAAAAGGAATTATATACAAGGGGAACTTTCGTATTGGAAGGAGGCTCCACTCTGTCTCCAGACATACAGAACTTCTACAGGATGAGTGGAAACAGGTTTATAATAATTATACAGGGAGCTGGAAACAGCATGGTTGCCTAATATGTTCCATTTTCATTTTACATTTTTCTTGTATCTGTTAAATATTCTAATACCTTCTCTAAGTCTGCTACAAGTCAAAAATTTAACTCAAGAAAATGTGTTTTCCTCTGTCTCATGAAGCTCACTTTACATTTGTCTAAATTAGAAACTGCAAAAAACGCGGTTTCTTTTCTAGGACTGGTATTCCCCAGGAAAACTTTAGCAATCTGTTAAAATGCTAGCTGAACATGAGCAACCTGAGAGTGAACCTGTTCTGCTCTGTAGAGGTACATGAAAACTGCAATTGCCCTAAAGCTTTCAGGCCATGATAATGGAAATGGAAGGTGAAGGAGAAAGATGGATATACCGTCTCTGCTTTCCAGACTCAACAAAGCACAAGGTTCTAATGGTGGGAAAGAAAAGGAAACAGGATGAACTTGGCTTTCTGGAATGGTGGTGGTGCTGGTGGCTCAGTTTCTGCTGTGGAGTAGTAGAAACTGGCCTTGGCTGCTGGCTATTCAAATGAGACTAGCATCTCAAGCTCAGGTCTGCTTGCATGCTGAAGTGCTGAGTTTAGGCGTTTTCCCTGGTCACATCACTTAATTTGCAAATCAGAAAATTCTTCACCCATTCCCACCTTTTAAATAAAAGATAGGAAATTCTCTACAGGAAGTGTAACCGTTAGACTATATCTTATGAATGTTCCAGAATTTAATTTAAGAAATGGTACATATACTGTGTCTGTCAAAACCACACTTACGTGTCTTTGGCAAATTATTTGTGCTGATTTCTAATTATATATCCATCTATTGCTTTTGTTTCATTTAAAGTGTGGGACAGATACATAAAAGAAATAAAAGTGTCCTGACTAACCAATGCAAAACTAAATATTGATTTGGCATTTCCTCAGATTCTTAGTCCTTTTGCATTCTTAAAATATTTTAATACGAGCAGGACGGCATTGGTTTTAGTATTTCATAAGCTGGCAAATGCATGCCATAACAGCTGTAATCTCTGCATATAGTTTAAAAAGACAACCCAAGTCTTGTGATTCTGGAGGTTCCTCATATAGTGACACTTTATATTAGTGTTTCTTGAGGGAGCAGAGATAACAAAGATGCTTCACCCAGAACATAGTTTCTCTCCCTGTGTGTGTACTTATAATATTTAATCCAGTCTCTAAGTATATATCACTCTCTACAAATAGAAAAATTAAAGTGTATTAATTATCACAGAAATATATTAGTGATTTCAAACAGAGTTAAAACAGAGGAGGATGAGAAAAGAGTTGCCTGAGAATAAGTATCCCCAGAAAGCAAAGCTAAACCCCATTGTTTTACAAATTTTTACACAAGCAGAATTTATACCACACTGGATGTCAAAGAGCAGAATATGATAACATAAATGCACCAAAGGGAATTAATTGCCTTGTGTGTCAAATGAAGTTTGAAATGGCTCCTGAGCATGGATCTTTTGCAAAAGATTATTCAGTCGATGTGCTTTAAGTCGAGCTTGTATACTGATATTCATATATTTGGTTTTGAATCCTACACTTTGATCCTCGGGTAGAAATTCTTTCAACTTCTAAAATGCAAAATACTAAAACCTGACATTTTAAAGAATTATATTGAGTGCTTATAATCAGGGGGCCTAAATCCCAGTACTCAACCTCATGCTTATACTAGGAAAGAGCTGTTATATGTGGAGTAAAGACCAGCGTAATATTTGGCCCTACTTGCTGTTAAATTTGGCATTAGAAAGCTCTCAAAGAGCCAGGGTATGACTAAAATGGGTAGTTGTTACTATAATTTTCAATCTTTATTAATTGGGAGTAATCCTTACTTAACTATTCTATTACTATTCAGCTTCTGTTAAGAATAATCACATAAGTGTTTATTGTATTAGATCCTTGAATTGTGATTACAAGTAAGTTCTGGTATAGAAATAAGTTAAAAACTTGCTGCAACCTAGCTATTATTTATATGCACTGAAATAGGTAAGAAACAGTGAAAGAAAACATTTTTTTTACCTAAGCCTATAATACCTCCTGAGAAGGATCAGGTCTTTGCAAAAATTCACTCAGAAAAATAATCACCCGAACATACCAGTTGTCCATATTTAGAAAACAAAGTATTCTCACATGAATATGCTCTTTAAATTCTGCAGTGATTACAGCATGGGAGCAGAGAAGAAAAGACAGATTCAAAAATCCTTCTCCTACAGCTGCAAATGTCTTCTTGTGAAGCACTGGGAAAATGATTAAAAGCCTGATTTTAATAGCAAAATATTTTAATAAGGAGCTACTCATTTTGTTCATACAATCTTTCAAGATGTTAGGTTGGATGGGTCTTTTAGCAACCTGGTCTAGTGGAAGGCATCCCTGTCATGGCAGGGGGTTGGAACTTGGTGATCTTCAAGGTTTGTTCCAATCCAAACCATTCAATTATTCTATGATTCGGGGATTCTATGATTCTGTGCTTTATTCATGCAGAACTTTAAATGTAATAGTACTATTTGATGTTGTTGCCATTGAAAATTTACTTCCTTGACATCCATGGAAGCAGTATCAGGTTAGTAATATTGATTTTGTTTGTTCTATTGGTCATTGATTTGATTGGCTTTTGGATTAGGTTCTAAGCATCTTTCAGATCTACACTAGCGGCATATTTGGAAGGAGAGCTCTGCTCTTTTTTTCATCATCACAGCAAGAATCAGTAAACTGGCACCTCAGAGGTGAATTATGATTTTTTTTTTTAAAAAAACAGACAAAACTTCTCTCTGATATCTCAGAAGAAACACTTTGTACTGATTATCATGAAAACAGTGTAATTAGTGCCATATGCTGAAGTTAGCTTTTGGAAACACCTGATATAGTTCTTGGGAGCTCCAAACTGCTGACTTGTTTCTTCTGTCCCAGGGACACCAAGAAGACTTGTAAAATATTTGAAGACAACTGTTGTGTTAGAGGCATGTGTGATTCTTTAAGTCAGTACGCGTACTGGAATTATTGGAATGGAATCCTCAAGCTATGGTGCTCCTTGAGCCTCAGTAGAAAGCTCCTGCATGCACAACCTGTCTTTCTGATGAAAACCTAAAGAAACAATATACCTGTCATCACCAGAACTGGACTTTAACTGCCTGTTTTCATTGTCTTGATTTATGTTACTTACGAGTTCATTCCCTCTGGCAGGGACTCAAACAGGGAAATCTGCTTCTCCTCTTTCAGGTTATATTTCTTTAAAAACACTGTAATCTTTTTCTCCTGGAATGTTACAAAACAGCAGCCAGAATATCAACCAGTGTAAATTGGCCAGCTGTATTGAGTATGATAAACTCTGCCAACTTACATTTGCTGATGATCTGGCCTGTTTTTTAACTTCCAAAGTGCAGAGGGCTTTTTCAGGGACCAAAAAGCTATGCTCAGTCTTTACAATTACTTACACAAAATCAAGACAAGAGAAACGCATGTGTTTGTACTTAATCCCTTACTGCTTTAAAATTTAAACAAGTGCTTTAAAAATAGTCAAGGCCAATGTTAAGCACGTTGGTGGGGCTAACAACATTCTCATTTTTTCTCTTTTTGTTTTCTGACACCTTCTCCAATTTCATTTTAGCCAAGGTTAGACCTGTAAGTGCTAATCTAACTTTGCTCTGGGGATAGAGGAAGTCATACACCAAGAAAGGCATTTTGGTGTTTTTCTCTAAATAAGGCAGTGAGTGAATAAAACATTAGAGCAGTTGACCTAGAAAAAAATTCACAGGTATACTGTAAGTTTTGCTAATCATGGTGCTCAGCCTGAGAACCAAAACTGCTCAACGAACATGCTGTCTTTCCCTAGCTTTTATTCCATCAGGTTTTCCAGTTATAATCATTTTATCATATGTCTGGCCTTTAGCATCCACCATTCTTCCTTGACAGTGGTGGTAATACGTGACTGACAATTTTTATTGCCCATTAACACAAACTGAGTTGCCTGACTTGGAGGTGTGGCGCTTTCACTTCATTACCTTGTACAGCATTTAAATTGTCCTCCTGGTTTCCAGGTTAGCCCTGTTTGGCCAGTATCAGTAGTACCCCAGACTAATTCTGCCTATGCCTTGTTTTCACAACATAGTCATCTCTATGCAGGGTGACAAAAAAAAGTACACAGAATTATATCACACAGTAAGTTAACAGGCAACACCCTTACAGTTGTTTTAGGGCTAGGTGCCTGAAGCTAAGAGAAGTCAAAGTGTCATGGCTTGCTACAGTGGGGTGATTCTCCAGACTTTGTCCTCTTTAGAGAAGACCAAGTGGTTTTTCTTGCTCCAGTAAAAGTCAGCCATAGCCCTGCTCCTTGCAGGGATGATCCTGCTTGTCTGATCACTCACTTTTACCCTGTCCCATTTATGCTGGAGGGGAGGCCGTGCAAATAGTGGGGAGCTCCAGCAGTGGGAGGAGGAAAACAAAGCATGGAAGACCAGGTGTTTCCTGGCCATAAGCCCCTCTCTGATTCTCCCCTTCAGATGTCTGCATTGCAGCCACACCAGCCTTTCCAGCATGGTTTTGCCTACACCCTCCAGAAGGGCAGTGTCAATGGAGTATGTCCCTTTCTCAAATAATAAAGTAAATTTTGCTGCTCTGAAGATGAAGATAGAACTTGGTTTCACTTGCAGAGATGAAATTTGGAGCTAGTTTTTTACCAGTATAAATTTTACTTTATGTACAGTCAAATCCATAGACTGTCAACACTCCAATGTTGAATATAGGCTTCATGTGCCTGAATGTGTTGATTCAGTGCAATAGTGTAGTTTTGAAATTAACTCTCAGTCATCCCCACTTAATGCATATTGACTTGGTTTATAGAGCAGCTTTTGTGCATTGTACTAGATTTTATCTGTGCAAAATGAAAGCAAAAGCTTTTCTCCAGGAACTTACAGATGTGCTCTAACCCCTAGTGTGGGTCCAAACTGTTGACCAGTCCTTGCAGCAGCTATGAATCATGTACATGATGGAGATGTTCAGTTCAAGGCATCAAGATCAGATCTGGTCTGAAGGACAATCCCTGAAACATGCATAATGTGGATGTAGGGACATCAGTAGCTTCAGTCTGCCAATCTGCTTTTCTTTGCTAAATTACATGTTAGTGTAGATGTAGGCTTAGATGACTGAAAAGAGATTTATGGACTCTTCAGACTTTCTATGGAGCTAGCCCAGAGCTAGAAGGAGAAAAGGCTAAATAGTCTGTGGTAGATGATGTCTATGAGAATACCTAGAAGCTTATGTTTTATAGAGTTGTTTGGTGGGAATGCATACTTTGTGCCTTCATTTCCTGGGAAGCAAAAAGAACTACACAAAGTAGATGCCTTTTTAGACGCTCTTCTTTAATTCCATATTGGGAGCTCTGACTTTGATNATAAAAGACAATGAGTTCCAAGACAATATTTTTATTGACTTCTGCTTGGTTTCTGATTGGCTGTGGTGCTTCACTCCTGAACAGCTATATGAATAATGCCATAATTAATTATAAATATATATAAATATATATATAAATAATTATATTTAGTGCTATACAAATGCTTAAACATATCAGAACAAATATAATTTTTGCTTACTTTTATTTCTGTTACAATTGTTTAATAAAATTCTGATTGCATAGCCCATATTAAAAAAAAAATAATAAAAAAGAAGAAACCCAGAAAGGGAAGAACAAACTTACTCTTACATTTCTCTTTTTTCCTTGTTTGTTTTGATTTTCTGTTGTATCCAGAGAGTGAATTCCAGATGTTTTCATAGTCTTCCCACTTATTTCTCATGCTATACTATGTANATAGCTTAGTTGAAAAAAAAGCTCACTCAACATACCTTTGGAATCTTGTTTATTGAAAGTGAAGAAATCCTTGTCACAGAATATAAAAGACAATGAGTTCCAAGACAATATTTTTATTGACTTCTGCTTGGTTTCTGATTGGCTGTGGTGCTTCACTCCTGAACAGCTATATGAATAATGCCATAATTAATTATAAANAAATAATAAAAAAGAAGAAACCCAGAAAGGGAAGAACAAACTTACTCTTACATTTCTTTTTTTCCTTGTTTGTTTTGATTTTCTGTTGTATCCAGAGAGTGAATTCCAGATGTTTTCATAGTCTTCCCACTTATTTCTCATGCTATACTATGTATTTAATTAAACATTGTTTGCTGTGTTTGGAAGTTTTTCCCTTTTGAATCTGTTTTATAGAATTCATATGACCATATAAATATATATCAAATTGCATATTAAATATTACATATTATATGCTATATATACACATATTGGTTTTAGTTGTATTCTATATATATATAATGTTTTATGTAAGTTTCATCAGTGCAGTCTACACACAGATGAGAATCACATGCTGTAATATCATATGTAACATAAAATTTTAAGTGGTAACATGACTATAGCCCAGCAACTAGTGTTCCCTCTAAATGAATCTTTTTGATAACAACTTCATAGTAATTTGAATCACAAGCCTTTTGCAATCTATTTGGTAATAGAAAAATCACAATGTGTCACTAGAACAGTTAGTCATTTGGGAAAAAGGGATCTTGCTCTTCCAAGTTCTTCATAGTGTTTGACCTTAGCATCTTGTGTTTTTTGTAAAATGAATAAGAGAATATGAATGCTATCTATGAACACCTAACTCACTGGAAACAAGAGAGATGTATTCTTTTTCTATTTGAGCCTAAACTGTGCAGATTTATTCAAAATAATGTAATTTCTGAGTTTATAAAGAAGCTGAGGAATTTACTGGTAGCTTTTTCCATCACTTGTCCACTCAGTGCAAGCATGAATCTCAATATAAACTCCTTATGTATAAAGTGTTGGTAACGTGCCTATATTAGCAAGAGTGGTACCAGTATCTCCCAGAACAGGATACACAGTCATGAGAAAAAAAACAAAGTAGAATAGCTTAATACTTTAATGTTCTGTTGTATAGGAGTGTTTGTTACATGACTTCAGATTTGATAGATTTTGTAAAAGCCTCATTCTTTTAGAATAGTATTTAAGCAAGATAGTTACTCATAATTAGCATAGAGGAAAAGGAGAAATATCTACAAACTTGGGACATAAATGTTGACCCAAATTTTTGACAAGGCACTGACTCCTGCTTTTTTCAATATCATTAAAGAGCTTAGAAAGGGCAAGGAGTAAGAGTGCTGTGTTTGCCTAATGCTAACAAGTCCAGGAGCCTTTCTTTTCCTAATAAAGTGTATACAATGCTGCTGTTTACAGTACTTCATATTTTATATTTGAATGAGACCTACAAGGCAGAATAATGACTTTCCAGAATATGTTATGATTTTGCACTATGACATATCTTAATAGCAAGTTTCATATGTATCAAGGAGGTATTCAGAAAATCCTCAACTTCCATAAAACAAATGTGAATGAAAGACTTCTATATGCCCATGAAGTAATTCACATATCACTAAATCATATTCATGGATATCATGAATATCCATGTCTATCAGTCTACAAAAAAAAGTCTCATAATTAAGAGTACTGCAAACAAAAACAAAATAAAGAAAATAAAGACCGTTGGATTTTGATGGAGTCATTCTTGCATTGGGCTGAAGTAACTCTGGTTGAAATACTACAGCATAAATCTGTTGTGTGGCCTTCCTGTAGAAGCCGTATATGTGCACAGAAATGTCTGCTTTCTGCTGTGATGTGACCTATTCTTCAAGATATGAGTGCAAATCACATCATTGCCCCTACCCACAGAGTACCCAACCTATGCTATTGTAATTCCTAGGGGCTCCAGCTTTCAGCCAGAAAAGGCTTATCAGCCAGTGCTGTAATTTCTGTGACATATTTTAGGTACTCACCAGCCCAAGCTACTTTCAGCAGATTCAGGAAAACTTGGGCCAGATTATTTAGTTTACTATACCTTATAGGCATCAAGTCTGACTGGATTTGATTTCTGCACAAAATATCAGAAATACTGAAATGGTAGAAAAATGACATATCCTTAACATGGCCCAGGCCTGCATTTTCTACACAGCTCCTCAATATTTCCCATCCCAGCTCATATTCTGCTTAGCCATTTTTTTGTAGGATTGGGAGTTAAGGGATGTGAACTAGGGCGTTTCTCTGTTGGCCTTCCTTTAACACCATGTTGCTTTGTCTTTTAACACCCCTGCTAATTCCTTTCTATTCTTATCCAGCTTTCTTCACCTGCTACTTCTCAGTGACTTAACAATAGCACTTGAATTACCACATGCACTTCTGCTGTTCCTTTTTACCAATTCTTTCTGGTGTGCATTTTGTTGTGTTTCACCTCTTGTATGATTCATTCTGGTTCAGTTGTGCCTAATGAAGCAAAAGCCATTCCTTCTCTCTACTTTGTGTATCAGATTAGTTGTGTGTTTAATAAGGTTTCTTTCAGTAACTACTTGCTTCCATGATTTGCTTTTCCCTTCCTGTACCTTCCCAGGAGATCAAGCCCACACACTCCTGAGTTACACTTTATAACATCTGTTTCGTTTTCCTTATTTTGTTGCTTTTGGTCCTTTCCTTCCTTGTTCTTTTTAGAGCGGTACTGCAGTATATTCTGATCAATTGCATGCAAATTGTTGTCCATTTTCATATTCTCAACCATTTCCTTTATCTAATAGTCTTCTCTGAGTTAGTAGCCCCCTAATAGTTTCCTCTACCTCCAAGGTGAAAAAGTGGGCCAGAGTATTTTTCAATATCTTGTTGGAGAGTCTGGAGAAAAAAACTTCTTTCAAAGGAAAGTAGCTATAGGATTTTCATGTACTGATAATACACATATTCTTTTTTCTCCTTTAATTTCATTCGTAGACATCCTTTCATTCAGCTTTTCAGCTCTTCCTCTAGATAATGTATTTTATACATCTATACATATTGTATTTCTATGAAACATATAGCAGTCTTAATTTTTAGTAGAGTGCCTTCTCCCACATTTCCTTGCTTGGTCTTCCTGAACATGTCACATTTTTGGCAGCAATATGTCAGTCCTGTGACTGGCTTTTAAATTGCCAATTAAACCGCTGTCGTCATTATTTACCAAAAAATGGCAAATGTTCAGTTTCTGTTTATCTCTAACATTGATTTTCTCAAAGGACTCAAATACAATATTTGAATCTAGATTATTTGTGAGGGCTTAAATATTATTTCATCTTGAAAGCGTAAAGGTATAACTCAGAAAATGAGTCTTATTTCTTGTAGGTGAAAATATGAGTGACACATTCAGCTTGCAGAGATGATGAGTTGCTACTGAGGTTGAGTTTGACCACTCAAGTTTGAATTTGGGTTTCTAACAGTGTGTCTAATGCATACATGTGTATGAGATTTGGTATACTGGGTTGGATGAAAGCCCAGATAGCCTAGTAGCATATTTCCAGCATTGCTGAAACTTAATGCATCCTAGAAATACGAAATCATTCAGGTTGGAAGGAACATCAGGAGATCTGTAGTCCAACCAGAGACCAATCTCTAGTCTCTCTCTTGTCATTAGCCTTTTATTAGGTATTGAAAGACTATTACTAGGTCAGTCCTAAGTCTTCTTGGCTCCAGGAAAACAAATAAAAAAGTAAAGAGAGCCTACAGTATTACTTCCCAGGAACAGTCTCTAGACTTTCAAGAATTTGTAGCTTGGTGACTAAATTTCTTCGTGTCAAGGAGGATATTTTTTCAGTTGACCTTGATCATTTTGTCTTTTATTAGCTCTTTGAAATTTTTTTGGCATAAAACTTCTTAGATACATTATCTTGTTTCTGACCCAGCCAATTACTAGTTGTATTTGTTGACTCCTTTTATTGAAAGAAGGAGGGTACAATCTATTTAGTGGCATTGTAATGTTCTCTGCTTTCTTCTCAATACTTTGAGAAATTGTTTGTTTTCCCTGACATTTACTGAGTGCTGAGCAAGGAAACATCTACTATCCTTCAACTCATTCCTGTGGGGTACTGGTCCATTAGCACTTTTTGTTTTTTCTTGTGCAGTGCTTTATCTTCACTGAATTTTATCTGCCATTTTAACGTCCAGTCACTATGTCTCATGTTTTCCTTCTACACTTCATTGATAATGCTTATCTTCACTATCCTTCAATAATGTAGTAGTCACAGGAAACACTGTACTCTGGCTGTTTTCCAAAATTTTGAGCAGCACAGTCTCAGCATGCATACATGCAGACCAGGGATCAAATTCATCCTACACTGCATTGTCTATCCTTATTATATCTTTAATTCATGAGTAAATGTTCTCTCTTATTCTAAGTCCCTACAGAAGCTTTAGATGAAGCACCTCGTTCACTGCTTTTTGGAAATTCAGGTTGACTGCAGTAGCTGTGTTGTGGTTTAACCCCAGCTGGCAATTAAGCACCATGCAACCACTCACTCACTCCCCACCCCCAGCAGGATGGGAAGGAAGAGAACTGGAAGGGTAAAAGTGAGAAAACTCATGGGTCAAGGTAAGAAAATAATAATGATAATGATAATAATAATAATAATTATAACAGCAACAATAGGAAAATAACAAAGAGAGAAGTAAACCCCAAGACAGACAAGAGATACCAATGAAAACAATGCTCACCACCAAACAACCAATGCCCATTTAATCCCTGAGCAGGAGCTTCTTGGCCAACCCTCCCCCAGTTCTATATGCTGAGCATGATGCAATATGGTATGGAATATTTCTCTGGTCAGTGTGGCTTGTTGTCTCAGCTGTGTAGCCCCTGCCTTGCAATCCCCCCAGCCTCCTTGTCGTTGGGTTCACTGCTGTATTTACCACTGATTTAACAGAATGGCTTAGGCTGAAAAGAACCTTAAAGATCATCTAGTTCTAATCCCCCTGCTATAGGCAGGGACACCTTTCACTAGACCAGGGTTCTCAGAGCCCCATCCAACCTGGCCTTGAGTACTTCTGGGGATGGGACATCCACAACTTCATCTGGTCCTGGCCATTATCATTCTTTTTGTCTCTTTCTTCTGTAACTTAAATTTGAATCAGCTTCTGTAATGAGTTCTCAGTAAAGAAGGTTTTTGGCCTGAAAGCCTTTTCATTTGCATCCACAGTGAACAAAAAAGAGAGGTTTAATTTTGTTTCTTTTTTTATGGTCCTGTCTTCCCTAAGTGCTTCTTTCATCCTCTGAATGTCAGCTGGATCTTTGGACTCCCTGACAGACTTCCTTTGCCTGATATATTTGAAAAAATATTTATTGTTGGTTTTTTTGCAGACTTTCTTGAAGCGGTCTTCTGGTTTGTCTTACTCTGGTTTTATATTTAACCTGCCAAATTTTCATCCTCTCTAGTTTCCATATTTGGACAGCACTTCAACATTTTTAAACTTGCCTTCTTGTATTTGCTAATCTTTCTTGTACTGTTGTTTAGCCATGCTGGTTTCCTTTAGCTTTTCTCAAATCTTTCATGACAGGAAGTATGCATATCCTTTTTACCTTCAGTGTAGTCTCTAAATTGTGCTCACGCTGCTGTCAGGGATTTAACTCATTTAGTCAATTTTTTTATCACCTTTTAGCTACCCTCTTTAACATATTTTTAACAGGCTTCATTATTCTTAGATAAGTCTTTTTGGAGTTGATTGCAATCATGATTATTTTTTTACTTTGTTTTGTTTTGTTGCTGCTGCTAATGTTTTAAAGCATATTGTGGTCACTTTCATGGAGTTGTTCTTTGTCAATAAATCATGAATAGAGCTGAGTTGAATTGAAATAGGACACATCTTTAGAGGGTAAAAAGACACCAAATTTTTATCTGGCTTCTTAAGTACAATTATTTCTCCATAAAAGTTTTCTTAGAATTCTTTATTTCGGACTCAAACCTCCCTTTACGCTCCAGGCTGGAAACAGGACAAACAATTCTGTGTAGTGCAATCTACTGCATCAGTGTCTACCTGTTTAAGAGCATAAGAGAATCATACAGGCAATTATTTTTAAAATGTTTTAGTATATCTGGTTAGACTCTGTTGCTGAAGCACCCTACCTGTCTTGGCACAGTCATATGCTAATAAATGTCAGAAGAGTAGAATAAAACAGGCTGCTCAGACCCTTGGGATTTCACCAAAGCTGGAAGAACCTTCATAAGACTCTTTAAAACACAGTTATAGGCCTTTGCTCTACTGCATTCAATCTCAATAATATTATTTTAATATAATTAACAACCTATATATACAGAGTACATAAAATAATTAACATTTTTCAAATGGTTTGATTATATCTAGCTTTACCGTCTCTTTATAAATCTTCTCTTATCTCCAGTAATTGACCAGCTGAATTTACTCTAGCAAGCACTATGATATCCCCCAAAATAGCAATTTTCACCGTTGTCTCTAATTAACCAAAACCCAATTGTATTAGTACTGCTGGCAACCTCTGACTATTTTTATTAATGTGGGCTGTGATTTACAGGTGACTGAACATACATTAGCTTGTTTTGCATTTTGTTTCTTACAGAATTTATAACCTCTATTATTTTTATTTAAAAAATGAACTGCACAGCTTCATTTTTTCCCCAAATATGTTCCAAGTGCATAACACAGCAAAATCAATCTATATCAATAGGTTAATAGTTTCCTAGTCCTATTGCTATAAGAAGTTTCTTCTTCCGCTAATCAAACTGTGACTGCATATTTTTAGTGAATCTTCTTCAGCCCACTTGGAGCCCTTGCTTAGATAACCCTGTATAGCCCCAGGAAGGGACCAATGATAGAGTGTTTAGTCTAAATTAAACTGTTTTAGGCATTTCATTCAGAGAACTTCAAGCAGGAGTATAAGGCAGCAAGATAATTTTTAGGCTAATTTGTCCTCTTCATACTCCACATATTTCATGTCAGCACTTACAGTCATTTGANAAACTCTCTTTTTTTTTGTTTTGTTTTGTTTTGTTTTGTTTTCAATTTAGAGCAATTAATTTTATGCTGGCTCGGCTCCCAGATCACCATGGAGATAGAAAATAATGCGAACTGATAGTAAGGTCAGAGGAGGAAACAGAAAAAGAAGTTTCTGAAGCTACATATCCAACATTTAAAGACTGACTTTACTGTTAGCTAGATCTTGGTGACAAGAGGCATTAGTAGAACGTTTGAAATTGTTTACTGTTATCTTCCAAGACACCATCTATCCATCCTCAGTGGCAGCCACTACAAAGGAAGAAAACCTGAAACCACAAAAAAAAGCTGATTTGCTGTAGTGACTGGTAGAAAATTATATTTTGAAGGGTAAAGAAATATATTTTTTTTACAAAAAGAGGAGAGGACTAAGTGAGAATTCAAAACTATCTCGCATTCAGTTATGATTTTTCTCACCTGCTTAATAAAACTGTAATTTTTGCCAATTTCTACATTTCCTCACAACCTTGTTAGAACTGATACATTCACTGAGACACTACAGTAATTTTCCCTGTAGCTGCAGTTGGCAGAAGACATTTTTGAACAAATCTGGGTGAAGGGACTGGAACTACACGTGGTTTACATTGCATGCTGTATTTTTAGGAAAGAAAAAATATAAACATTTTCTTTCAATGAAAGGGCAAGCTATGAGAAAATTGTACACCAGAAGTTGTGCAATTCAGATGATTATGAAATCTTCACATTTTTTGTCCAGGATGTTATGTTATTAGCTGCCAAGTCTGGAACTTATGTGCTTTTGTTTTCTATTTACCACAGAAGCTATCCTGCGATGAAACAATCCTCTTTCAGAAAATGGAGACTGTTGACTAAGATGGAAAGTTTCTTGAATTTCAATCAGTTAAAAGAAAGGAATAATTTTTAAAAAAATTTTCTCTCATGTTGTTACGTTAGTATTGGTAATGTCACAAAGAATTTCTTTGCCTAATTTCTCTGAAAATAAAGAATTGTTTTGGCATCTTGCAATACTCTGGCTTGGCCAAACATTCTGCAGGAGGGAGCAGGCTGGTCCACAGCAACCACACCTGTCAGCAGAGGTGGAAGTGGCTACTGTTCCAAGAAGCTTTTGTTTTCTGCTGCTGGGAGCTGAACACTTGGTTTCAGAGGTTTCACTGGGCAGATTTCTGCTGGAGCCAAGGACAAGTGGAGACCTTCCCAGGCAAGTGTATATTGACTGGGATTTATGTGGCTGGCAGGCAGGAGGAATTTGGAAAAGGGCATGGTGATTTTAAGGAAACAGCTTAGGAGGAAGGGGACTACAGTGCTGGTGCATGGAGCTTGGGGCAGACCTGAGAGGTAGAAGCCTGGTAGATTAGAAGTGTGACTCCTGATATTGTGGGGAGAGAAAAAGGAGGAGGGCTTGGTTCTTGTGAGAAGCAGTTTTACAACTGCTAATTGTGTGAGGAACCTTTCTAGTGAACTGGGTTCAGTACCAACCCTCCTACTGAACTGAGTCTTTAGGTTGATGACGGCCTAGTTGAGACTCATCTCTGTCTGGGATGTCTGTCATCATAGACAGAGAGATATAGAGAGTGCTGAAAATTTAATTAACAATAAATGGTTAATGAGATGTGTCATTACAAACTGGTCATTATGGGTTTTTTTTCTAATTAAGCTTGAAAGTTTGTTCTTGCATTTCAATTCTGGATTTCCTAATGTTAATGTAGGATTACACTGGTAATAGTTATGTTGTCTTACATAACCATGTTTGGGGTATTGGTAATCATATTGGAAGTACAGAGTCATGGAAACTGGTGTTGGAGAGATTTGTAATTAAAATTAGACTGTAAGAACAGCACACTTAGAAACTAATGTTTATTTCAATGTCAAAGCCATTTTTAATGTATTTTTATAAGTGTTGCTGTGCATACTAAGTATCTTGCTTGTACATTCAGTGATGGAAATTTGAAGATAAAATTGTATTGTATATTAACATTTCCTCTGTCCTTTCACATGTTGTTTTCCTATGATTATAAGCACTTCTCTAGAGGGGCTATGGATTGCACTGCACCCCAGGCTGTAGTGCTGCGTGAGGATAGCTAAGATAGCTCTAAGGACTATCAGCAGCATTCTGGCATGACACTCAGGATGGTTAAATCTCTGACATACAAAGTACATCAGTTTGTACTGGATCTTGTGACTAAGTATGCTCTGATTCTTGTTTACAGCTAGCTCATGTGTCACATCAATATGCTGCCATCTGTTTTGTATGTTAGGCTATTTGCTATTTTTCTGTGTTTGTTCTGGACATTTGGACAGCTCATTGAGATCTAATTGTATCCTAGGCAGATACACACAGTATTTGATATTTATCTTGTGTATCATGAAAAAAAAATAATTCCTTTTGCACTGTGAAATTCTGAGATTATTTAAACCACTGAAAATGCTGGAATTTAGATTAAAATTTTGTCACAGGAATCTTTAGGTCTGGTCTCAGGCGTGTTTATTTCAGTATATTCCTACTAACTTCAAGTTGTGTTTGCGCCAGTTCTTTGACATACACATGAGAAAATGTGACATTTCAGAATGAGTATGCAAGGTTGGCACAATAACAAGAACATTTATTGTTTGTAAACTGAAGAGATATAACACAAAAAAAATTCGAAGCATGATACCTGGTTTTTTTTTTTTATTTTTCAAGAACAGAATAATAATTTTAAGACCAAAGATGCAACTTTTTAAATAGATAGGAGCAAAATCAATCTTCTGTGCCAGGGGTATGAGGTGATTTTAACAGCTTCTGTCCTTAAGTTTCTTTCGGGAAGGGTAAATTAAGATTCCTGATGATGTCAGTGTAGGGAATTACTTCATTTCCTTCCTCCTAAGACAGTAATGACAAAAATATTATATATAACCTCCAGATATCAGAGGAGGAAGTTACACCTATTAGTAGTGGGAAGAATAATATAATCATCCTTGGCTTTTCCATCCTGGATATGACTTCAGGGACAGAAAACTGTGAAAGTATTTACGACTCTGTGGATCTGTCCTTTGTCCATCTAAGAGATTAAAACAATGTTTAGTTGTACCTTTGTTACCATGTTGCTCACATAGAACTGTGCATTTTGTAGCAAAACTAAAGAAAACGCTTTAGATGCATGTATTGTGTAGCCACCAGAGCTCTTTTGCTAGAACTGAATCATTTCATTATGGGATTTTATTTGACTCTGGTCAAGTATATAGCAAAGCAGATTGTGCCACATTTTGTTTTCACAGTTTCTCTTTAAGCATATGAAATAGATTTTTTATAAGAACTTCATGATACAGTAATTTATTAATAACAGAGAGTTATACATCTGTTTTGTTAGTGACTTTTAGAAATTCTGGTTATGGGACACTTGCAAGATTAAACCTGAACATTCTAATTCTAAACACTATCAGGATTAAGCTGAGTGAGGCTCAGGCCATACCAGCTCCACTGCAGGCTTTCTGCAGAAAAGACGTTTCTTGAGAATACGTATGTTTCTGCCTATTCATTCAAAGCCTGTTCTCCTTTCTCCTTTTTGTATGTTCTCTGTTTTGAAGCCAGGATCATTCCTATCTCTTTCCCATCCTTGATTTCTTCCCAGTCCCATTTTTCTGACACAGACAACTCTACTTCTTTCTGGCTTTCTTCTAATCTACATATCTCTTCCTTTCAACTGTCTTCTGCTTATAATCTTTCCTTCTGGACTCTACATTCCACCTCATCAACCCTTCGTCAGCTCCTCAGTTTACCTTCCTAATCACCACCACATCTTGTCTTGTCCCCACTGCTTTGAGAGTTGTCTCTCTCCTATTTCTAGTCTCCCAGTTGTTCCCATCTCTGTGCTACACTCCCAGATTGCTGCTGTTGATCTTAACCTGTCCTAGTGCCAGACTTAACAGAATCATAGAATCATTAAGTCTGGAAAAGACCCCCAAGATCATCAAATCCAACCTTTGACCGAATACCACCATACCCACTAGAACATATCATGAAGTTTATGAAAGACTTTCTTAGTCATAGTGGTCTCCATTGTTCCAATCATTTTGTGAGTCTGCTCTAAAATGTAATGGTACTTTACAGAGTGGGGTTTTTTTCTTATTTTACTCTACTAAAATTCTCTTACTGTATACCCATATAAACTTAAATTTTCCTTCTATTCTCAGTGCCTTACCCTCCACTAAAAAAACAGCATAGCTGTTGTGTTCTCAAATAAACTGCACAGATTTATACAAGCTGAGTTTTTCATTCTAAGCATTTGGACATAAATAGTAATTGTGAATAGTAGTCTTTTTCTCTAACCATATCTTAATAAAGAAAAAAATAAAAGCTTCCTTAATTTCTTCTTTAAGCACTTTAAAAATCTGTGGTTCTCTGAATACTTGTCAGTTTGTCCACGTTTTTATTTTTCTGAGGTACACTTTATTTCACATGTAGTGTCACCATGTGTCTCCACAGTAATAGAGGATTCTTTCTTGTAGTGTGCTAATTCTTCCCTGCGTGAAGCTTAGCTGTACTAATATTTTTGCTGCCAAATCTCTCACATTTAATTTATTGAACGTGGCATCTTTCAGTCATATAACACATCTCAACAAGTATCTTGTCTCTGTATTTTCTCCTCCAAAATTTATTGCAATTCATTGCATTTATTTGCATTTGAGTAAGACTATGATAGTTCTAATAAAGCTGGTACAACTGGCATTTCATTTCAGCAGATTTGATAGTAATATAAAATGATATTCAGTGTCAGAAAGTCTAATGGTCTGTTTCTTGATATATTCTGCCCACATTTCTACCCTTATTCAGGTCTTTATAGTGATCTATTATTTTCAAATATGTGAAATATAATCACATATATTATATGTGATTATAACCTGTGACTTTTGCATTTTAACTTTTATATATTGCTGATATTCCAGTAAATGGTATTTTCTGAAAGCTCAAAAACTAAGGATGTAATACAGAAAAGTTAGAGAATTCAGATAAAATTGTAGATATACCATTACATATTTTTATATGTTGTATTTATGGGCACATGAAAAAATATTACATTACTATTCTTTAACCACTTTGGAGTTGTTCACTTTCCTAAAGGTATCACGAGGAGTCTTAAGAAAAACACTGATTGATTCTTTGAAGAATATTGGAGTATTTTAATGAGTTAAATGAATTTTAAAACAATTCAGTTTTTATAAGTGGAACTGCAGAAAATGGAAAGACATCTATAATCAAATGTTGGATTTCTGGAAGAGTAGAAAGTGGCTTGAGGTATGGCTGAATAATTTTCAGGACACTAGATTAGCAGAGAGAATAAAACCTTTGATGCTGAGAAACAGCAGCTTGAATTTTATTCAATGGAGAACTCAGAGTAGGCATAGAAAGATCACAATGGTAAGGAAAAATCTGTTTGTGTTTAGAGTAGCTTAAGTAAAGTAGGTGTCAAGTTACTTTGATACCTACTTGTTTGATTACAGTTCAGAGATGAAGATTTGAACAAATCTCTGTGCATTCAAGAAGAAATAAAAACTGTCTCCTCCAAGGTAATTGAAGCACTGTGCACTAAAAGAAAAGCAGTTTTTTAATAGAGAGCCGTGGTTTTAATTGGGCTAATAAACAGTTTTAAGAATATCTAAGGGAGCAAAGGTAGTACTTAAAAGGTGTGAAATTATAGATTCAAGAATTTGTGTGAAATTTAGTTCACTGTTTTCTCCCCTTATGACTGCATGTTATGGCATAATATTAATTTGTAGAACAGCATGCCTTCTTGGCAAGGCAGAAAACAATCCTTTACTGAGGGAATGAAAAACTAAAGTAGTATTAGCATTCCTAATTTTCATGGAGTCCTGTAAAAAACTGTAAATTGTGTTACAAAACTAGAATCATAGAATAGGTTGAGCTGGAACGGAGCTTAAAGACTATCTTGCTCCAACCTGCTGCCATGGGCAGGGATACCTTCTGCTAGACCAGGTTGCTTAGAGCCCCATCCTACCTGACCTGGAACACTTCGAGGGATGGGGCATCCACAACTTCTTTGGGCAACCTGTTCCAGTGTGTCACCACCTCTACGATAAAGAATTTCTGCCGAATATCTAATCTAAATCTACCCACTTTACCCTCTTTTAGAAGTTGAGGACAAAAAGATATTGATAAATGTGTGTGATTGGAAATATCAGGCCTCCTGCTTGAGTGAGTGTCACGTGGAGGCTGAGAACAAAAAGGTATAACTAGCTGCCTTGTCATTGCAGGTTTTGGTTACTGGCGATACCTTGCAAAAGGACAGGACTTGACGTAAGCAAAAAAGAGCTCAATATATAACAGATTAACAGATAGTGAAAGATAAATCATGAGTAATAAGGGAGCTTTGAGAAAGAAACTAAAGAAAAGTCTGCAGAGAAGAAAAAAAAAATCAAAGCTTATGTTTATCATTACAGCCAGTGATTACAAAGATTTTCTTAGCATGAATACTCCATCCACACAAAGATCCTGAGTGTTTCCTCCCCATTTCTCCTCACCCATTCCAGTCCTGGTCTTTTATCTGCTTTTCAACACTACAAGAAAAGATTTCTATTGGTGAAAGCTGGGAATCGGAAACTGTCTGGCATGCCTCCTACTCAATTCTCTCAGGAAGCAGAGGTAAAAATACCAATAGGACAAGTTAGATTGGAAAGCATTTGAGAGTATTTGGCATAATGAGCCAGGTGTTAATGATGGCAAAGCAACACCAAGGATAAATTGGCTAGAAGGAGGAATGCTGCAGAATCTCGGAAGGTGGACCGGCATCTCAACTGGGCACTATTGAAGCAAACAAGGCCCTTACAAGGTCCTTAAGAGTTAATTTAGAGCAACAGGACTTGCTTCTAGTTAGAGTAACAGGCCTTGCTTTTAGCTGAAGATGATACCATGCACCATAGGAATGCTTACACACCTACATAAAAGCACATAAAGTAAGAACACCCAGAGATAAGGACTGAAAGCGGAGGCTTGGCTCCAAAACCTTGCAAAATACACCTTGGAGTCAGCGAAAATCAGGAAAGTTGGCAGCAAAATGAAGAAAGTTGAAAAGTTCAGAAATGGGTCGGGGTCTGTTACTCCTCTTCCTCCGATGAAGAAGACAGGAATTACCCTTGTGAATCTCCCCAAAATGAAGGCTCCACCCTGGACTCCGCCTTAACTCCACCTGCTATGAATATTATAACTAAATGTTGCAATTATATGAATATGCATGTACGATGTTGCAATCACACATAGAAACTGTATATATTCTCTGATTTGTGGCAGGAACTTCGGAGCTCTTTGTCCAGCACGAGCTGGGGCTACCCCAACGTTGCAATAAATACCTTTGCTGTTTAAAGGCGTAAAACTCTGTCTCTAAACAGTTTTATTGTGCCTTTTTGGGCATCACTATTTATCATTTACTAGTCACCATCCCTGGTGGCAGATGAAAAAGGTCTAGGAGAAGACAAGGACAACCTAGAACAGGAATGCCTTCTTAGGTTATGGTACTGGGAAATGCTTTGATTTCCTTAATTGAGAGTCAAATTCTAAGAAAAGGAGCAGAGTTCATGCCATTAAGAACAGGAAGAATACTTTTGACCACAGATTAACTAGATTTGTGAGAATGGCATTAAACTAAGATTAGTAGCTTCAAATAAAACCACATCATCAATATTAACAAGGCAAATGCATAAACAGGACTAAGAATTAGGGGAGATTTAGATATTTATAATAAGGAACTAGAAGACCCAAACAGGAAAACAGTATGATAATCTGAAATATCCTCCATGTTCAAGCAGCACAATGAGTAAACGAGAAGATTTGGTGATCTTGATACATTATTTATTTTCTTTATAATTTTCATTATTTACACTTAAATATATTTGCTTTGGAAAAAGTAGTTTCTGTAAAATCAGCCTATGACAGTCTGTCATAGACCTCCCACCCAGGACAATGATGCTGACAAATTATTCTTCATGGAACTCAGGAACACTTCCAAGTCCAGTGCTTTTGTCCTTATGGGGGACTTCAACTTGCCAAAAATTAACTGGGAGCATCATGCAGCTCGTACAACCTTAGCCAAAAGATTCCTAAAAACCTGGATGACAACTTTATGGAACAGGTCCTAAGAGAGCTGACTCAGAAAGGTTGGCTTGATCTGCTGCTTGTCAACAGAGTGCATCTTGTGAGGAAAGTGGAAATTGGTGGCTGTCCTGGCCGTAGTGACTATGAGGTGATAGAGTTTAAAATCTCTGTTGAGGAAAAATGCCAGCAAAACCTCAACTCCAGACATGAAGAGAGCAGACTTCAGCGTGCTCAGAGAATTAATAAGTAAAGTCCCCTGGGAAAAATTTTTTTCAGATGCTGGGGTCCATCTGTGCTGGTCCCTTTTCAAACATCACCTCCTAAAGGCACAGGAGAAGGCAATGTCAGAAGTCAACCAGGACAGGCAGAAGGCTGGCTTGGCTGAGCAGAGATCTACTCTTGGAAATAGGACAAAAAGAGGTGTATGCCCAGTGGAAGCAAAGTCAAGTGACATGGGAAGAATGCAGGGGTGCTACCTGCCACCGTAGGAAGAAAATTCACATAGCAACTACTCAGCTGGAGTTGCAACTGGCCAGAAATTTGGGGGCCAATAAAAAGAGTTTTTTTCAAATACATTAATGGCACTAGGCAGTATAGAAATATCATTTGCCCATTACAGGATGAGGATGGTCACCTCACAAACAGGGACGGAGACAAGCGGTGTTTAATGCTTTCTTTGCCTCTGTCTTCAACACAGATGATTGACCAAGGGGGTCTCAGTGCCCTGAGCTGGAGGACCATGACTGTGGGAATGATCCAGTCCCAGGGTCCCAGTTGACCCTGAAATGGTTCAGGATCTGCTGCTCCATCTGGATCCCTACATCTATGGGGCCAGATGGAATTCATCCCAGAATCCTCAAAGAGCTAGCTGATGTCATCATGAAACCTCTCTCAAGTATTTTTGAGAGGTCTTGGGAATCTAGAGAGGTCTCAGCTGACTGGAAGCTGGAGAACGTTGTCCCCATTTTAAAGAAGGGTAACAAGGAGGACCCTGGAAACTAAAGGCTGTCAGTCTCATCTTCAGTGCCTGGTAAATTTATGGCAAAGATTATTCTAGGAAGTATTGGAAAACACCTGAAGGACAACACAGTCAGTGGTCACAGCTAGCACAGCTTCACAAGAGAAAAGTCCTGCTCATTTAACCTGATTTCCTTTTTTGACAAGGTAACCCACCTAGCTGATCAAGGGAAGACAGTTGATGTAATCTTTTCGGATTTCAGTAAAGCTTTTGATACTAACTCTTACAGGATCCTTATGGGCAAAATGTCCAGCACACACCTGGATAAACACATCATGTGGTAGGTGAGTGATTCACAGGTGAGTTGGTTCACAGGTCGAGCACAGAGGGTAATAGTGAATGATGTAACATCAGACTGGTGACCTGTCAATAGTGGGGTTCCACAGGGCTCCATCTTGGGCCCTATGCTCTTCAGCTTCTTCATAAATGTCTTGGACTCAGGACTGGAAAGTATACCAAGCAAGTTTGCAGATGATACAAAACTGGGAGGAGCTGTTGACTCCCTCAAAGGCAGGGAGGCCCTGCAGAGAGACCTTGACAAATTAAGGACTGGGCAATCATCAACCATGTGAAGTTCAACAAGGGGGAGTGCTGCTTTCTACACCTGGGATGGGGCAACCCCAGATGTTTCTACAGATGAGGAAATGAGATGCTGGAAAGCAGATCCATGGAAAGGAACCTGGGGGTCCCGGTCAATGGCAAGTTGAATCTGAGTCAGTAGGTTGAGGGAGGGATTGTCCCTCTCTGCTCTGCACTGGTGCAGCCTCACCTTGAATATTGTGTGCAGTTTTGGGCACCATAATTAAGAAAGATATTAAGCTGTTAGAAATCGTCCAGAGGAGAGCAATGAAGATGGTGAAGGTCCTTGA
>VYXB01007995.1:39733-132928 GCA_013397135.1 Pachyramphus minor | reverse complement strand
GTCTACAACTTCCTTGTGAGGGGAAGAGACGGGCCAGGCACTGATCTCTTGTCTGTGGTGACAAGGACCCGAGGAAATGGCTTGAAATTGTGTCAGGGAAGGTTTAGGTTGGATATTAGGAAAAGGTTCTTCACCCAGAGGGTGGTTAGGTACTGGAACAGGTTCTCCAGTATTGTGCGCCCGCCAAAGTAAAAGAAAGACACAGACACGCGAAGGGTACTCGTGCAGGAGCTGAGATCCCCCAGGCGAATCCCCTTTATTAAAATGGCCAACCCCTTTTATAGGGGTCTGAAAGAACGTTCCAGAACACGGGAGGATCTAACACATATAAGGTAACATAGGGTGGTCACAAATCCAAACAAGGACAACAAAGGGAGGAGACTCTCCAAACAAGGGATTGATGGGCGTAACTTTCCTTATAAGGTTAATAAAACTGCACCACAACATTTAACCTATCAGGACAGGGGTACAATCTTGGAAATAAAGAACAATACTAATAACTGTTAAATCTAAGTAAAACATGTTCTCCTTCCTAACATTAACCAAACTCTCTAACTTAAAGTCCATTTTGTTTGGCATATATTTGATTCTTCCAGACATCAAACTTCTCCCAGGTTCACTGGAAACTCCCGACACTCCAGGGAAGTGGTCACAACACCAATGTGTACCAAGCTTGACAGAGTTCAAGAAGCATTTGGATTATACTCTCAGGCACATGGTGTGACCCTTGGACATGGTCCTGCGCAGGGCTAAGGGTTGGATTCATTGATATTTATGGATCTCTTCCAGCTTAGCATATTGTGTGATTTTGTGAAGTACTCTTGATACCCATTGGAGTGGCAGCCATTTCATGACACAAGTCACCACAGTTCTTAATCCTCTTTACAGACCTATGTGGAGTGGGAAAACCCCCAGACGATAGCCAAAACAACAGGCAAACATTTTCTGGTAAGGAAAGGGATGAAAAGGAGAAACTCACTTGCTTTAGTCAGCCACTTGGAGAAGAGTGAGCAACAGACACTCACAAGGACCATGTTGAGGGAGAACTGGATCTGCAATCACTGGGATGTAGCATCACTGTACTAAATAACTATTCTGTCAAGACTACTGTTTCGGAGAACACTGCGTGTGGTTACCTCCAGTGTCATCAGCAATCACCATTGAATGTGTGTGGCCATTGCCAGGATGAATTGCTGACAGCTGCCCAAGCACACTTTGATGGTATTGGTCGTGTGTGGACATAATGGTTCACAATGACAGGATGTGGTGTGTTTCATTACCAGGAGGCCCCTGTGCCTCAGGCCCTCTCCAGCCAGGCCTGGATTTCCCCTTTGGAGGGGACAAGAGGGTGGTGGGGAGAAAGAGAGGGAAGGATAGGATCCTGAAGCCTTCTCCCTCTGGTGGAATGTTGCTGCTTTTCATGTCCTGGCTGCCAGTCCTGTTCAAAGACTCATTTAGTGAGTGTCCCTGAAGCCAAGCTTGCATGCCATCAACTTTTCAGCTTCCAATACCTTTTTGCGCCAGTACAAGAGCATATACTGCCATGCACTCCCCACAACTCATTTGGAAAGAGTTCCACAGATCTGCACTGTCCTACTTATCCTGAACCCATCCTGAGACGAATGCATTAAGGGAATGGCCACATGCTGGTCTTCCAGTCATCTCAGTCTGCAGGTGGCAGAAGAGGGCCCATCCCCAGTGTCCTCAATCTTTTTCATGTCATGTCTACTGTTCTTACTGTGGAGTGGATGGATGGGGGAGGACAAATTAGGATTTTGTCAAGTTGTCAGTAAAAGGGGCAGTTATGTTGTTGTGGCCTGCCCCCTTGCAAGTAGGGGCATAAAATTTGCTTTGGGTTTATGACTTTGGTTCTCTAAAAAAGAAGTGAGGTTCCTTATTTCATCTGCACTTCCACTACAAACAGGTCACAGCCCTTACTTGATCCCAGGGACCAGAGCACAAGAATTAAGAGCAGAATGTCAGGAAGCAGGAAGAATTTTTAAATTTTTATAAATACCTAAAAAATGAGACGTTTACTAGCAATGGAAAAATTTATGTAATTGATGATTCTCCAAAACAGGTTGGAAGAATACATATCACAAATGTTTTTAAGGATGGTTGGTTTGGCCTTCGGACAGTGGATTGAATTAGAAGATACTTCAGGTACCTTCTTTCTTTGATATCGCTTTCCTATTCTAAATAAAATGCAAGAAAAAAACGTAGTTTTGGTCTTTATTTTGGCATTATTTTATTTACACAGTGCAAAAAGTACTATCAGGGTGCTATCAGGGAGCAGTACTATCAGGGAGCAGCTAAGAACACTAATTCCTTCCATGTCAACTTCCAAACCAAATCCTCATGTGACAGCAATATGAAAAGAGGCAAAAGAATGATTTAGTACTGAAATACATAGGAAAATTAAGGGTAGAAAAATTATTTGAGAAGCAGCTGCTATTTGCTATCAATAATAACCCAGAGGAAAATATTATGAAACAAAGCTCTGAGTTTTGTTTGCATAACCAAAGCTGGCTGTCATGTTCAGGATTATTAAATGAGAAAAAGCTTTCAAGTATATAATACCAACACCCTTTTAAAACAAGTTCTTACAGAACCTTTGATAAAGAAAGAAGTCAATAAGCCAGTATAAGCCTCTAATCTACAATTAGCTAAACCAAAGATGAAATACCTAATGAGGGACAAAAAATTGAAAGTATTTTTATGTGTTTGAAAAACAACTCTGTGTTTATTTAGTATACACTTTTGATGCTAGACTAATACTGTTATCATATATCTAACCGAGAAGAAAATACTTAAACATAACAGCATTTGTTAGCCTCTGTAAATACAGTCTGGAGTGAGGAGCATTTTTATTTGAAAAATCATTTTTCAAGTTCTTTGGCTTTAATAACTGAAGAAGTAAAAGACTTGTAATTCAGTTTTCATGGAATTATGATATGCTTAGGCACAGCAGAAGTTTCACCTCCTTTGTTTAATACAACACAGTCTATATCCCGACCTGCAGCAACCTTGGTTTCATTTTTAACTAATTCTTGCTTATTTGATGAGAACAAGCCCATCATTAAACTGGGAATAAGTTTTGTGAATTGGATGAAGATGTTGTAAAACAAGATCAGGGCCTCATTTGTGGTGTTCAGCAAAGACAGATCTAGCTTTCCACTGGAAAGGTCAGTTATGAACATTGTGAGCCTCAGGTCCACAACCTACAAGGTTCTCCCTTACATTAGTTTTTGAAAATATGTCTCTGTGAACATGAGAGCGTTTCTCAGCCTATAGCTAGCAACTAGCATATGGTGAGCCATATTTCATTTACTTCATAATGATGAAAAATGTATTAAAACAAGAAATATCGGGGGGGGAAAAGGCCTTTCATTTATGTGGCTTATGAACATTGTAGAAAGGAGAATGTTTATATTCTAAGAAAGAACTGGATTTAAATTAAAAATATTTTCTGGATGCAAGTCTGAACAGCATTCACAAAAATGTACTTTAAAAAGGACCCTGGAATATAATGCACTGAAATAATGCATTGTCTACTACTCTGCCAAGGAATATTACCATGATGGAAAGTAGACGGTTCTCCTTCTGCTAGGAACAAAGTAAATCAAAACACTCCAAATATGAACAATAAGAGAGACCTGGAGACAGAATGACCTTGGAAGTCTGGTACATGTAGCTGCTTTCTCATGTCACACCAGACAATGTAGAGCAACAATGTTGGCCTGGGGTTCCATGCTCTTCATCTTCCATGGTATGTTTGGACTACAGTAATCTACCCAAACTGGACACCGTGACTGGAGGGATGGCAAGTTGAATATGAGTCAGCAGTGCCCCGGCAGCCAGGAGGGCCAACTGTATCTGGGGAGGCATCAGGCAAAGCATCACCAGCTGGTGGAGGGAGGGGATTGTCCTGCTCTGCTCTGCGCTGTGAGCATTGTGTGCAACTTTGGCCATTCAGTCTGGAGGAGACTGAGGGAGGACCTCACTTCAGTCTACCACTTCCTTGTGAGGGGAAGAGGAGGGACAGGCACCGATCTCTTCTCTGTGGTGACCAATGATAGAACCTGAGGGAATGCCCTGAAGTTGTGTCAGGGACAGTTTAGGTTGGATATTAGGAAAAGGTTCTTCACCCAGAGGGTAGTTGGGTACTGGAACAGGTTCCCCAGGCAAGTGGTCACAGCACCAAGCCTGACAGAGTTCAAGAAGCATTTGGATGATACTCTCAGGCACATGGTGTGACTCTTGGAGATGGTCCTGTGCAGGGTTAAGGGTTGGACTTGATGATCGTTGTGGGTCCCTTCCAACTCAGCATATTCTGTGATTCTGTGATTTTTAAGCTAAAGCTTCCATACACAGTCTTTTGATTTACTAGACAAATAGTTCAGAGAAATGAGCCTCTGAAATAAGTTATTCGGGTCAGATATATAAAGGTCAACAACGTAAATATCTTGAGTTTAAGTTCCTGTGAGAAGAAAGAGCAAACGGGCCTACAATATTAGAGTTTTTTCATACTTGTGAATGAGTATTCATAAAGTATAATTTCAATATATTTGGGTTAAAGTGAGCTAAATGGGTTTTTAGTTACAAAAACTACTGTGTACAGAGCTCTGATACAGTCCTTAAGCAAGAAATTTCTGAAATGCAAAGTCCTGGCCAGTGTTTTAAAGTTAAATTCCAAAATTTGGTACAAGATTGACTCTGTTCTCTGTCTGCTCTCCTGTCAAGGATGACAACCAGAGGAGAACGAGACAACAATTGTTGCCCATCTTGAAATACATTTTTCTTGAAAAGACATTCTTGCTGATCCACATCTCCTCCCTCTGTTTTGCCAGAATTTTACATTTTACAGAATAACTTTCTCTATTTAAACAATTTAATCTAAGAGAAGAGCAACAGATGTTCAGTGAATTACATTTTCTGTCTATTGATAATTCGATTTTAAAAAGGAAACAGGAAATAAATTCTTTTGTTTAAAATAAAAAGACTAGTTCAACCCCCCCTTCATCTTTTTATTCAAATGCCATCGATTGGAAATCTTCTCCTGCAGAAAAAATCTGAAAACATCTGATGCATGTCTTCATGGATTTTTTTTTTGTCCTTTTCTATTAGGATGGTTGCATGAAGATATATAAAGACCTAAACAAAAAAAAATCCTAAACCATGCTGCCCAAAAATGAAAATACTGAGATGAATAATTACACAATTTATTAAAAGTTTTGTTTTAGAATGAAAAGAAATTAATTGCAGTAGGAATCTGGAAAGTATCTCATTATTGTTTTTATAAAATAAGATTTCCCCTTCGTTTTAGTAGTTTCCTCTCACTAAATGCTTAGCCCTGTATTCAATGCTTTTAAGTAGAGAGGAAAAATGACCTAGTCAATTTTGAAGCGCATTAGTGATTTCCAGACTCTCATAACTGTAGAAAATTATATTTCTGTACAGCTACAATGGAAATCTAAGTACCTTGTCAAGTTCATATCTAAAATCATCTCCTACCTACTGAGGCTCTAGACTGTCCTGAATTCATGAAGGCAGTACAATTAAATGTAGGCTTAAAAAGTAAATAGGCTAGAGAAGTCATTACACAATTTAATGTAGAAGAGTTTTAAGCAATGTACAATGGCTTTCAGAAGACTGTCAACACCAAGTTTTTAAATAAATCTACCTGTGCTAATAAATAACATCATATAAAATTGTAATTAATCTGTAATATAATTTGTTTTATAGCAAGTAAGTATAGTACTGAAAATTCTTCTATGTGGAAATTCGTTAAACTAAACCTAGAGACTTCATTGTAGATTTGGCTACATAAAGTATACAGTATGTCTCAACTTGTTGTGTTTATTGTGATTTTAGCACAGCAGATCAAAAGTATTTTTACAGAAAAACTAAAGTGAAAATATCTCTGGTATTTGAAGAGTATATTTTGCATAGTTGTCTTGCCTATTTGAACTTAATAAAACTGTAAATCTTCAAGTACATAACAATCTAAGTAATGAAGGGTCTGCCATCAGTCTTTCTCATAAAAAAAATGACTTAAATGAATCCACCTTCTGGGCAATAACATGGTCTCTCTGAGGTGGGAGGCTAAATGGGATGGTATTATTTACTTTGCAGGGTGTCTAATTTTATGTTTATTTTCAGAATAAAACTTCTTTTCACCTTTGACTGGATATTAAGTGTCTTGACAAGTTTAATGACCATGTAGATCAAAGGCTTAATAACTTTGGAAAGGAGATAGCACATAGTATGTAGCGTTAACTTGTTATCAACGTTCCACAACTTTGTCTAATCCTTCATCCTTGTCAGAGAGTCACAGTGCTTGCTCTGGATCTATCCAGCTGACCTTTTCCTGTGAAACCATAGAAGCATCGCTGAAAGAATTTTGATATTCTGATATTTTTCAGCTGTGGAATGGGAAACTGGAAAAAGGTAACAATTCACTTTTGCACAGACCATTGATGCTGCCTGTGTATTGCACTCCAAAAGTCTTTCTATCCTCCCATCTTCTCCTAGCTTGATCTTTGTGGAACTGTTGTTTTGTTTTAAGCACACATAAGAACTATTTTTCCCGCCACTTTGATTGTATTTATATTTTCTATCTGTACATTTTAGAGTTTTCTTCTCCTACATCATATTGATAGATAGTTATCAACATCATGTAGAAGAAGGTCAAAATGCTGGCTAAAGCTCTGCATGGGCTACCCTCACTTTGTCAGTAATTTTTCACTTAGTCCTGAAAAGCTGGTTCTCCACTCTGCTAAGCTTTTGCTGCCAGCCTCCATTGCATGGTTTCTCAACTTTTTAAGTAGTACTTCTATTTTTCTTGGCCAGTCACACACACATGGATTGTTTCTCCAAAATTTCTGAATTTCCAACTAATTCTTCCTCTTCTCAGCTGTCCTCCAAACTCTCCTTTGCAAAGAAAGCTAGACAGACGTTCTGGAATGTGTTGCCAGCATGAATGTTAGAGGAGAAAATTTAGATGTAGAGTGCATATGAAAAAAGCAGTAATGAGTTGAAGAAGAAATTATGCTTACAGCATAGTTCTGCCCAGTAACAGAGTATCATATTTGGTAATTTTAAAGTACTGTAAAAATTAGAGAAAGGTATAGCAGCAAAACAAACAAACAAAAAAGCTCTAATATCAGAAAATTGCCCTATACTGAGAAGCTTAGTCTGTTTATATTATTAAAAATGAGATGATGCAACGACTTGATAAAACTTTCCTCACATGGAAGAGACTGGTTCATGCTGTGCCTGAGTGAAATGTGATGTGATGTATTTTTCAAGGAAGAATAAGGCTCAAGTTTTTAGAAGACAATGTAAAGAACTACTAGTGCTTCCACCTCTTGGAGTTTTTATTGCCAAAACTGAATGCCTTTATTGATTATCCTCTGGAGAAATGCCAATTACCATACCTGTAATGGAGTGACTAGTTGTGCAGCTTGTAGAACTCATTGATCTAATAAAATTGTATAATTTACTTAATTTTTGTAACTTAAGTAAACACTTCTTTAGGAAATGGATAAGGATCTGAAGTATTTATTGCTGATTACTGCATTCTTTGCATCCCAATTATGTCCAATGTGACATAGTAGTCAAGGTATCAGACATTAATTCATCTGCCATTGTGTTTTCCTACGTTAGCTCTTTTCTCTGCTAATGCTTTGATGCATTAATTCCTTTAATTCTAAGACTATGGGTGGGCTTTTTTTTTTTTTCCAAGTGAAGCTATGTACTAATTTACAACAGGGCCTTTCCACAGGAGCAGTCTGCATATTCCCACTCTGTGGAAACATGAGAGAGCTTATCCTTTGGAGAGAGGAATAACCTCCCTATCATTTACCTACATGTGCCTCAGGGTAAGAACATTGCATATGGGTAGTTCCTGAAGAGAAACTGATGTGGCAAAGATTCAAACACTAGTGTACCTTGGAATAACTTGTTTGTTTGCTCATGTCTTTAATTTTCTAATTTCAGGAATGTTTTCAAATGCATTTGTTCACAAGCAGTATGATGGCTACTACACTTCTATGAATTTGAAGAGGATATATAGTATGAAGAATATTTTTTATAAAATGAGAGAACAGTATATTTTCATGAGTCTACATCAACTAACCTAAGATGCCATTTTTTTTGAAAAACAGAAAAGAAAAAGCAACTTTCTCCTTATCCCCATTTAATCCCAATAAAATCAATGCAAAAGTAAGTGTGAGAGCAAGATTTGCTCTTCAATCTCCTCTTATTCCTATGGTATTTCTGGTAAACAGAAGTGTCTTAATTTCTATTTATTAATTTAAAATTTATGCTGATATCTTGAAGTGTTTAACTGAGGTGGAACTAATAATTAGCTATTCACCTTAAAATCAGAGTAGTGTAAATTTCCTTGATGATTTTTGCTTTTGAGAAATACATCCTGTTTTGGCATCTGGACTACTCAATTCATATGTTTCTTCTGTCTCCCTAATTTAAAAAAAAATCCTTTAAATTTTGATATTTTTTTGAGCTA
Organism: Pachyramphus minor; assembly: GCA_013397135.1. Taxonomy (NCBI): domain Eukaryota; kingdom Metazoa; phylum Chordata; class Aves; order Passeriformes; family Tyrannidae; genus Pachyramphus; species Pachyramphus minor. The sequence goes on along the minus strand of VYXB01007995.1, from coordinate 124,398 downwards.
GAGTATCTTACTTTCATGGCTAAGCAATTTTCTTCAGCCTTTTTTCCCTTGTAACAGACTTAGGTACTACAGATTTAGGATGTTAAGTGAATCTTCATTTTAAAAGAGTGGTTGGTTTTGCTCACGATTGTGCTTTTAGATAACATTAATGTCTTCACTGAAGTTATTTATATCATTCCTTTCAATATTTTCATTAATTAGTGTCCAGGAGATATTTTTCCAGCCATGTCTCCTGTAGAATTTTTATCTCTAAAATTATAACTAGTGATGTACTCATTTGCACAAGGTCTTATATCTTAGGGATTTTAGGCATTAATAATTTAGAAAACATAAATTTCTAAAACTGATTTTTAAATTCCACATTGATCTCACAATTTTCAGCATAATGCAATAATTCTGTCGTTATCCCTAGTGCCAAGGGAACTTCAACAGTGTTGAGAAGGAGTAAAGCCAAGGTCTAAGATGGAAAAGCATATTTCTGTGACTTTGCTTCAGATTAATTTTTGGTGTAACAATGGCCTTTCAAACATAAAGAAGTTCCTGGAAAAATTCTACAGATATTGCAAGAGTTGAGAGCTCATAGGTTTCTTCATAAACTTTCTTTCTAGTTTGTAAAGAGGTAGGGGGAAAAAAATTATTATTTTGATGGTTTAAGAGAGGCACATCTCTCACAGTCTACAGGTTTTGTGAAAGCTCCAGTGAACAGTTTTAGAAAACCATTTTATAAAGATGCTGTGTTTTAATAATCTGCTTAGCTTTATACTGTCTAAGAAATATCTATCTAATTCTTACTTTTTTTAACAACTTGGTGTATGATAAATTGTTTTGTCAGCATTGGAATTGCTGTTTATAGGCTAGGAATGAAAGCAAATTGTGATTTTAGCAATTGTTTTAAATCAGCCAGGAGGGTTTTTAAAAGCCACTGAGAATATTTTTGTGTGATCTGAAAGGGAAGACTTGGTTAATCAAGGCAACTAGCTTCCTTCATTGCAAAACTTTAAAAAAGCATTTGATATGCTCTTATGGATTATTTTAGAAATAAAATGTTTAAAATATTTTGTAGTAATGCAGTAATTGCCAATATGTATATTGTCTAATTTAGTTTACTTTTAATTTAATTTTTTTTCTGCATTTAGGTAACAATTCTGTTTTCAGATGTCAGCTCTTTAGTGTTAATTGTTCAAATGTCTAAAAGGATCTAAGCTTCTTTGGTGATCACAGTTTTCAAGTGTTTCAAATGCAAATACTCTAATACTGTTGGCACTGCTGTGTAAGCAGTATTTTTTCTAATACAGAAGTGGGAAATCAACTGAGCTTTAGATAACTGTAGCAGGGCTAGTAATGGCTGAACAGTAATGGCTGTACTCTTTAAGAACTCTCAACTCCCTAATCTGTCTCCCATGATGAAGATGAGTCAGTAAAACAACTTTTACAATTTGTAAATAAAACCAAATACAGTTTGTTTTCTTGTCAGTAGAGAAGAACTGTCTGGATTACAGAGACTTGAAGAAAGACTTGAAGAGAAATTACTGCTCTGTTTGGGGGCAGTTTGTCACTTTAAAGGAGGCATGCTAGTTCTGGCTTGGATGTGAAGTCAGAAAGGGAGTTTAAAGCTTTTCCAAAAAGATTTTACTGTGGAGGTCTAATGAGATAGTTGTGGGAAAGATATGGATACCATAAAATGGTTCATCTTCCTATCCCATCCAAGAAAACAACTAGCTTTCAGCCCAATCAGTCCTAAAGGGAACAGCAAATAGTTCCTCTTATCAGTCCTCATCAACTTATTCATTTTCTGGAGGGGCAGGAAAAGCACTAGCAACTGCCAAAACTTTAGGGGCATCCTGGAGAGAAAATTAGCTCTCCAGGGTATAAATGCAAAATCTCAGACTCTTTCAAACAAATTAAGAGTTCAGACTGGCAAAGTAATGAACAGTTGCTTATGATTATGGATAAAAGGTAATCCATTTTGTAACACAGGGAATTCTCACCCCACATCTTTGTTATACTTTAGCTTTATTAGTATTTTAAATTCAAAATTTATTTAACTGTTTTCCTTTTTCATTTTGATCAAAGGACATTAAAATATTTCTCTTAGCCAATAGTCCTGTGTCTGTATTCCCACACATACTAGAAGCACTGTCATCCCATTCCCATCAAGGAATGTTCTTATTTACCTTAGGTACCATTAGATCCATGTCTGCCAGTGCATTTTACAAATGGCCTTAGAAAGCATTTTTCAAAACTATGCCTTTAAATTATTTTATGCTGTGCCAGTAATAATTCTTATTCCATCTACTTCAATGGGTATCCAATCCTTAGCCCTAGTATGGGAGTATCTGCTGCTAACAACTGCAGACATCAGCTAGTATAAATGTGACTTTACACATCTGTGAAATGAACAAAAACCTTAAGAGGCAGTGATTACCTTTTGAAGTTTAATAAAGAAGCAATTGCGCCTATCTAGGCAATATCTTTAATTAGCCTTTTGAAATATGTACACAAAGACAATGGATAAAATTCTTGCACAACTTTTAAAAAAAAGCTTTTATAAATATAGTGTGATGTGCTGGAGGTAACTAGGAAGGAAATTCTACTTCTTTAGTATTAAGAACTTTATCAAAAATTTTATCAAAAATTTTGGATTATTGTGGCAATTATACCAGTTTTAATGTTAGCTAGACCTAGCTCATCAAAGAAAGGGTGTATCATACCTCTTTTGACCTCATAAGGAAAACTGAATGGCACCTAAACCTAGCACACAGCAAGAGAAAACAGAAGTCTGATCTGAAGTCTACAAATGGAAAACCTATATATCTGTGTTAAATAGCATTTTTCATTTCAAAACTGACCTCATCTAAGGAAGAATCACTTAAAGGATTTGTGGGGAGGAAGAAGAAGAAATCAGATCAATGAGAAACTAAATTTCTGAGTATTTTTAATTTGCCAGATTTCCTCTACCCATTTTTTATTTCTAGTTCAGTAGGAGCACTCTTTCTTGTTCTGCGGTCTCTGTTCTATCAGTGATAATGCTGACTTCTTCTCTTTTTTAATGCCAGCTTGCTCAAATTTAAAATAAGATAACAAAAGGCAGATATTTATATTTCTTTCCATGCCTTTTTTCATTATTTTTCTCTGTGTCTGTTGACAATACTACTAATATTTTTAGTTAAGGTATTTCTTTGCTATAGACCTATGTATACAAACTTTATACAAAATTTAGTGATTTTTTTCACTAATTTATTTCCAGTATCCAAATTTACATGTCCAACTGCCTGACTCTTATTTTGCTGTTATCACTGCAGTTGCTTCTTGACCCTATATAAATCTGTTAAAAATACGGTTTATGTTATTCTCAAAGCTTACTATTTATGCCTTTTTATTTCTTCTCTGAGTGAGTAGCATTATCAACTCATCATAATGTACAGCATCAGGAATAAGCTTACTATTCTTATTTTGAATATGCTTCAACATTTTTATCTTAATTAATAAATAATAAATCTTGCATCTCATCAGGTTTCCCAGCCACCCTACTCTGCAAACATTATAACTTTTACTCTTCATTACTCATTTTACCTCAATTTCCTTACAACTGCTCCACAAGGTTGCTCAAAAAGTTATGATGCTGTGCTTCACACCAAAGATTATCCTGTTCCTTAACATTATATGCTTGCATATAATTAAAATTAATTAAAAAATTAAAAACTTAAAAATAAGTTTACAACTCTGTCAAACAAAGTGTATGGAACTAATTCTCCCATGATTAGGGCATTTCATTGGAAGTGGGTTTTGACAGAAATATAATTTTGTCTAAAAAACCCCAAAACATAAAACATACTTTGGTATTCCTAGAAATTTGCAGCTTTTCATCAAGAAAGTAAACTCATCAAAATCACCCAAATTTAAAATGAGTATTTCATATCTCAAATGTCTGCCCCTGAATGTCTGAGTAATCACTTCTATGTACTGAATAAGATACAGAAAGCTTCCAAGTTGAACACAAAGTTGTTTTGACTGGGGTCTATTTATGTTCTTTTTTCCTCTTCACTGTTGTACAGTGGGCCACTGTCTTCAGAAGAAGGCCCCTGCTTACAGAATCCTCTTGACATTTGGAGATGGTTGCCAGTTTTTAAGATCAAGCTACAGGGGAAGATAGCTAGGAAAGAACTATGACTTTGGAAGTTGATTAAGAAAGTGTGAAGTAGTCTTTTACTGACTAAGGTATGCTTAAAAGAAAAGAATGGGAAAGTACCAGAAGCAGAAAACTGGATACACAAGTGAGACGGGATCAGATCAGGAATCATGAGCTACAAGGGCAGAGATCAAAAACACTCTAGGGGATTCTAATCTGAGATCAAAGAAGTGCTTCAAACTGCTGAGGAAACTGAGACAAGGGAAAGCATGTAGGTGTTTTATCTAGATTTGTATACTTACCCTAATGTCAGAGGTGTAGAGATTTGGTATCCTTATAGAGCCTGTGAGGCTGTTTGCTGTAGTTATCATTTGCCTTGGAGAAATGAATTATCCCTCCTGGGTTTTCTTTTTTTTCTTTTTTCTCCCCTCTAGGGAGTGAATCCTAGTCTGACAGTAGCAGTGCTGTGAGATTGTGTGGTCTTTCCTCTGTGTAATGATGAAGACAGTGTTTCATAATATATTATGGTGGTGGATGGAAACAAGGATTCATCAAGGATTCACTGTTCCAGGGTCTTTAGTGGTCCAGGACCTAAACACAGCAGCCCAAAGAATATCCTTTTGAGAAAGAAATATCAAAGCTCATTTGACCGTGTGTGACTGTGGTAGTCCCTTACACACTGATTCCAATCTAGGTGGATGCTACCCCGACTATTACAGAAATAATTCTTGTGGGGGAAGAAAAAATTAAAAAATCCCAAACCACCAAACCTGGGCATTTTTATTGGACAGCTTTATTTCACTGAAACATTAGTGAAGCAATATCCCAAAATGTTTCAAGGTTGATACAATGTTTCCATTTTCTCTTTTCAAACAGACTTGAATGAGATCATTTGTTCAACATGACCCCCATCTTCTTTGAAAACACATATTCAAAAAAAAAAAACCAAAACAAGAGATATAATTTGTAACCATTCTTTCTATTTGCAGGAAGAACCCCCAAGAATTAGCCCCCAGTAATTTCAACACTCATTTTAGTAGCTGGTAGATACAAAAGAGTAAGAAACCTGACAGAACAGATGACACAAGGATGAAATTCCCTAAATCTGTTTAGCCTGTGGAGTCACCTTTCACTTGATAATAATTTCTCTGTGACTGGGAGAGAGATTATAGTGTGTAGTAGTTTGAACTGCTATCCAGCAGTCATGTTCTCCTTAGTTCTACCCAGGCTGTAAAACTCACTTGCTGTTAAATCCTACTTAAGCAATTTTATGTATTTTTTAATGTATTTTTTCAGAAATCAAGATGTGTATCTCTGGAATGTTGGAAGATGTATAATGTGTGTTTGCAAATTATCCTGAAACTGCAGAAGGGCATGTGTATAAACTCTGTGCCTTTTGGTACAGGTCAGCTAGCAGGACCACCTTACAGGAAGTTTTCACAAATATTTTTTTAATTTTGGAACATGTAACCAAAAGAGAAAGACCCTTTTTTTCATGAAATAGCAGCATGGCTTTTTGGGAAAGAAGTTAATTTTCTATCTAATATTGATCTAATTGACAAGACATTTCAACTTTGAAAAACTACCTAAAAACCCCATCATGATACTCTATTGTTTACTAATAATTCAGATTGCCTTTTGTAAGTGATTTCATTAAGAAGTAATTACTGGAAATTAAAAAAATCATACATCTAACAATCCACTTCTGTGAGTCCAATTACTTTAAGAACTTGCATGTCACAGTTTAATATTTTTTTATGGAACCACTAACACTCTGCAGGACTTAATTTTGGTGTGATATAAGACCTTTGCACTTTTAAGGGAGTATTTTTAGCAATGTCCTTGAAAAGGTTGGAAAATCTTCAAATATTTAAGAAAGACACATCACGATGCTTTGAAAATGTTAACTATGCAGTTTGTCATCATGCATTTTAATAAGACTTTTCCTCTTTGGTTTATTTACAAGCTTATAATAACACAAAAATTTATAATAGGAATTATAACTCCTTTCTGTTATGACTTCTTTCTGTTTCTCTATATCCCATGTCACACTGCAATTGTGTGGAGCAAAGTTGTTTAGTAGAAAATCCAAACCAACAGAAATGTACATTCTTAATATTTAAGTTTATTATATTAAGTCAAAAAAATGAGAGATATTTCCAAAACAGTTCATTAACTGCAGCCAGAAATAGACCCAGTATTCAAAAACTACAGCTACATGTCTGAAAAAATGCAAAAATATTCGGAGGTATATATGAAAGTGTTTCTTATAATTATTGAATTATGTGATCATCATTAAATATATTGAGTGCTCTGAGTAAATCACTTTTCAAAATTATATTGAATAGATGATGGCATGATGTTTCAAAGATATTCTAGGAGAAATGTACTGCTTCACACATTTATAGCAAGTTTTTGGACTAAGATCAGAAGGCAAATAAAGAAGATCAAAGGTTTCCATATTTTAATTCTGTTAAGATAATTATCTCCTAGCAATAGATTCAGATCTCTCATTCTGTGAAGAATTCTCTACAAGTATATTATTCTCATATTTAAGAACTGCTGGATGTGCTTATACATGAATTTGACAGTGTTGGTATATTGCAGGCAAGTCAAATGGTTGTTGAACATGACAATATCTGAATTACCGATTGCCTAAATTGCCCAAAAATTTAGCCATCATTACTGCTCCTTATTCAAGAGGATGCATTAGTGCAGAAGCACCCTGCAGGTTTTGGCCTCCCTTAAACACCTTTACCTCATTCTACAAAAAGAGTAAGCAGTAAAAATGAACTCTTTAATGATTCAGTCCTTTGATTTGTCAGGATATTCTTACAAAACCTTTGTGACATGTGAATGGGTGGCTTCTCAGAATGAGATGCCATTAATGTTTTACAAAAGAGAGATTATTAGTGCATTAATCCATATCTCTTCCTTTAATAGTTAGCTTAAAATTTACTAAGGAACAATAATGACTACTGAGTTTTCAGTGTGATGTCTGCAGAAGTATGTAATGTCTTAATAGAGGGAATCTGCATAGTTTTTTGGACATCTAAATTTGAGTCAGTAAAAAATTGCTGAGAAATCTCATGTAGAGTTGATAATTAAATGTCTTTTTAATGTTAATTTTTATTATTGTTATTTTTAGATGACATTAGGTATATATGATTTATATGTGCTTAAAACAATACTTACCATTTGATATCCTAACATTTCTCTAGTTGTGAAAACATTTTCCACAAAGTGTTGACACTATTATTTTCTTGAGATAGATATTGAAATAATAAAATTTGTAACCCCAAAATATAACATAATTTTACATATATAAGACGTGGTTTCAGTAATTAATTATCAACTCAAATGGAGAACAGTAAAAAGATATACCTTCCTTCTTTATTCAGCTGTTGGCACTGTCCCCTCTTTTATCATTTTCTGCTGTAAACTTCTTTTCCTTATTCCTTCTGTATTTGACTTTTCTTGCATTTTTTTCAAATGTTTTGCCTTGAACAGTACAGCTTCTCAGCTGCAAGTTCTCTCCGTATTCCTACAATGTCTTTTACAATCTCATTGGTTCTTTATTGTACCGGCAAATCAGAGAACATCAGATCAAGGTAACTAGTACAAATTTAATTTATCCTCCCTTCCTCCTCTATGAACATAAATCAGATGATGTAGTCTTGAATTAGCTGTTTAAACAGCTTTTTTCCATATTTTAGATCTTCCTTCAGTAGGTAAGATGGTTGATGTCTCTAAAAGTGGCCACCCAGTATTTTATTCAGTATGTGCTTCATTACAGTAAAAGGAACTACATCTAAGCTCTTTTCTAGAAAGGAAGTTAAGATTCCACAACTAGATTTATGTATGTGCTGAAGCCTGACATTCTAGAAATCTCCCTCAGGTGCTAAAAAAATCCTGGAGCCCTGAAAACCTACCTCAGGGAATGCTCTACAGAGAACTGTGGTTTTCAGGGCTCCTGGAGGAACTAATCCTTTGCTTTTACTCTGTAGGGCATGTTTACTACAGCCACTTCAATAGACACAAGCTCACCCTGCTTCTGTTTAAAAAGGAAGCAAAGCCAGGAGACTGCGGCACTGTGGCACTAACTGTGCCACCAAGCCCAATCAGCTCTGCTGCAAGGTAGAGAGCCTGTGTTCCAATCTGCTTAGATGCAGAGGGGAACTAGGTTCTAAAAACATTCTCATAAGTGAGATTAAGGCACAAATGAGGCAAGATGCTGGATCCCAAAATGATAATTCAATTTTATTTTGTAACACAAAAGAGCAGAGAGAAAGAAGGAAGACAGAAAAGTGGGAAAAGCTAAGGGTAACTGTTAAAAGCACAGGACAGGAGTTACCACCACCATGAGATGCTGCTCGCTTGCAAGCTGGTAGATCTCTGCTGGGCTTCTTCCCTGGTCACCTTGTATCCTCCAAGGAACTAGCCAAACCAGCAGGGTAATAGGATGGCAGCAGCTCCTGCAGCAGTCCCCGGGCACGGCCCTAAATACCCTCGCCATGGTTGCCCCTGGATGCCCACTGGCCAGTTCACCAGTATCCAAGCAAAGGTTGCCTGGTACCAAGATGGGCCCTGAGTGTCCATTGGCTGGTTGTCCAGTCTCCAAGCAAGATCCGCCTGGCAGATCTTATTTGGGAGAGTAAGTAAAATGGGAGAGTAAAAAAAATTTTTTTTTTACTCTCCCTATTTTGGGAGAGTAAAAAAATTTGCATTTTTTTTGTTGGAACAACTTTTTAATTTTTTTGCTCGTCTGCCTGCCTCTGCTGGCTTGCTAGGTGCCTCCTGGAGCTTTTGCAAGTAGCTTGGCTCCTGCAGCAGCCTGGCTGTGGCATCAAGGCTTTTTAACTCCATGCTCTAGACAATGGCAAAGCATACTCCATCTTGTAATCAGACTCCATCTGGTAATCAGTCCACTACACCTGTCTTATGAGGAAAGGGTGAAGATTCTCCCTTCACTGGAGGTTTTCAAGATCTGATTGGACAGGGTGCTAAATAATCTCATCTAGACTCCCTTTCCCACGAAGGGTTGGATAAGGTCCCCTCCTACCTGGACTGTTCTGTGATTTTGTGATCCTTCCAAGCTCTCTGCTTTTTTCCAAAGCTCACATGGAATGTCTCCAGACTCTTGAATGCCTCCACACAGTTCATGTTGTGTTTGCATTTGCTGAGTCACACGATAGCTTTTAAATACATTGTGCAGCCCTACATTGTGCAAGTATAAACTAGCACAACTGACTCATGTGTGGGGGTCCAGCAATTCCAAACTAACCTGGTTTGGTGTCCAAGTGCTCATTTTCCACTTGTTTGAAAATGTAAGTATTTTGTTCCCACCTGATTGAAAAGGCAGATATCATCCTTTCCATCATGAATTATCCTATGAACCTTTGCCTTCTATTAGTAATTATTCTGGAGAAGAGGAAAGATTTGTAGTACAGCCTTTATTTTCAAGTTTTTTGGAGGCTTCTCCTTGCTGAATGCACTGCTTTTACAGACAGCAGTCTAGAACACCTAATTCTCTGTATGTGTGATCTGGGGATACTACACACAAATTGAATTGCATCATAGAAGCTGCAAACAAAGCATAAGTAAGTAAAAATTCAAGGAGTACCATGTGTCCTTCTACAACTCCCTCCTAATAATACAAAAATAAACTATGTTGCTTGGTCTGTCCAACTATTTCTGATATTTTTTGGATATTTTCTGAAACTGACCCATGTACTGTAAAAGAATTAAAATAATAATTTGTGACCCAGCAGAAGCAACCCAAAATTTTTAATAAATATGTCTAATGTGGTTTTCACATGTTTTAGTCTATCATGCCTTCATACTCTGTTTGTGGAAAACACTGGGCATTGTGAAATCCAAATTCCAATATGAAAAAAAATCTTTTTATTGATTGATGCAATTTTACTGGAACATGTCATGCTCAGCTTTTGCTGGTGAACACTGATTCTAATTTCAAGAACAACTCTAAAGGTATCTTTTAAAGAATTTTAAAGGAAAAGAACAGAAATAGTCTCAGAAAGCTTCTCTATGCAAGATGACCTTTCAGGATGCAAAATGCTAAAACATCTTAAGTAATGTTGTGAACCCACCTTCTGTTTCCACAGGACATGTTCTCATTCAGGAAGTCTATTGCTAATTACTTTGAATCAAAAAGCCGGACAAGCATATCCTTCCAGTTTGGAAGATAGGCATCTGGTGGTGTTAAGAAGGGATTCTGCTAACACTTAGGTAAATACTACATGGGAAAATATTACCACTCATTCTTCTGCTTAGCAAAAGTTATTACTCGTGTGTGAGTCACAAATAAATGGAGAGTAAACAGAAGAGACACAGTGACCTTTTAATTCTTCATCTTCTTTTTCCACATATTTGTATAGAAAAATTTTCTGAGATGCTGGACATTGTAACATAGGAAGAAGGAAACCCAACAAAGCAACAAGGAAAAAAAATGCTTTTGTTAAGTACATTGCTAGTGATTTGAATGGAATGAAAATTACTCTGCCAAATCAAAAAAATGTGGTCAGGATCTTGCAGCTATTTGTTAGGAATTCTGCTGTGAGTTGCTGAATAATAATAGAGTCACAGAATCACAGAATGGTTGGGGTTGGAAGGGGTCTCTGGAGGTAATTTAGCCCAACCCCCCACCCTGAAGCAGGTTCACCTGGAGCAGATTGCACAGGATCGTGTCCAGGCGGGTTTTGAACATCTAAAGAGAAGAAAACTCCACAGCCTCTCTGGGCAGTCTGTTCCAGTGCTTTGTCACCCTCAAAGAAAGATTTTCCTCCTATTCTGATGGAAATTCTTGTGTTTCAGTTTGTATCCATTGACCCTGGACCTTTCACTGGGCTCCACTGAGAGGCCACATATGGAGTGCTGTGTCCAGTTCTGGTGTCCTCAGAACAAGAGAGATACTGAGCTCCTGGACTGGGTCCAGCAGAGGGCCATGAAGGTGATTAGGTAACTGGAGCATCTTTTTATGAAGAAAGGCTGACAGAGTTGGGCCTGTTCAGCCTCAAGAAGAGATGACTGAGAGGTGACCTCATCAATGTGTATAAGTATCTGGAGGGAGGGTGTCAACAGGATGGAACCAGGCTCTCCTCGGTGGTGCTAACCAATAGGACAAGAGGCAACAGGCACAAACTTTTTACTCCTGAAAAAGCTGGCAGCCCGTGGCGTGGACAGGGGCACTCTCTGCTGGGTTAGGNCCCCTCAGTTCAGGAAGGATATTGAGGTTCTGGAGTGGGTCCAGAGAAGAGTGACCAGGCTGGTGAAGGGACTTGAACACAAGCCCTACAAGGAGCGGCTGAGGGAGTTGGGGTTGTTTAGTCTGGAGAAGAGAAGGCTCAGGGGAGACCTCATCACTTTTTACAACTACCTGAAAGGAGGTTGTAGCCAGGTGGGGGTTGGTCTCTTCTCCCAGGCAACCAAGAGTAAGACAAGAGGACACAGTCTCAGGCTCTGCCAGGGGAGCTTTAGGTTAGATATCAGGAGGAAGTTCTTTACAGAGAGAGTAATCAGGCACTGGAATGGGCTGCCCAGGGAGGTGGTGGATTCTCCATCCCTGGAGGTATTCAGTACAAGACTGGATGTGGCATTTAGTGCCATAGTCTAGTAACTGTAGTGGTAGTGGATCAAGGGTTGGACTTGATGAGCTCAGAAGTCCTTTCCAACCCATCCTATTCTATGATTCTGTGATTCTCTGATGCACAGGAAATTCCACCTGGATATGGGGAAGAACTTTACTGTGCAGGTGACCACACATTGGAATAGATTGCCTGGGGAGGTTGTCGAGTCTCCTTCTCTGGAAATATGAAAGAGTCATCTTTCATAGAATGAACCTGCTTGAGCAGGGAGGTTGGACTAGATGAACCACTGTGGTCCTGTCCAACTCTACCCATTCTGCGGTTCTGTGAAAAGAGTCTGGGTCCGTCCTCTTGACACCCACTCTCAAGTTATTGATATTAACTGAAAGCATCCCCACTGAGTTCAATATTATTCTCAGGTTGTCTGTGTGTTTTTATTTATTGTTGTTAAGTCTACAAATTGATAAATGAACAAACAAATATTTCATTCTCCCATACTATAAAATACTTGAAGTTTTTCCTGCAAGACCTTTCCTACATAGCCATACAGTCAAAAATTGTATAATTTCAAGTAAGACTTGTTGCATCTTTTTTTCTGCCACTGACTAATATAAAACTGTGTGTTTGTATAAATATTACTTGCATTTATTGGGTGCTGCTATAAAGATTATACCCCTGCCTATGTCACACATTGCTTTGTAGCCTGAAACCCAGTCTCCTTTACCAAAATATGATACTTGGGTTTACTTTCAAAACTACCATTGCTTTTATCCCATTTTTCAGCTTTCATTAATAGAAAACATCATTTACCAGTTTAAGCCATCCAGTATTGCAGCTTTTTCCCACTTTTAGAATCACAGAATAATAAAATTACTTGAGTTGGAAGGGACACATAAGGATCATTGAGTCCAACTCCCTGACCTGTGCAGGACTACCTAAAACTAAATTATGTGACTAAGACAATCATCCAGATGCTCCTTGAATTCTAGAAGGCTTGATGCCATGATCACTTCCCTGTAAAGACTCTTCTCATGACTGACCACCCTCTCAATGAAGAATTATGTCAATTCTGAACTTCCCCTGATGCAGTTTGTGTCCCATAGCTGACCACCAGAAAGAGGAGATTGGGATGTCCTCATCTGCTGATCCCTTGGAGAAAGGTTTAGAGTGTCATGAGGGCACACCTCAGCCTTCGCTTCTTCAAACTGAACAAGTTAAGTGACCCAGCCACTCCTCAGGAATGTTGTCCTTTAAGGCCTTTCTCTATCTTGGTTCTCCTCCTCTACACACACTAGTAGTATGATTTCCTTCTTTTATCGAGGCACCCAAAAATGCACAGAGTGCTGAAGATGGGGCCACTCCAGTGCACCTCCTTCGACTGACCAGCTACGCTGTGCTTGGTAGATCCCTGATCACAGATGGCTCTTTTTGCTTCCAGTTCACACTGTTGACTCATATTCAACTTGTCATCAAACCAAATCCCCAGATCTCATTCCAAAAATGAGATTGGTGCTGATCTCCAGTCTTTAACCCCCCAATTTGCATGTATAACCAGGATTACCCCATCCCAGGTGCTGAATCTGGAATTAGTTCTTGCTAAATCTCATATTGTTAGTGATTGCCCACCTCTATAGTTTACCCAGTCCTCAGTGAATTGAAATGCATTCCTGTGTCTCTCCGGGCCCTAGAAGTTGACATAGTATAGTACCTTGAACTTCTGTGCTCGAGAAAATACGTAACTTGTGCAATGTGCAGTTTTGCCAGGCGTAGTCGCTGAGTTTCACTTAAATACAAAGTGTCTGCAGAAAAAGAGCACAATTTGTTCTCTGTATCCATGGTGGATGGAAGAAAAAATGAGGGCATAATCACCAAGAAAAAGTCTGGTTTACATTTAGAGCAAAATTTTTATCGCTAAGGAGAGTGAAATATTGGAGAAGATAAAATCAGGATTCCTAAAACCACGTAAGTAGAGTTTAGACAGAGATCACTCAGAGGTGACAGGAAATGGGCTTTAGCCTCTCAAGAGTCTTTTCTATTTTTACTGCAGGTATGTATATGATATTGTTAGTGTGACATGGTCCGGATTTCAAAACTCCAGGAAAAAAAATTGTGGTTTTTTTTTTTTTAAAAGTTATTTAAAAAGCAAAATAGTGATGAATCAAGCCAACTTCAGAGTCAATAAATGTTATATAACAAATTCTTAATTTTATGTATGATATTTTTCTGGTCTTTATTGTTTTTTTAATTAAGGAGTGATGTTATTTTTTATGTTAATTTTATCTTTAAGCATATAGACCTGTCTGAAAGATTCTATTTGAACACAGTCATTCTTCTTCTTCCTGTATATCTATCTATTTTCAAGTCAAATCCCCTGGTTTTTTATTAGCTATTTGTCTCAGAGATGGTACCTGGGAGTTTTGCAAGCTTTAACAAAATGAGCAGAAGCACAGAAAACATTCACAAAAGTATCTTTATTTCTGAGTCTCTTGTTTAAATAGGCTGTAAGCAAAACAAAAATTAAAGGCATGAGTTAATAGACTCATCTCTTTTTTTGCTTTGAACATCTGAAGCTTCACAGAGCAGACACAAAAATACCTAAAAGGATGAAAAGAGTAGTTGTATGAGAGTCATGTCAGAAGATGAAGAAACCACTTCTGTTCCTAAAAATCAGTGTATAAGCTACCATTAAATTCTTGCAACTTTGGCAGCATCAGCTGTCTCCAATGGTCAAAGCAATGTGGATGGAATTAATCAATTACGTTAAATCTAATTCCTATGTTGCTTTACTGTAGGAACTGAGCTGTTGTACCTTTGGGCAGCAGTGATTCAGTGGAACAGAAATATTGTCTTGTTAACTGACATTCTCTATATTTTCTTAGTTAAACTGAGGGCAAGTGTCGCATAGCTCATTTTCTGAATCAGTTTCACTGAACTGAATAAAAATCTCTTCTGCCTTCTGCTAACAAATTTTGGTTAGCAGATGCTTTAGTTTTTTAAACTAAACAGTTTTTTAAAAACAGGCTCTTGCTCATCTTCGGAATGTTCATGGATCCATAATACCTTCATTCTTCTTGTGAAAAGGCAACCTGGAGATAAAATTAGGTTGCAGACCTTGACCACCAACCAGGTGAGGAGGGGACAGTGGTGAGAGAAGTTAGGGCACTTTTAAAGGGCTCCAGGGAGCTCGAGCAACCCAGAGCACAGCAAACAGGAGCAGGCAAATGCGCACAGCACAGCAGGGAGGGTGTGGCACAACAGTTAACACGGCTGTTCATGCAGGCAGGGTGAGCAGGAAGGGCTCTTCTCTGATCATCCAGGAACAGCCAACAGAGGCAGCAAACAGGCCCAATAAGTGGTAAGGAAGAGCAAAGAGATCCTTTCAGCCCCAGTCTTACTAACATATTAGTTTAAGCTTCCTCAGTTATGGAGTTGACACACCGTAAAGCTCTCTTCCTGGTAGCTGCAGGAGTCACTGAAGCAGCTTTGCTGATGGTAGATGCAGCTCTCCAGATCACAGGAGTGCCTGATGCCTCTTCATGAGTCTGGGGCCAACAAACAGTTCTTTTGAAGAAGGTGTGCTGTGGTTGAAGAGTTGTGTCACCAGGTGGAGGAGCTACGGGAGGAAGTAAACAGGCTTTGTAGTATTCAGGTGAACAAGCAAGAGAGACACTGAGTATTTTCAGAGACACTACAGCCTCAAGACTCTTGGTAATCTCAAACCTCCATTGCAGTGGAGAAGCAGGTGAACTCAGAACCCTGTAGGGTAATTAGTCAAAGGACTGTTGTTCAAAGGTCTGTTAAGGTTGAAGGCCAGAAGTGAGTCACATACCTGGAAGAAGGTTCTTCCTCATTCTCAAAATATGACAGGTAAGACTGGCACCTTCTACAACAGGTATGATGCTCTGGAACTAGAAGGCCAGATGACTGATGAGGTGGGCAAAGGTCCTTCTAGGATTGTGAGACCTCCTGAAACAACACCACCTGTAAGCCACACCAAGACCTCCTCTGTTAAGAGGGAAAGAAGGGTAGTTGTAATAAGAGGTTCCCTTCTTGGGGGAATGGAGGGCTAGATATGCAGACCAGACCCAATCCACAGGGAAGGGTCTGTTGTGTCCCAGGGGCTCGGGTAAGTGACATCACTAGAAAACTCTCAAGTCTAAGAACACACTCTGATTATTGTCTGCTTTTGGTTGTTCAAACTGGCAGCAATAAAAAAACGAAGAGAAATCTGAGGCCAATCAAAAGTTACAGGTAGTGTAGATAGTAATTTCCTCAATTGTTTGAGTAATGAGGAATAATATTGATAGGAATAGGCAGATCCATCGGGTTAGTGAGTGGCTCTGAGGTTGGTGTGATCAGAAAAATTTGGTGTGTTTTCACCATGGGATGATCTACTCAACACCTGGTCTACTGACACCTGACGGGCAACTGTCTCAGAGGGGAGAAAAAGAGTTCTAGTGCAGGAGCTAGTGAGATTTGTTGATAGAGTGTTAAATTAGCTTGGAAGGGGGAAAGGAACAAAACCAGGTTTCCCAGTGTTGAGTGATGGGATGATGTGCCAAAACTTAAGAAAACCAGCACTCCTAGGATCCCTCATTCTGCTTCAGGAGGTATTGGCTACAGTGTACCTCACCTGAAATGTTTCTGCACCAACACATGGAGCATGATGATGTAGCCAGTCACACACTGCATCTCTGAGACATTAAGTATTAGTGGTACACTCTGCATGTGATATGTTGAAGAGTGAGGAATATTCAAAGAAACAATGGTCTACTGGACATGGTATCTGGAAGACTGGATACCAGATGCATTGGACCATAACATCACCAAAGAAGTTATTTTGTTTGCAAGACAGACAAGCAGTAGATCTCTTCTTGTGTCTTCCTTAATGGTCTTGTATTCTCCTGTTGTAAAGTTGTTTTTAGTTATCTGCAGATGCAATGTTTTTAAGAGAGGCTTTATGGCCTTCTTAGTGATTCCGAAAAGAGGTATGTGTTTTCCCAGATTTCTGGGTAAGGCTTTAGCTGCTGATTCAGTTAAATTTAGTTCAACCCTAGATATTTAAACCTGGCAAGAAAAGCATAGTTATACATTGTGAAAATGAATGAGCAAATGAATATTAGAATTCAAAAGGCAATTATTACATGTCCTCAAGGAGTATAGCAAGAATAGTTATGGGTCCACTGATGCTGTGTTGTATTAATAGTCTTACATTTTTTTCATGATATTTTAGAAATTAAATATGATGACACTTCACCCTTTATTCAGCTAATCATACTCCGTAAAAAAAATATTTTGATATCCAGCCAGACTGCCAAGCCATCACTCATCATAACTCCACTAAGGAACAATTTATTATTTTACTTGTGGCAGTATTGTAAAACAAGAAACTATTTTAAAAAGAGCCTTGATCTTTGTTAAAACTGTCTTAGCCCCCATTATTTGCTTGTCAACTATAAGTTGTGGCTCTCAGTGTATACTCATTCAAGCTCACATTGACTCAACATCAACCAAATGTACCTAAGGTTCAGTTGTTATGTAGAGGGGTAATTTACTTGCTCAGAAATTATAAAATTGGTTTTCATGTAAAACGTGTCAGACATATAAGAACAATTGAAGTTTTCCTCTGGGAAACAGATAATGATCAGATATCCACACTGATGTTTCATGAGGTTTGCTGATCTGTTCTGCTGATAAACTTTAAGATGCACCTGAAGACCTTGACCAAAGCAAACAGAATAATTCTTCATTCTTCTCCTTAAATGAAATCTCGGCTAATAGTCTATCCAAAGAGATGTCTCAAGTATAGATTCCATTTTTTGTCTTTAGTGTGTATTTCTGTTGTTAGGGGAGTTGTTAGGAGTCAGAGGAAATGGTATTACCAGTGAACTGCTTGCATGTAGTCCTGTGTCTGAGGCTTGGACACTGCAAGAAGGGACTGTAGATATCATCTGTCTGAACTGGAGGCATGAAAGGGAGTGACTTGTCTGAAACTGAGACAATGACTGAGATTGTCAGAACACAGATGTCAAATAATGAATTATGGAAACAGATACAGAAAAAGGAAACAGAAGATGAATGAGAATTAGTCTGCCATTTCTTGTTAAAATTCATGAAAATAGGAATTTAGGACAATTTTAGGCTGCCTAACTACTGTGTGGTGATCTTTAACCAGTAAGAATATTGTGATCTGTGTTTGCTGAGTAATCAGCCATCTTTTGAAAGCAGCTTTTGCTGCTGTTTTTTATTCTTTTGCTGCTTTGAAATTACCGTATTGCATCAAGCTGATATAAACCATCAAGGGCTGAAACTGATAAGGAATAAAAGCACTCAAATTAGTGAACTATCAATTTGTGTGAGGCAGGCAGCATCACATCTTCTAAGGTCTGCACTGATTGCTTAATTTTTTCCAGAAGCTGTTTAGGATGTTATAAATCATGTAAACGTACAAAATATTGTATTATCCAATTTCATATTACCACATCTGCTGCAAGGAGAGACCTCAACGCTCATTTCTTTGCATTCTCCCTTCACTTTCTCCTTTTCTTTTCCCTTTTCCCTGTACACATACGTACAATCAGATCTGTTCTCTATAACTGCTCTAGGACTGTAAACATTGCCTCTAGCACCACCTGAGTCTGTAACTTCCTGATGACAATAATCTTCTTTTTCAGGTTGCAAAGGACATCATTTTGAGAGAGCACAAATAAAGGTGTTGGAAACTGTACATCTCACAAAGATGAGAGGTTGGAAAGGAGTGTCTGTATGTTTCCTGTTTACCTAGTTTCCAATTAAGTTGATGTGGATGTTATTTTCTGGATTGTGTTATTAATAAGCTAGTCTACTTGGAGCTTTGGATAAGTGTTATTTATTTTAATTAAACGTATCTTAAATTCCAGTTATAATAGCAATTTATAATGCTATTCATTCTTAAATATTTGCATCGGGCTCTAAACCCAGTGGAATGAATTATAATAGTTGAAGAACAGATAATGTGAAATGTAAGTCTCATAGCTTATACTAAGTTATAGTTGCCAGTCATGTACCTCTTCTGGAAAAAAATGGAGTATTTTGTATTTACATTTCTCTAGTTGAATTTATTAGGCACAAGAAATAGATGTATTTCATTGCATATGAAACAAATGGCATATACGATGAGAGTAATTTGCTGGTTTACTTATAAAATATATTTTTACAGACCATGAAAATATTTAATAGTAGAATATGTTAGGTTCAAAAACCGGAGATCTATTATGATAATAACAATATAAGACATATACACAGAAGGAGGATGATGGTAGTAGTCAGAATTTTCATTCTCATTCCTTCTACACATTAACATTACTGTTATTTTGTATCATATACTGCCATTTTATATTTTAAAACAATATTACAGTAAATGAGCAAAAAAAATTATGAATAAAAAAATTAATCTTGGTTCTTTCACTTTAAATTGCTTCCTAGATGAAGGTTTTTGTAGAATAGAGATGGAAATTTTTACAGTGGAATACATCTGACCTAATATTAATACTTAAACCTACTCTAAGTACAATTTCTAGGCTTCCTAGAAATTCCCAACAGTTAATGGAAAGAGGTAAGCATATTCACCTGAGACATATTTTAACATCTGAAATTAAGTAGGATGAATTTGTATTTCTGTATTTATATTTATGGCTATAAAACTTTACATGTGTTACTATATGTTGCTGTTATAGCACAGCAGCAGTTTCATAACTATATAGCTACTTAACTGAGGAAATATTTGTATTAAATTGCATCTAGGTTGAATTCAAACCCTATCGATACCTTTAGTGAGGACTTGGGTTTGTATTTTCTTTGTTTCAATGTCTTTATGAATTTCCATTAATGTGCTCAATGCGATTTGAAGGGTAAGTATTAAAAACCAGATTTAAAAGCCTGTATTTGTTACTTGCTTTTTGCTTTTTTTAGCAAACAATGACCAGTGAAAAGTACTATTTTCGTTTACATATTTTAAACATATTTTGTTTTATATTTTATATAAGATTACAAAACTCAGGAATTCTGTAATTTCTACTTACTTAAAAAATGTTTGGGTTTTTTTTTTAAAGTATAGTAGTTTCAACTGCAATTGGATACAGCACAAGAGAAACATAGAGAGAGAAACATTTGGTATGGTGGTTCGTCCTTAGTATTTTGAAAATAATTGCTTCAATTTCTTATTAAAGATGCTTTAATACTACTAATCTCAGTGCTATAGCCCATGTGTAACCAAAAATTAATAGTAATGGTAAGGCATAAATGTTTTTCTGAGAGTTACAGATGGGTGATCATAAGAAAATGTTGCAAGTACATTGAAGTTATTAAACTCTCTATTTTAAAAATAGAAAAATGAACTTATGATAGTGAGCAATGAACATGCATCATTTTCTTTGTCTCTTTTAGTTTGAGATAAAAAGAATATTGGAAGTATTATGCTTAGTTTTTGCTGCTGAAAACTATTCTCCAAAGGACAGTGTGTGTACGTTCTGTTGTAGCAGTGATAGAAACATGATATAATGATCCAAAATCATAATAATTTAATACATAAAAAATTGAATACTTGCCTTCAGTTAATAACACACCTTTCAATAACATCCTTTCCTTGCATTCAAAACATCTAAATATGAAATACTATAGTAGAGAGAGCACAGGAAATGTCTAAACAATGGTTAATGGCAATTAACTACAGGAGAGTGGTATTAACTTCTGAATCTACCACTTAACATTCTCTGTTTCAGACTGTGTTTAAAAAATTATGGTACAGAAAAAATTATGGCACAGAAAAAATTTAATTCCAAAATGGGCATTAGAAAATCACAGATCCAGACTAAATTTTTAGTTTTATACACCATCAAATATGCTGACCCAGCTGCTAAATTTCAAATATAGTTATAAATTATGAGCTAAGCTCTGGCTTCTACTGTTTAGATATATAGCAAAATTCTTATGAAATGAAATATAATAATTTGAAATTGCAACATTAGAACAGCTTGCAAATATATCTCCAGCTATTGAGTTCTGTTATGAAAATATACATTTTGTTATGTGTATTGCTGACTATACTTTAAAAGCAAAATTTAATGGCTGAGTTCTTATTTGAGCATAAGACTTACTCTGAACAGAGAAAAGATACAGATACATGTTGTGTAAGTAGTTATGCTTAAAACTCAAATTATGGCATGGGAAAATACTTTTTTCAATATAGCAGATGCCCTTCAATGTCTTCAGGGGAAGTTAAATTATTTAACTGACATCAAAAGAATGTAATTAAACAACTATGATGGCTAAACAAAATAATAGCAAGCAGAGGCTTCTTCACATTACATTAGGTAACTATACTCTCACAAATGGGTTGGGCATTTCCTCTGACAGCTTACATATGAAATTTGATTTGGATTAATTAAAATTTATGGTGAAAATAGCATGTACATTTATTCTACAACAGAAAAATTAAAATAATTAACGATTGATCTCTAAGTGTGGGCTTGCTACTTTGAGCAGGTTTCTAGTATAAAAGGTGTTGCCTGTCTACTAAAAGTGTACTGTAAATGAGAGCACAAATAAAAACACAGAAGGGAACGTCGTATGGCCAACCACTACAAAAGCCTGCTAGACACAAATCCCCAGTATAGAATTTAAGTAGAGAAGAACTTTAGGAGCCAAAATTTGTTTACCTAAAATTTTAAGACCTGAAAATTCTGATTCCTCAGTTAATAATAGATATATCTTCCATCTTTAACTTATTTGATCCTCTAATAACAATCTTCCAATGTCTTTTAATTTCTAGTTTGTCTCTAAATATGACCCCATGCAGAGATCTGCTCTGTGGATACCTAACAGGGCATGTGAGATGCATCAATTGCTCCTTACTGCTCCCAGATATATAAAGAGAAGGACTATGTGTAAAAAGAATTGTTTAGATGCCTAGCTTTTAGATGGCTGAAATTACTTAAGACTGGTATTGCTTTAATATGACTTGAAAACATACATCTTGCCTACAACAATTACTTGACCAGCTAGCAACCACCACAGGTTAAGAGAGGTATTATATTAGCACGAAATCTTCATTGGAGAGGTAATAAAATTTCTTCTGATATGTGGTCATTTTCTCAAAATTTTTTTTTTGTTTTCCAGTCTTTAAACTTCAAATATTATTCCCTTAATAAGTCCCCAAGACACCATGAGAATGTAAAACTTTCCAATTTTCTGTCTCTGACAATGGCCAGAAGATATTAAGAGAAAAACTATCTATGGAGTAGTTGGATGGAAATTCTTTCTCCCTGTCTTCCTCTCCTTCTCTCCCAAGGTATCTACTAATAAGTAGGTTTGGGATTTCCACTGAGCTGGATCAGAGGGTTCTGATTATTTTGTCTTGCATTACAAATCATTTCACCTAGTACTGTTTGAAGAGATTCAGAATGAAATCAGTTCCTTGCTTTTGAATGTTTTGAAAACAGTGTAGAGATGTAGATCTGTATCTGCTCTATTTTAAGGACAATACACTCCTTATTTCCCACAAGCAAGAGTAGTGATTTATATGATTTTCATGAAGTAGAGGTGAAGATAGAAAAGGCAGGCTAAAAAGAAGATCCATGTCATGAAACAGAGGAAGGTAACATTAACCACTACTCATGCCTCTTTAGAGATAGATGTGCTTTTGAGGGTGTGTTTTTGTTCATGCTGTGACAAAGACATACTTTGTTGAATTTTTCTTGTGTTACAGTGTAAAATTTCAGCTATAAGTTACACCAATAGCCCCTTCAGTTTACTCCCAGGGTGCATAGAGACAATATATATACTGAGTGTAGACTTTGAACAGTAAAGCCAAAGACTCAAGAGTTAATGACCACTACAGTAACGTATTACAGACAAAATTTCAGGCCAAGTCCTGCCAAATGTCTCCATCTCAGCTACCAGACCATGTAACAAGAAAAGTTTTATGCTTCAGTTGTATGCAGCAAGTTCTGTCTGGATTATGGTAATACAAGAATGCTAGCCTATCCCACTTTTAATGCCAACTTCAAAATGAGATTGCTAGGGTGATTGGTTTTATGGGAAGAGTCAGAAGCCTACAGGCATATTACTAAGGTTGTTTATGGCAAGGAGTCATGAATTCAGACATGAAAGCAAAGAAAACTCATTGGCATGAATATTTAAAGTCACTTTAAGACATCAACATTAGCACCACATTGAAAAGGTCAGTTTATAGGAGTAATTGTCTTTAAGATGTTAGCTTTCAATGTTATCAAAAGGTGTGCATGATCAGACATTTTTCTGATCAATGAAAAAAAGAAAGACGAGCAAAAGTGACTGTTTGGAGAAAATGAGTTGTTTTTTTTTTTTCCTTTTAAATCATTAAATCCTGAAAACAAAGTTCTTTAATAGCTCAGAGAACTGAATCTGCACCATATGGACCCTCATCATGTCAGCAGAAAAGATTTCTGTGTGTAACATTCAGCAGAAGAGGATATTGTATGTTCAATATCAACCCGGCTTACAGGGCACAGCAAATAGACTTCAGCCAAGTTACAAAAAGGTTAAAGAACTGTCCCAGGACTTAGAAACCAAGTAGTTTGTGTCAACAGAATATTGCTCAACCACCGTTACCTGAACTCCTCTGACAAGGTGTTACTACAATTGTTGAATGCTAATTTGTGACTCTATCATAGCTTGCTATTGGCAACATACAAAGATTTAAGTTTTTAAATGATTGTTTGACAAAACGTACTGCACATGCAGTTGTGATTTGATATTACAGAGAATAGCCTACCTACTATACAGCACAAACAAGGAGAAGGCTGGAAAAGCCTGGAAAAGGCATTCACATATTTAAAGGTAATCTACCCAGAATGACAAGAACTGGTGGTGTCATGTGGCTAATTCTAAAACATCCAAAAATTTCTAAGCATCTTCTTTTCTAAAAATTAAAACCTAGAGCAGGTTCATTACCAACCCAGCAAAATACTAACATAATCCTCATTCTGATAGGAAGAGGCAACTGCTGGCAGAGTTATAAGTGAGCTTATCACAGAACTGAAATAATTCAGGCTGGGTGGGAACTCTGGGGGTCTTTTGTCCAGCCTGCTGCTTAAAGTAGGACTTACTGTGAGATCAGTCTGGGCTGCTTAGGTCTTCATCCACTCAGAAAAACCTCCAAGGACAGCGATTCCCAACCTTTCCAGGCACTCTGTTCTAAGCCTTGGTTAGTGCCATAGCGATTTTTTTTTCCTTATGTAGAGTTGACATCTCATTGTCTCTTGTTCTTCTATCACTCATGTCAGTAGAGTCTGGCTTCATCTTATTGATAATCACCTCTTAGGTACTGAACAGCTGCTATTAAGTCCCTGCAAAGCTTTCTTCTCCCCGTAACAGGCAAGCCCTTCCCTCAGCCTCTTCCCTCATCTGTCATTATGCTCCAGTGAATCACACTTACAGTGCGCATATAGAATAGAAAACATAAAAGTAACATATACATGTAATGATTTAAAGAGATCCTATCATAAAGCCAAAAAATCACTTATAGCTAAATCAGATAGTAGTAAGAATTTAGCAAGGTATGAATGACATTTGGATACTACTTAAAAGCATTTTACTAGGTGCAGTCAAGCTACTATCAGACCATCAGGGAGATTATTCTTATCAAAAAAACAAAGAAAGTAAACTAGAAATAGCCCACAGTATTTAGAGAGGAAATGACAAAATTAATAAAAATACTCGTAAAAAGTGGAAGATGGGAGAAGATAATGCTGCTGAACATCAAACAGAAGCTAAGTATGGGAACATATTGACAAAGATAAAGGGTACAAAGAGAAAGTTTTGGTACAAAGTATTAAAATAAATAATTACCTAATGTATAATAAGAAATAAAGAAGTTATCATTTGTTTTCTTATTAAGTAGACACTGGTAAAAAATTGTTAATAAAACTTTCCAGAGATCTGTCTGTTCAATAACTGCTGAATAGCTAAACAAAATGATCTGGGTATTTACTGGCCTGCCCACCCAACTTTGATTAAAGGCAAAATAGAAAGTACTCAATATTAGACGTTATGAATAAAACATTTATAGGGGATAACCTAATAAATTGATTTATGAATAATGACATATTTATAAATAATGACAGTCATATATACATGTATATCCTGATACTTTTTTTTATGGTTTGTAAAAGTGTTGATGCTTCTTTCGTAGAGACTTATGATTAGCTGCGGCACTACATTTTCATTAGTTGGATTAATGTTAGAGCAATACCAAGAGTTCATTGGCTCACAAATTACAGGCCTGCAACTGCAGGTAGTTCTAGTGAGGTCTTACATGGGCTTATTCTTAGTTCAACACTTTCAACATATTTTATCAATTATATGGCGTGAAATTACCACTGATAAAGTTGCAACTGTGACAGTAGTAAACACTTGGAAAAACAAATCAATGCTATATAAGAATTCAAATCATTTTACAAGCTGGATAATATCAAAACATATGTATGAAATACACCCAAGTGTAACATTGCACTTCTGGATGAAAAAGACCATGCGCTAGAGGTATAAGATGAGAATATATTCACCCAATGCAGAGACTTAAACTGATTCAGCATTTGCAGCACTGAAAGCACATGCTCAGGCAGCCACTGGGTTTGAAAATAGAGGAATAAGTTGTGAAGAGAAGTAAGATGATTTTATATCACTTCCTTTGGCATTATTTTACTGGAATATTGCAGCAGGGAATTAATAATTAAAAGAGGATGTTGAAAACTCAGACACTGAAAAAAAGACACTACAAGTCTAAAACAATGCAAGTTTTATCTCCTAGAGAGATTCTCCTAGAGAAGACAGAACAATGATGTGACAGTATAGTCTTTCTTGAGGATAATTTCTTAAAAATAAATAATAAATCTATTCTTGCTCTTCATTCCAACAGCCAAAACAATATCTAAAAGCAATAATGGAATAAAAATAATAAACAAATGTCAGTAGTGAAAACAGTTTGTCAATGGAAAAAATTTACAAATATTTTTTTTTATTTTTTTCTTCACTTAAAACCTTTATATTGAGGTTGCATGTGACTGAAAGAGAGATGTTGGACTGGATGCAGTAACTGACTAAGGTAATTCTCACAATTTGTCACATGGGACAGGTCAAACATGAGCAAAAGAGTCTTTCATAGTCTTAAAATCAATTAAGTATGGTGATTCAAGGTGACAGTTCCATACGGTCAATTCATTAAGATGAAGATGTTGATCAGTGTTGTTTATGGAAAGAGTGTTCTTTACTATTCGATTGTCAATGAAAGTAGCTCTCTAGCATAAGTTTTGATACCAGTTGCTAAATGCTAGAATAAGCTTATCAAACAGTAAAGCTGTGAATAGCCTGTTGTCTGTCTCTAAATTTAGGATGTGCCTTCTCTGTTACTGATACTACTTGCTGTATCAAGTAGGATGATGTATGAACAGCTAACTGGTTTTTTTAAAGGGAGTTCCTTAATGTATTTGTTTCAAGGGGCCTGTTGTCTCCCACGGTTTTGTAATGAGATTAAACTTGTCTTCAAGTAAGACAGTGAGTCTAAAAACATAAAAGCAGTCCTTTGTGTATTTAGTTTAATTGGATGTAAAAACATGTGTGAATGAAGATGTAAAATAGCATATAAAAGAGAGTAAGGACAGTGAGGGTGAGAGTGCAGAAAACACAATCCACAGTGGTAACGTGGAATTTTAATGGTTACTTTTTCCTGAAAAGTTTAAATAAGTTAAAAACGTAAGAAGGAACACTGCTTGAGACCACTTTCAGTCACCAGTACACTCCATAGATTAACATGCTTCTAGACTCTTAAAATAAACTAAACTATTTTTTGTAAGGACTATGATTGTTCAATATGAATTTGTTTAAGGAGTCTGAAATACTAATCTTTGGTTATAATTAAATAACACCATGCTGTGCTACAAACATTTTTGCTTCTTATTGAATCAGGTCAGAGTTGGGCTTATTTTTTCTCTCACAGACTGGTATTTCATTAAATATGTTGTACCAACTCTATTGGACAACAGATAGCAAATATATTTCATAGCCCCAAACCATTTTGCTTTTTTTTATAGTGTTTTTCTGTGTCTGTATTACCCTCCTTTGTAAAAATTAAGCTCCTCTGTATTGGGTTTGCATGGCAATATTGTGGTAGTGGGAGGATACAGGAGTGGCTTCTGTGAGAATCTGGTAGAAACTTCCCCCATGTTCAACAGAGCCAATGCCAGCTGGCTCCACGATGGGTCTGCTGCTGGCCAAGGCCGAGCCCTCAGCAATAGTAGTAGCACCTCTGGGATAACAGATTTACAAAGGGGTAAAACTTCAGGGCAACGGCATCTGGACAGAGGAGTGAGAATATGTGAGAGAAAGACAGACATTAAGGTCTGCAGACACCAAGGTCAGGGAAGAAGGAGGGGTAGGTCACCCTGCACAGCTCAGGGGAGGAGGAGATATTGCAAACTGGGAGTAAGGGTAAACCTGGGAAGAAGGGAGGAGTGAGGAGATAGTGTTTTAAGATTTGTGTTTATTTGTGATTTGCTTGGTAATAAATTATTCTAATTTCTCCAATTTAATTCTGTTTTGTCCTTGACAGCCTCTCCCTGTCCTTATCTTGATCCAGGAGCCTTTGGTTGTGTTTTTTCTTCCCTACCCAGCTGAGGAGGGGATGGAAAGAGAGGCTTTGGTAGGCATCTGGTGTCCAAGTAGGGTCAAACCAAAATAGTCTGCTAAGGAATCATATATGATTTTGTATGAATGGAAGAATGACAAAATTTGATTATGGGAATCAAATAAAATTGAGGGCATCAAGACAACTGGTATGTTAAAAACAGAAAGAATTGTAGGGCAGGAGGATTTTTGCTACAGAGATAATATCACTAAATCAAAGAAAGGTTAGTAAAATATGTGTCATCTTGAAAATTATTTGATTTGTATATGTGATTAAGTGCTCCCAGGTGAATGTCCAGGTAATTCAGAGAATAACAACCAATGTTTGTGACCTGATACATGACCCTTCAAAAGGATGTTGCACAATGGATTTATGTATACAAAGACATTTCATGATTTGTTATTTGTTGCTTTTTTTGGCTAGCACATGAACTGAATGTATGATGATAAGAATTGCTTACATTTGACTGTATGCTTAACATATAGATAATAGCCAGTTAAGAAGGGCATGCTAAAAATGTGAGAGAAGAAGACCTTGTGGAAGACCTTGTAATGGGAATAACAAAATACTTGCCTGGGGAAACAGGATGTTTTAATCTTTGTATTCCAGTCACTGCATGAGTCAGACACCTTTTTTTACTCTTTGATAACCAATACCAGTGTTATGCTTGCCACCTCTGGTACACTCTAGTTAAGAACCTCAGTATGATCAAGTCCTGTGGCAATGCAAGCCTTAACAAGCATTAGCCACAAAAGCACAATCATAAGCACACTTGGAGATAGATTACTAACTGCCTTTTGTGATGCTTGAAGGACAGTGGAGCTCTTCGAGTGTTCAGATCAGTGAGTGTACAAAGTACACCTGCTGTATATAAATAAAAGTACCTGCCCTTTTCTGGGACTTCTCAGCAGGTAACCCTTCAATTTTCAGGGAATTGCTTTATTAAAAGAGTATTTTAAAAGTTACTTTTGACCTAGTTACCTGAAACACATTCAGTATTGATCCAAGCTGTATGGATTATTATGTATGTGCATATGATGATTTTGAAATTGTCTAAAACTTACTACCCCACTTCAACACCAACCAAACAATGCACTTCAAGCTGATGCATATTGGAGTTAGGTGAGGACAATTTTTGTGTTTACTTTCTAAAGTGTCGGTTGTTCTTTTGTAGCTAGAGTCCTTTTTTAGCTGTAAAAAAACCACTCCTCTTGAAAATACAAGTTTCTGCAAGATTATAAGTGTTTACTTCTATAGCTGAGCTTCCTCCCTACCAAATGCATTCTAAATCAAAGTGACTATCAAATACAAGATTTTTTTGAGGTGATAAAATTTACTTAGGCTGAGTGTGTGAAAGTGCCTATGTCCAATTAAAAATTATTATTCTGTGAGCTGCTACCTACATTGTATATAATTTCACAACAGATATTTTCTTTATAATTGCTCTCGTCAAAATGGCACTCAGCATACCAAAGGATATATCAGACATAATGCTTTTTGCCAAGGATTTTAGCATTGTGTTATCAAAGCAGTCCCTTCATTTTTCAGTTCTTAGGATTTTTGCAGCCCAGTAAACCTCTGATCGCTGCAATCTCATTCAGCAAATTCACTACACAGTTTCCCAAAAGAGTCATTTAGATGCCTGTTTAGATTAGCTTTTCATGATTTTGTTTCTAAATTCCTATGCACTTGAAAAATAATAGTAATCCAAACAGTTGTAAATCTTCTAGATCATTATAACCAAAACTAAGAACCTTACCAGTAATTCAGCTTAATAAAGTGTGTTGGAAATATGCTGTTCTTTTTAGGAGAGCATCATGGTTTCATCTGATATATATTCTTGTTAAACTATACTTTTTTTCTCCAACTTAAGTAATATGTCACAGTTGCTGAAGTGACTATAAACAGCACCTGAAAAACTAAGCAAATTAGGAAAGGTACCATGTAATATGTTTTTAACTCAACAAGCTTCATTTATCTAAATTAATATCTTCACTGTGTTGTTTATAACTTATCAGTTGTGGTCTTTTGCAAGCTGTCAGTTTGTACTGTGTTTGCATGCAGAGAAATGTTGTTACATCATATAAATTCTGAAAATTCATTAAGCAGTGACAAGCCGTTCATTTAGGTGTTTGCATACAAAATAGGAATATCAGCAACCTCTTATGGGAATGCATTTTCATGAACTTTTAAATTCAATTTTGTATTGATATGTATGTGAACAAGAGCAATGTGTATGTAGCAGTGACTAGAAACTGCGTACTTGTTCATATTACTACTATATCCATTTAATTGCAACAAATGCTGCCCTTCTGTGAGACTTTGGTTTCACTAATTAAGTTCTCAAAAAGAAATCTTTAGTAACTTCCAAAGGAAATGGAAATAAACTAAAACCACAGAACTTCATTTCATCATCTGAAACCTAGACCCTAAAATGCCTTCTTCCCCATTTTCTTACTTCATCTCCTTCTGCGTTCTGATTTCAGTGCATGAGTATTTATTTCAATAGGATTTTCACATTGAAATGCCCTTTAGCAACTGTAGCTTGAGCCTTACTTCTGTACCAGAAGATAACACACAACAGTGGGCGGGTTGACCTTGACTGGCTTCCAGACTCCCACCCAACCACTATTTCACTCACCATACACGATAGGACAAGGGAGAAAATAAGATGGAAAAGCTTGTGTGTCAAGGTAAAGATAGGAAGATCACTTGCTAATTATCATCATGGGCATAAGAGGCTCTACTTGGGGAAAATTAATTTAGTTTTTTGCCAATTAAAATTGGAGTAGAAAGGTGAGATACAAAGAGAAAAATTAAAGCAGTGCTTTAATTGCCCTGCTCTTTTTTTTTTTTTTTTCCCTGAGGTTTTGACTCCTCTACCCAGGCAACCCCTCTGAGCAGTGCAGGGCAATAGGGAACAGCGGCTGCAGTCATCCCATAACAGTTCCACTCTGCAGCTCCTTCCTCCTCACTCTTTTTCCCATCTCCATTGCAAGTCCTCCATAGGCTGCACTCCCTCAGGATAAATCTTCCTCAGTGTGGGCTCCTCTCTGCAGGCCACTGCTCCTTCAGGCCATATTCACCTGATGAATATGCTCTGATGTGGAGTCCTCCACAGACTGCAGTGAAATACCTGTTCTGCCATGGCCCTCTCCATTGGCAACAGGCAAATCTGCTCCAGCACCTGGGGCACCTCCTCCCACTCCATCTTCTCAGACCATGGGATTTGCAGGATTGCTTCTCACACATTTATTTCCTCAGTCCTCAAGCTCATGGGGGATTTTGTTCTTTCTTAAATGTGTTTTCTCAGAGGTGCCACCAGCTTATTGCCAACACCTTCATACCTACACCTGACGCAAACACAGTACACTAAAAATATCTACCTAGTACAAATCATAAATCTGGTCACTTGGCAACTTGCAAAACCAATTAATATGTTCAGTCAGAACTGTCACTCTAATATTTAATACCTTTTTTCTCTCAGAATATAATCTGCACATTTTTATAGATTTTAATCATGTTAAGTGTTATTGAAATAAGGTTTCATTTGGTGATAATAATGCAAATGGATTTGTGTTCTCTATGGGAAATGTTAAAGTGCCTCAGTCTATGATAACTTCACATAGCATCCCAAAGGAGCCAAAAGCAATGTAAGAAACTTGATGGCATTGCCTTAATCTGTTTTCACGGAGACTATTATTAACTAAATGTTACTAATGCCTTTGCAAATTACAGAAATGACTTTAGGAAATTTCTGTTAATCTTCCCAGACTGCATGTCCTCGATAACAACAGTTCTAATTTTCCTTTTTAAGAAAATTAAATGAAGGACAGAGTGGGAAAAAGTATTAGCCATTTTCCCTTACAGATACTTTATATATTCATATCCAGAGTCATCCTTCCCATTTTTGTTTGTATGTGTGTGTCTCATTTAAACTTTTCTTTTTCTGTCTGTTAAGAGGTATGAAAAAGTCTAGTTTGTCCTCACTGTCTCAGAGTGAATATGTAGTTCACAGGAGCTGGGGTTTTTTTTTGTGGTATTATTAGGACAGTTTCTGGAAACAAAAGTAGTTGCCTGACTATTCTTATAAATACACAATTCATTATAAAATAATTCTCTATATTTGTTCTTCTCATTAAATATACTTTCCATAACAATTATTGGTTAATTTATTCATTAAATACTTTAAGTATATTTTTTCTCTCTTTTTTAGTAGTTGGTTTTTGAGATGATTTGAGTTCTTCTTAATGTCCTGAAAGATGTAGTACAGGACCAAGCTGGACACTGCCTGCTTTTTCTCTTGTTACCTGAAGAAACTCAGAAATGACATTTTTTGCTGTAGAGCCATATTAACTATTTAATCGGCACAGTGATAAAGAAGTATAAAATATCTCTGCAACTGCTATATGACTTCTTAGCAGAAATTGGAAACACTTCCCTGAAATAAGAGTTGCTTTTACTTTGTGCATATGAGTGCAAACATTCCAAAATTTCTGAGAAGAAGACACATATTTTCATATCCCAAACAAGGTTTTGACATATACGTAAGTGGGGTCCCTGAATGATGTTTCAAAGAATAAAGAAGCCAAATTATTTGATGGCATTTTATTCTAGGAAGACTTTGAATAGAAAAATACACCAGATCTTGTACTTTCAATGCTAGAGGGTATAAATTAATTAGAAGTGTCCAAGAAGGTCAAACCAAAATATTCAAAGGAGAAAATATTCAATATGTGGAATTCCAACATCAATATAGGTGATTTGTTACAAAGAATGGTAGGGTTTTATCATTAATTTGATAGCAGGGCTTTTAGATTTATTTAGCAAAGCTGGAATGCTGACTGTAGGTTAACACTGTGAAGAGAGATTCTAGAGATATCATATGTACTTTGTGCCACCTCTGTGGTCAGTTGAAGAAGGGTTCAAGTGATAAAGCTTCTTAATCACATATATGCTATATGGCCATGTCATGCAAGTTAGACCATGAAGCCCTTTTTCTAGTTGCATGGTCCATAGATCTATAGAGGTCACCTTTGAAATTATGTAATTTCAAACAAGATTCTTCAGAAAATCAAATGATACTGTACTTTGTGGACACAGGATCCTACAGCTAGTTCAGTTTTTGTAGATAACTTTTTTCTCCTAAGTAAGGGACACTGAGAATAATGGGCCTCAGATTTAATCAGAGAAAGACACAGTATTTTTATTATCAGACAGAAATAATTATAAACTAGAAAATAGGCAATGAAACATTTGTGTTATTAGAAGCTAATGAGTATTTATTTACAATAGTGGTAAAAACCATACCCTGCTATTCCTCAGAATCCTGTAGTTTACATAGGTAAGAAAAACATGGTAATTGTTAAGGTCCTCTGAGGCATGGAGATAACATGTTCAACACTATATCATAATAAAAGTGTCAATTGTTATCTGTTTCCTGTTTTTATCTTTGTGGAGACAATGATATATGACTATATGACTTTCTTGCAAAGGAATTCACAACATTTCTGTCCAGAAGCAGGTAAGACAGCCTTGTGTGTGAATAGAGGTAATAGAGATAATTGAGCTTAACTTTATTTTTTGCAGTCATATTGGCTGTGTTATGATGAGAAACTTAATTGAAAATTGAGAAAAAAGGGATCATGCTTTGATTGAAAATAAATCTAATGCACTTCATATGCCAAAGAATGATGGGTAGGTCTTGGGTTCTCATAATGAGAAAAAAACCAAACCATTGAAAAAAAGCTGAGAAGGAGAAATTATTTTTGAGGGAAAGTTGTACCCATTGTAAACATAATAGTATCCAAACTATTCATTTTCCTCATACGGAGCAGGTACATAGTTTCCAAAAACTAGTGGAATCATCATTTTGATGACTGACTAAATTATTTTCTTTGTGCTTTATAGGAACACAAATAAATGTATGCAGCCTAATATTTGGATTGCTGTATATTTCCAGTAATTATTTTTATGTACTTAATGGGGAAATAGGTAACCTCTTCCCATATTCTTCTCTCATTTGAAAGAAAATACCTGTGTATTTTTGCAAAATTAAAGGTGTGTAGACATCTGGCAATTCTTGCCATTTCTGTCCCTTCATAATTTTTCTAAATCAAGACACCAATGGACTGTTTGCTTTTATCATTCACCTATTGTACCGAATTTTCATTTATTTTCTTTATTGATAAGTGTGAATAGTAAAACTACATAAAATCAAACAGGTGAAAAGACTGACACTTTTGTAAAGATAAGCCTATATTTAAACCTGCAGATAGGTCTATAGCAACACAATTCACAGGGATCTTTATTGGGATTATTACATCTGAAAGGTGAGTCTTTCCTAACTGATAGCTCAGATAATCCAGGTTTATTAGGGAGGACTCTAACTACCTGGTTCCCAGTTCAGGTATGCAGAACTAGCAGCAACAAAGAACTGACAGTACTACACAGATTTAAAATATGTTAGTGTAAATAGGTGTTCCTGGACTCTGAATACCAAAGCTAGTATGTCCAGAAAGAAGGTCATGCATCACCACAAACTGCATCTCTTGGAATAAATTAGTGTAGTTGGGCTTCTCTCCATAGTAAAGTTTATGACTCTCTGCTGTAATCAGTATCAGTATCCGTACTCAGAGCACACTGTAGTTGAAATCCATTGAAACTGTTTTCCATATAAAAAGAATAATCTTCTCAAAAAGCATCTGAAGTATTTTTTGGACAGAATTATTAGTTAACTAAGTATTTTTGTCAGATCAGTGCTGTAAGTTATTTTTATGACTGGAACATGTCAGAGATGCAGACACAGAAATGGACTGGGGGCTGTATGCAACCAGAGGTGATGTTTTCTACTGCACTGGCTAGTAAGGGTCTTACAAAAACAAAAGTAGAGACTAAAATGCTGAAAGCTTTTTCTTAATTCTCTTTTTCACCAGAAATTTTTTACATGCTGTCAGATTCTGGAAATTGTCCCAGCTCTATTAGCCATGCCTCTCTGGTGCAG
The DNA here is from genome assembly GCA_013397135.1 of Pachyramphus minor. NCBI lineage: Eukaryota > Metazoa > Chordata > Aves > Passeriformes > Tyrannidae > Pachyramphus > Pachyramphus minor. The sequence goes on along the minus strand of VYXB01007995.1, from coordinate 89,962 downwards.
CTGAAGTTACCCACCTTCTTTTTCTTAAAGTTTCAAAGCTTTTATTTCCTCTGCAATATTTTGCCCAAAGATAGTGCATTAGATTTGCGGTATGCTGAGGTTTCCCTCACATGCTTCAATATGGTTGTTGCCTTTCTCTGCAGCAGCAGCCCATGTTTATAACTGAGCCGTTCAGTCTGTTTGCCCAACTCTCTTTACATTCCTGGGACTTACAACTCACTGCAATATTAGTTCTTGTTGCCAGGGCACTTTGTATAACACTTGACTCTATTTTAATATACACCTATTTTTGGAGCAGTGCAATGAGCAGAGCTTTGCCTTAGTCATTTATTTTGCTCAGACATTTATTTGGAAGATATTAGTTCTGTTAGGGTATCCACAGATGACAGATTTCTCCATTCATCGGTAGTAGACCAAATATGGCCAAGACCAGATGCTCGTGGCTTAAATGTGAGCACAGAAAGCCTTATACTCTGTGTGTTAGACTAGTCCCAGATAATCTGTGCTGATAATATGTGTTCTCACTTTCCCTCTTTTACACTGTGTTCAGTTGCTTGTCTGTGAGAGCAAGCTGGCTGTAAACTACTACTGTTGAGTCCTTTAGTTTGGTGCCGTACTCTGAGCTTTACTTTGGTTCCAGCTCTGAGATAATATGCTTAATTAGCTAATTTTCACCAATATAAAATGATGTTGGCTCTGAAGGGACAACACAAAGCTGCTAAGTCTCTACTGTGCATTTGTATAACCAGTATACTAATGTTTGCCTTTGGCTGAACTGTCTGATCTCTTCTGTGCATGCTGTGCCGTCTCAAGTGAGGCTGCCCCTGGCTCTTTTGAAAAAAAAGTCATGAAATCTCTGGACTCTTTATCATATATTACCTTAGCTGACAAGTACAGTGTCTGGATGCAGCCAGCCTGAGCTGGAGGTTCAGGTTTTTTCCCAGCTGCGCAGTTTAAGTCTGAGACAGATATTCCCATCAGGGGACAAAACAACCAAACACCATCACCAGTTAAACAAAATTTTCTCCTGTTTTCTCCTAGGAATGTTTTGTATTGCCAGTATTTGAAGAAGGCTTGGGAAGCTAATCTGTATTTTCACACCATTATAAAATGCCCAGATTTGCTTCTTCAGATTTTATACAACTAGCACAACAAAACTCTTCAAGTAGTCACCACTGTTAAGTTTAACTTAATTATACAGTCGGTAATTCCTGCTTCACTTTCTCTCCCCTACTTTTTCCTTGCCTAGTGTTTTCTCCCTATTATCTCAGTAGATACACTAGTATGATGAAATATGTTTATAAAAATGAAATATTTCTCCTTATCAAGGGGAGTCATTTACTGTGTAATTATATCCAGCTTTTTCTGTTGTTCAGCCCATAGGCCATTTGGTTTGATAGACTTAATTCCATGCATTTCTGCAGCCACGTAGATTGACTGGTATTAAAAGGAAATGCAAAAATTAATACATAAGGAACCTCTAAGGCCAGATTTTCCCTAGGAGATCAAGGGAGATATGGGGATGGGAAAAGGGTTGATTCATCTATAAGGGATGTAACCTTCTGTGTTTTACTGCACAGAAATCTGTATTATATTATCTAACTGGAAAAATAATTTTCAGGTTTGAGTAATAGGTTCTGGTGTCCATCATAGATGTGAATGGGAACATAATATGTGAAAAGTAGCTCAGGAAGGCATTATCCTCAAAAACTGAAAGATGAAAAAAATATTTCTAGATATATGAACACTGTCAGTGTTATCAAACAACTATTCAAAAAGAACGGAATTTTTATCTGCTTAAACCCACTGTTTCATCTTGTACAACGGTGCTATTTCACTACTTCTCCCTTTCAATGAGGCCATCCGATGACGGGCTTCCACATAGATGTGCTGAAATGTATCCCTGAACCTGGGGAAGGGATACATTGCATTGTACAGTTATTTTCTTAAATGAAACATAATTGCTAGCACAAAGCTGTCCAACAGTTTTGGAACATATACTGTCACTACTTATCTCTCTAGGGAGAGATGGGAAGATGTGCAATACCACAAAAAGAATAACCATGAAAACAAAAAATACAGTAAACCAATAAAACTTTCAAATAGATTTATGTTCTTCTGAACAGAATTTATTTGGGTATCTGAGACAATTATCCTAAATGTAGACCTAACAGTGGCATATTCTGCTATTATACTCAATCCTCCAATGGCACAAAGGTTTTGGCAGCAGATAACTCATATTTTTTCCAACTTTGCATGTGGTAATACACCCAAAGCATGTCATTTGTCAGCATAATGACAATTCCTGTATTCCCTGAATGCCTAGAGGAAAAGGTTTAAATGTAACATTGTTTCTGGCTAAGGGGCAGTCATCTAAAAAGATTGAAACTTAAGCCTCTTGTTAGTTTCACAATATCTGGCAGATCTGGTACAGTATGTTCCTGCAAAAGCCCTGCTTAAATCCGTCGCCAGTTTCTCCCAAGCTATGATCAAGACAGAGAGCATGCATGAGTCATTTTACTTAGGTTTCTACAGCAAGATATTAAAGACTGAGGCAGCCTGACAACTGATTATTTCAAGAAAATACAGTTACAATAAAATGTGTGAAATCAACTGAGCTCTGCAAACTCTCAGGACTTCAGTCCTTTTTTAGAACCACAGCACAGGAGGCTAGTTGGTCAGAGGAGGATAGTGTGATATGTAGAAAGGAACAGACTGCTACAGTTCACTTTCCTTGTTTCTGATGTATTTCAAGGGTTATTGGTATAGAAAGTCCAGAAACCTCAGACAGAGGTATGGTTAAGAAGTCAAAAAGCAACATGCATTGAGCTACCTAGCCTTTTGACTGTCCTTGGTGGAGGAATTTGAAAGCCAAAGTAGGTCACAAGCCAATTTATTTTGTAGACTTGACCTTGTACTCAGTGCATATTTAATCCCATCACAAAACCGCTGGATAATCTTATAAATACCAATTTTGAAACAGCCCTTTTGGGACAGTATCTTTATCTTGGCAACTGGTTTCTGTTGAAAAGAGACCAAAAGGGTTTAGGATACAAAATTGTTCTCAAATACTATTCTTCTCCTACATCCTGTGCACTTGTCAACAGCTGGATATTCCAATTGCATTCATTTCTTAGATATCTGAAAACATATACAGAAAATGTGAGTAGAAATACAACCAGAACATGAAAACTAACCTTTCAGCTCTACGGTTCCTTTTCATTTATGTAGTCACTGTAACATTTGCTTTGTTTCTCGTACATTTTTTCTTTTTTTCCTTCCTGTGTTATTGTCACTGCACTATATGCCACTGCTACTGTCACTGCACTGTCCTGCTACTGAGGTTAGGCTCATATTTAATTAACAGTTGTTAACAGTTGTTCTATTAACAAGACAGTGAACTAGAGGTGCCTGGAGTGAGGAAAAAGTTAGTTTGATTTTTCAAGTTTTTCATTGAAGCTATTTAATTGACTTGACTTTATTGAAGATCAAGGAACTCCTCAATGCTCATGACTGTTGAAAAGCAGGCTGGACCTGTGCCAGGATTGGCCACACTCCTCTGACTATTGGGGCAACTCAGAAGCGTGTGGACCATGAGGACCCATTTCAGCACTTCTCTGTGGGCACTCAGGGCCCCAACAAACTAAAGCTCCAAAGGGCTAAGTATCCTCAAGAATCCAAACAGGAGAAGAGGGGAGATCCACGCATACCAGCAACTTTTGTGAGAAGGAAAGAAGTTTTGAGGATGGTAACTTAAAAAAAAAAGAAGTTAGATAAGTTTAAATATTTGACTACCTAAAGCAGCTGGATACATTCCATCAGATGCGGGAAACCAAGTAATGCATTTTAATGAAGGAAAAAAAAGCTTTAGTAGATAATACTGCTCATGTATTAATAACATACTTTATGCTTTAGCTTCAGGCCTATAAATATTTTGCTTGACTGCTGATACTGTTGGTTTACACTTTTCTCATCATCTATTTTTTCCATCTATTTGTTTTAATAAAAATCGAATAAAGATTGTAATTTAGTAAGTGATTTATTCTTGATAATTTAGATATCTAAAAGTTAAGTATAAAATTAGGCTTTCATAGCTGTTCAGACTTCTTGTAGCTGGCAGAGATAAATAGACACCTTCAAGTAGTGACTCAACACCTTCGTTACATGTATAGACAGCTGAAATCCATTAAAACTATTTTTATTTTTTGTCTCTCTTCACTGCAGAGGGAGTATTGATATCTATTGTAGACCTCTTGTCCATCTTTCAGACAGTGGAAATGAAGAAAAGTGAATCCTAATTCTGCTGCATGGATTGAGTAATCCCCCATACAGTACAGTCCTCAGCTGGTTGATGTCTCCAGTAGTTATTGCAACCTAAATAAAAGCAATATATTTAGCAATATTTTAACTGGAGCAGAGTTAGAAATGTCTGTATTTTGTCTGCTGCTGTGTAGTATTTCACATCAGATCACCTATTAATGCTGAGAGAATTAATAAAATAATAACTCTGATTCCAGTACGTTAGATTATATTTAATTCCCTTCCTCTCAAGAAAGGTGACCCTAAGTTGTATATTTTTTTATGTATTTAGCCAATACCTACCATTTTTAACAGAAATGTCTTCTATGATGCATTTTAATATTAAATATTGAAATGGAAAAGCCACTATTTTATGTAGCCAAATATTTTTGTCCTTTTAAGATGCTCTAGTGCCTGTTCTTAAGATAAAAATGTGTATTGTAACAAAGCAACTGCAGAACAGAGCTGTGGAAAAATACACTAGATTTCAAAAATACTTATTCACTGGAAAATGAGCTGAAAAACTGGTTTTGGGTCCCTGCCTTCACAAAGAGAAGGTAAAAGTCTGTTATGACAACGCTGTCATCATTTACTTTCTTTTTCTTCAAGAGTCACTAAATGTTTCAAATTATTGACCTAATTCACTTTAAGGCAGTTAAGAATTCTGATTCTCTAACCCGTTTCAAATTGGTGAAAGAAATAAGAACAAACTCTAGACTGCATGAAAATACTGTAGCTGAACGGTGGTGTTCCCTCTGATGTCTGTAGGTGTAAGCAAGGGTCAATAGCAGTCTTGCTGGTCCAAAGTGGTGCTTGCTGGTTGCCTTTAGGGCAAATTCCTAGAGTAACTTCTTCTGCAAGACATCAAACAAGAGTAGAGAAAAAACAGGAACATGTTTTATCACACCATATGATACAGCTAAAACCAGGCAAGATTGACAATGCATGATGGACGAAATAAAAACTGATGTTTTTTCTGTCTAATAAGAGAGATTACATAGTATGATGTTCTGCATATCTATCAAATGGGAATTTCTTGGCTTCTTTGTTTGTTTCTAGTCTCTGACATTAAGAGTATAAATCCAGTGTCATTAGTCTCTGAACTTAATAAAAAATTCATGTTTACCTGTGACCTAACTTACGTGGAGCAAAACACTTCAGTTGTAGCCATTACAAAGCAATAAGTAGAGAACACCTGATTGCCCTTCCAGATACTCACTTAGCATTTCCACAGTTACTAGTATTCACAGAAACATTGCAAGGTTCATCAAGTTCTTTCAAAGCATTAGCAAGCTGCAGGCCAAAAATGGGTTTATTATAAGATATACAAGAAAATGTAATAATACACTGAGAACAGCAATGGGCTGCTATACTTCAAGGACCATTTTAGGATTTTCTCTCTAATACTAGGAGACCCACAACTGTAGCTAGATTATTGGTGGGTGACAAGTTGTGTATGAGTGCGCCCTTACAGCCAGAAGAACCATTAGTATCCTGGGGCGCATTAGGAAGAGTGTGGTCAACAGGTAGAGAGAGGTGATCCTCCCCCCTCTAGTGGGCCTTCCTGAGGCCACATCTGGAGTACTGTCTCCAGTTCCAGGCTCCTCAGTACATGAAAGAGAAGGAGCTACTAGAGAGGGTCCAGTGGAGGACACAAAGATGCTTAAGGGTCTGGACCATGTCTCTTATGGGGATAAGACTGTGTGATCTGGGCCTGTTTAGTCTGCAGAAGAGAAGACAGAGAGGAAAACTCATTAATGCATATAAATAGCTCATAAATAATATCTCATAAATAATGCATATAAAGGCAGATGTCAAGAGGATGATACCAGACTCTTTTTTGTAGTGCCCAGTGATAGGACAAGGAGCAATGGCCATAAACTTAAACAAGAAGTTTTACCTCAACATGAGGAAAAACTTTACATCGTGGGTAGCAAAGCACTGGAACAGGCTGTCCAGTGAGGTTGTGGAGTCTCTGTCTTTGGAGACATTAAAAACCCACCTGGACATGTTCCTATGTAATCTACTCCACCTGACCCTGCCTTGGCAGGGATGTTAGACTTGATGATCTCCAGAGGTCCCTTCCAACCCTAACTATTCTGTGATACTGTAATGTTGTGATTCTGTGATTTCTGTGAAACTACTTGATAAAATTCACTGGATTCTGTTATTTAGTTACTTTGTTCTCTGTTGCTAAAGACAATTGCAATTTAACTTGTTAAAGAAAAGCCATAGCTATGGCAATGAATTTCCAGTTTATATATATGCATGAGTACTGTGTTTTGGTTTAAGAAAATCCTGGGGCAGGGACTCCAATGAATGAGCCCCCGCCTCTTTTATTAAAACCTCTCCCCCTTTCACCAATACAAAGAGACAAAATGAGAGGAGATATGAGTGAAAAAATAACAGTCTACTGAAAAGAAATATAATTAACAATACAAACAAGATAGTTTAAGCCAATAAGAGACAGAAATTATTCCTATTTCTAGTCTCCTCCCCCTTGGTTCACAGACAGGCTGGTGGCTGATACATGCTCTCCCCCACCTCTTCCCACCAGGACAATAAAGTACCCTGGTTTAATGCCTAGTTAAGCAAAAAACACGGGCAAACAGGGGCAAAGCAAAGCCTAGGTGTAAGTATAGAAGAATCTTTCTGTAAGATTTATTTTGAGGAGCCAAAACTATGTTGCTCAAGGAAGCTTTGGTGACTGGGGCATCTTTCCCAGGATTAGGCTTACGTGTTTTCTCCTCCTGCATTCCAGAGAGGCTGACTTCTTGGTACAAAAGAAAATAAGTTTCTGGCAGATATGCTTGGACTCAGCTCTGCTCATCTGGGACTCTGCAGTGGGATTTCATGAAGCGGGATTTGTGAGGTGGTGGTGGCCGCTTTTCTGTGCCACCCGGCTGGGCTCAGCTCCATTCCAGCTCAGTGGCAGTGACTCCCATCCCAAACAGCAGCCGAGATGTGTAGAGCTTCGTGGCTGGCAGGGTTCACTTGGTTGCTCCAACTTATTTCTCCCAGGGAAGAGAGGTGGCTCCCAGATGGAGAGAGTTTCATTTCCACTCTGACAGCCAGGACTACCCAGCACATGCTTCTTTCCAGCCCCTCCCTTGTCCCCATCACCTGGCTGTGGTGAGGGGTTCACTCTTAAAGGAACAGTTTCTCAAAAAAAAGTTAGAAAAAGGGAACAAAATACAAAACCTACTTAAACCATGACATACTGCAATGCCAATACTAAAAGACCACAGCAACACAGATTCACAGATTTTGGGTTAGAAGAGATGATGAAAGATCATCTAGTTTGAAACTCCCTGCCATGGACAGGAACACCTTCCACCAGAGCAGGTTGCTCAAAACCCTATCCAGCCTGGTTTTGAAACACCTCCAATCACGGGGCATCCACAATTCCTTGGAGCAGGTTGCTCAAATGTCTCAACACTCTTACAGTAAAAAAAAAATCTTCCTTATGTCCAATCTACATCTATCCTCTTTCAGTTTAAAACCATAGTCCCTTGCCCTGTTACACAGGCCTTGGTAAAAGTATCTCTCCATCTTTCTAATTAGGTACCTTTACATACTGAAAGAATGCAACGGGGTCTCCCTAGTGCCTTCCCTTCTCCAGGCTGAACAACCCCATCTCTCTCAGCCTGCCTTCACAGGAAAAGCACACAAGTTACTTGATTATTTTTGTGGTCCTCCTCTGGAGATACTCTAACAGACCCATGTTTGTATTGTACTGGATATCCAAGAGTTGGATGCAGTACTCCAGGAGGGGTCTCAACAAAGTGCAGTAGATGGGCAGAATCACCTTCCTCAACGTACAGGTCTTGCTGCTTTTGATGCAGCTCAGAATGCAGTTGGCTTTCTGGATTGCAAGCACAAATTTCCAGCTCATGTCCAATTTCTCAGTCAACCAGTACCCCCAAGTACTTTTCTGTAGGGTTGCTCTCAGCCAGTTAATTATCCAGTCTGTACTCCTATTGAGAACTGCTGCAACCCACATGCAGGACCTTGCATTTGACCTTGTGAAACTTCATGTGTTTTGCATGGCTCTGCCTCTCAAGCCTGTCAAAGTCGCTTCACTCAAGCATATCAGCTACACCACTCAACTTGGTATAATCTGAAAACTGGTTGAGGATGCATCCAATCCCACCATCTGTGTCATTATTAGAAACCTATAGTCTTTATTAATGAAGATTTATAGTCTCTGGTTGAATTCAAATCTGGAGATATAATTATGTGGGTTTTGTGGAAAATCATGTTCCATATTGTCTGTAGTCATAATCTCATGACACCCATGATATTTGTGAATGTATTTTGGACACAGAAAATTTAGGTAGCTGGCTAGGACAGAAGAATTCCTGGGACACAGCTCATTCCTTGTCTTACATCTGAGGTAACAGTTCACTGCTCAGTGGGAGAGTAGAAGGAAGGGTGTGCTCTACCCAGTGATCTGCAGAGCACATCTATCAGGTTTGACTACAACTATGTTAGTGAGTCTGAGAAGTCAGAAGAGAGCAGAAATAGAAACATCAGTCAACAGCCACTTCTAATGCCTACTTGTCCAGCACAGACTTGCATTCAAGTCCTTTCCTTCAAAGTTCCCCACCATTCAATTTTACTGCTGAAAAAATTTGACACCTCCAGCTTTAGGCAGAGGGTGCAAGACTAGGGGAGGTAACACTTTAAGGGAGTTGTTACCAAGAGCAGGGAGCATGGTTGCCACCTACTGTTCATGGTAACTGAAGTATCCTAAAAAGGTCACTGAAGCCCTGTGACTGGGCTACAGAGTAGGTGACTTGCATTTGACCAAAAGGATGAGAAAAAATCTGTCAACACACTGCCTGGGCTAGGTGTCTAGGTATTTGGAGAGCACCTGTGCAAAGTAACAACTGTAATCACAGGGTCTGTGCATCAGAGCAGATAAATAACTAAGGATTTTTAATGCCTATTTTGGTAGCAATTTTGAAGCTAAAAGCCTACTGTTAAAGGAGACAGGAGAAATTTGAAAAGATAGGAAGCAGCCAAAGGAAGTCTATGAGAAAACCATGCCTTTGTGATTTAACCTAGTTATTACTTTTAGGAGAATTATTTAAACAACAAAAATTTGGCCTATTGATGCTGTTAATGTACGTATCAATGGCCACACAGACCCGTCCTTTGGGCTGGAGTGACACCTCGGCTGCACAATTGACAACAGTCCATGGTAAACCAGTGCAAGATGAAATTTTTTTTATTAAATTAGATTTTTATAACTAAAGGAACCATACTGTAATGTGTTACATGCCATGAATTTGAGACAAAATTCTACCGTTTTTGATCAATGTGGGTGGGCCATCAATAGCTAACCCGGAAAAGGGACATATATAAATTATATATGTTCGATAACTAGCACAAATTGCAAAGTTCTCACATGTAGGCAGATGTGAATACTTGGGTGTGAGTGAGTTGGTGCATTATACGAGGAACCAGAGATAAGTAAGCTGTAAATCAACTATGCTAAATGGAGGGATGAATACCAAAGAGTTTTCAACTCCACTTTTCATACTGGCATCTGGCATATTCTTTGGATCTAATGACCCAATGGAATTCTAGGTCCTACTCTAATGGGACTGTGGTGGGTTTTTGTCTACATTTCCATTGTGATTCAGCTCTTTGATTGCCTTCTGCTGCAAATATTGAAAAGGTTTTAAAAAAAGTTTCTTTATTAAAAAAAAAAAGCCTGCATCTCTGAAAGCTGTTACAGATTTTTGTGACCTGAAATGAAAATTAATTTCCTTTTTGCATTTGAAATGAGAGTTCAGGTTTACATTTATAAAGAAAAGAGCACACATGTTTCAGTCATGAGTTGCAAATGACAAGTAGTATAGTTACAAACTCTAAGAAAAATTTAAAAACTGGGAATATGAAAAACTTAGTTTTGCACCAAGGAACCTCATTAGTTTGTTTCCTTAGTACTTTGAATTCAAGGTATATATTAATGCCTCCTAAAATAAGTATGTTGTACCAGCAGCTCTCAAAATGTGATCTCTGAGGTACCAGTATTCTACAAAGCTGAGGTAATTACTCAGTTGTACCATTTTTTGAATATATTTAATCTCAGTCACTTAAGTTACACTTAAAATGTAGAAAATCTAGTCTTCTTACTCCAGAAACAGTCTAGTATAAAATAAGATTAATTTCCTCATTCTAGTGTACAATATGCAACTGATCTTGGCTTCTGCTGATGAGGTGAAAAGATGCAAAAACCCCCAGTAAGTATTCAGAACTCAGCAAGATGTAGATCTTTATTTCTTGCAAATCATACATGATTTAGAACAGTTGTTCCCAACTTGTAGTCAGTGGTCTGACGAGGACACACCAGACATCGTGTGACTTCCTTTCCTTTTAACCATTAAATCACATTAAACGACACTAAGGGATAGAGAAAATACTTTCCCAATATTATTTTTCCATACAAACACATGTTGTCATTGCCATAAGGTTGTTGTTTAACTGGAGACAGGTATGGTCTTCAAGCCACATTCACTTTTAAGTGCTATCCATCAGAAGTATTGTCAAAATCTGATGCCCATTATGCAGTGTAGCATGATAGAAAAACCACACACAAAGAATGCAAAGTAGATAGCTAGCCTGCAGGAGGACCTCTTCAAATATCCTCAATATAGAGTTGCTTGACCTTACTGCATTTTAGTTTTTGACTATATCAATAGAGACCCTGATTTCTTTCTTCATTTCCCTAACTTTTCTAGAGTAGAAAATGTTTGCATTTGAAAGGAAAAACAAAGGTGTTCTCTGTATAAGAACAACAGATGACTAGGGTATTTTGTAAAGCAGAATTAAAAATGACAACACTTTCTCTGGAACCATTTAATGGATCTAACTTAATTATGAAAAAAGAAGTGTAGCTGTATGAAAGAACAACTCCTCCACTTTAATAAGTGGATTATTAAACTAGAGATTATTATTACTCATTTATTAGTTCTGCATACTGTACACAACACAGTGAGTGTGACTCTGTTGTGCACAGAGAGGTGTTCTGTCAGCAATTTTGTATAAATGATGGGTTACAGCTACCATTTGAGCACAATACTTTTTATTATAATTAACTGTTATTGAGAATATCTTTTGAAATTGAATATATGTTACAATCACCTTGAGATTTAGAGTGTTACCTAGAACACCAACCACTTAGGTTTAGGAAGACGGTACCAGAGTTAGTCTTCCTATCAGTCTGCTTAAGCAGCGCATGACTGGAAACTTGATTGAAACTGGCAGGTCAAAGAAAGCTTTCACGGACATCCATGAGTAATCAGCACTAGAAGAGTGACCGACTTAGTTTACCCTCTCCTTAAGATGATCGTTCTGTCCCTAAATTGTATATTCTGGTTTAAAATGATACAAAGAGAGGGAACAAAACATGGTATAACGAAGCCAAGAATATCTGGACAATTAAGAATGCCATTTTGGAGAAAGACAGTTACTGGCAACATCTTTGCACTATGATTCTCCAAACTTTCATTTTCATGGACAGCATCTTTATTTAAGTAAAGGCACTAGGGTGGCATATATTCAAGATGAACTTGTGCAGAGACAGATATTAATGCAAAAGCCTAATCCTATACTACCCAGCAGGCAATTTACTGAGAGCAACAGTGGTGCAGTGATACAGTCTTCAGAAAGTTAGAAATAACTATTTGTATATTAGTGGTAGGATTATTAAATCACCACTTTCTGGGAAAGTTTTGGAAACATTTCAACTAGTCAATTCTGTTGGCTAGAAACTATGATTTATTGCTTAGTCAGCACATAAATTAATTAGATTGGTGGTTGATTTTCTCATGTAAATGCCAGAGGCCTTCTTTTATGTGCCAAATTTATTGACATCCATATTTCTATGCCAGTTTATTACTGATTGTCCATGATAAACCTTCTAAACTTCGGGTCTAGAACTGCCCAACACATGTAGCACACATATCTCCCCTTTCAGCTGGGGCCCTACGCATCTCCTCTCTCTCTATTTGTCTGAACTCACCTCCTGTTACTTTTTCCCACAGTCAGAGTTTTCCTATACGAGGTGAATTGCCTTGACTCAGCATATACCTCACCCAGCCCTAATCACTGTATCATTTCCTTCTTACTGCTTAGGTATTAATTTAAAGCATTAGCTTCCATTTTCTTCACAAGAACTAGGTTAAATAGACCAACTCAAGGTCCTTCTGTCTTGTACAATTGCAGTGTTGATTTCGGAATGAGTCGAATTCCTCAACATAATTAACCTGATGGGAGCCTTGCACTAGTGCTGCTGTAATGTCTATATAGAAAAATGCTGATAAATACCTCACTCTGATTTATATATTTCATTCTTTCATTCTTATCAGCCTCCTTAAGGTACTAGAAAGTCACAATTAGGTCTCCCTGAAGCCTTGTCTTCTGTGAGCTGAACACAGCTCTCCCAGCCTGCCTTCATAGGAGAAGTTCTCCATCCCTCTGATCATCTTTGTGATCCTCCTTTGGACCAACTCTAACAGGCTGATGTCCTTCCTGTGCTAGGGAACAGGAAGCGGTACTCAGGCGGGATCTCACAAGGGCAGAGAAGAGGACCCTTGACCTTCTGACCACTCATCTTTTGATGCAGCCCACAGCATGATTTTCCTTCTGGGCTGTAGTAGTGCGTGTGCGCTACTGGCTCATGTCCAGCTTTTTGCCTCTCATCCGTGAGAGCCTCCAAGTCCTTTTCCACAGGGCTGCTCTCAATGACTTCTTCTCCCAGTCTGTACTCATGTGTGTGATTTTCCCAACCCAGATGTAGCACTTTGCCCTTGGACTTGAACTTCATGAGGTGCTTGTGGGCCCACTGCTCAAGCTTGTCCAGGTCCCCCTGGATGACATCCCTTTCTTCTGTTGTGTCAACTGCACTGTGCAGCTTCCTGTGGTCTGCAAACTGCTAAGGGTGCACTTGATCTCACTGTCTGTGTCATTCATTGATGAAGATATTGAAGTGTAGTGGTCCCAAAATAGAGCTTGAGGGACACCACTCATCACTAGCCTCCACTTAAAGCCATCAACCACAACTCTTTGGCTGCATCCATCCAACCAATTCCTTATCCACTGAATAGTCCATCCATCAAATCCATGTCTCCAATTTGGAGATAAGCGTGTCATGTGGAACCGTATTGAAGGCCTAACAGAAGTCTAGATAGATGACATCTGTCATTTTCCTTTGTCAACTGTTGCTGTTACTCCATCATAAAAGGCCACCAGATTGGTCAGTCACCATTTGCCCTTAGTAAAGCCATGCTGGCTGCCTCCTTGTCTTTTATGTGCCTTAGCACATCTTCTAGGAGGATCTGCTACATGATCTTCCCAGGCACAGAGGTAAGGCTCACCAGTGTGGAGTTTCATGGATATTCCTTTCTCCCTTTTTCAAAAATAGGAGTGATGTTTCCCTTTTTCCAGTCACCAGGGACTTTGCCTGACTGCCATAACTTTTCAAATATGGTGGAGAGTGACTTGACAACACCACCAGCCGTTTCCCTTACAACCCACGGATGTATGTCATCAGGTCCCATAGACTTCATCAGTGGTCCTGAACCTGCTCTTCACTTATAGTGAGAGAGATTTAATTCAGCCCACATCCACCTATAGGATCAGTGACTTGGAGAGAAGAGGGAAGTCAGACTGCCAGTGAAGACTGAGACAAAGAACTCACTGTGTCAGCCTTCTCCATGTGAATCACCACTAGTTCACCTTCTTCCTTGTCAGGGAGGCTGCACTCTCCTTGGCCTCTCTTTTCTGACTTATGTGNCTTTGCCTGACTGCCATAACTTTTCAAATATGGTGGAGAGTGACTTGACAACAACACCAGCCGTTTCCCTTACAACCCAGGGATGTATGTCATCAGGTCCCATAGACTTCATCAGTGGTCCTGAACCTGCTCTTCACTTATAGTGAGAGAGATTTAATTCAGCCCACATCCACCTATAGGATCAGTGACTTGGAGAGAAGAGGGAAGTCAGACTGCCAGTGAAGACTGAGACAAAGAACTCACTGAGTGTGTCAGCCTTCTCCATGTGAATCACCACTAGTTCACCTTCTTCCTTGTCAGGGAGGCTGCACTCTCCTTGGCCTCTCTTTTCTGACTTATGTGCTTACAGAATCCCTCCTTGTTATTCTTCACGTTCCATGCCAAGTCATGTTCCAGACTGGCTTTGTCTTTCCTTAACCCAGCCCTATACACTTGAACCCTATCCCTGTACTCTCCCAAGGTCACTTTTCCCTACTTCCACTGGCTGTGCATTGGTTTTTAACTCCTCAGCTAGAGGAGCAGATCCTTCCTTAGTAATGCCAGTTTCCAGCCTGCCTTGCTCAACTTCCTACACACAGGGATAGAAAGCTCTTGAGCTCTAACAAAACTGGCCTTAAAGAGTTGCCAGCTCTGGTCGGCCCCTATGTCCTTAATGATGCAATGTTTTATCACTATTACTCCAACTTTTTTCCTAGAAAGTGATTTGAAGAAACCTTCTTTGGGTGTTTTACTGGGTCAAAGCATTAATATGTGCATAAGAGGACCTTAAAAATACAAACTTTCTTAAAGTGGACTGTAAGCACACTGAACAACTTTGAAAGGGCAAGGTGCATTCTTCAACCATTAATCAACTTATCCTTCTGTAGCCTTTAGGAGAATAATAATGATCAGAAAAATCCATTATGTAAACTATTAAATTCTCTTTCCTTAAAAAGGTTTTTATGATATCTCATGCCAGATTCTGACTTCATTTGTACTAATATCACTCTGAAGAACTTCATTTGAGTTAATATATTTACTTTGGATTTACAGCACTTGAAATTAGAAAACTCTTTCCAAATGGATTAGACAGACCACATATTTTTCCTAGTATCGGAATATAATTTAATCCACTCATCTGCAAGCTTTTAGATTTGTTCTTTAGGTAGTTTTAGGACAGAATTGGAAGTGTACTGGCAATTACTTTCAATGAAATGTTGCCCTTCTATGGATTTATTCAAACTCCAAATAATCAAATCTTAAAAAGACCTTTTTGGAAAGCATATTTGAAACAGACTGTTCTTCTGTCTCTGAACATTGTGGAAGCATTTGAAAATGGTCCTTTGTTGATGTTGTTGTTGATAGTTGAGATGGATTGCAAATTATGTTAATGTGTAAAATGGTTAAATGACTGATTTTTTTCAAGTTTTTTCAACATGAAGTTTCAATAAGACAAATGTTAAACAGAGCCTTTTTTTTAATATGAAAAATTTGCACACATTATTTATACATTGGTGTCAGTTGGATATTTTATATTACAGGATATAGGAATACTCACAGACACTGGTGGCAGTACGGAGCACTTTCACATCTGTCACATCCCAATCAAATGATTTTTGCAGCAGAAACACAAGAGTAAGAAGGAAGTACAGTGGAGACCCCCTTTTTCTGAATGTTATTCATCACAATATTGACAGCCTGGTTTCTCTCCTCCCTGTGATAACAACCAGGGGTTTGAAAGCTGCTTATTCAGAGGTATAATTGTCTTGGGACTGTTTTAAAATCAGAAAGCGGTTGGAGGGTGGAGAGCAGGTGTTCAGAGACACAAAACATTTTGTGCTGGAGTAATCAGTCACTCAGTGAAACAGTATGGAATGCAGAGGTGCATTTGGTCTTGAATGAGTTTAAAGAGTGGAAAATATAAGTTGCTTAAGACCGCTGCTAAGTTTAATACTCTCAAAATTAGAAATCTGAATCTGCTTATGAAGTACAAGTGCTCTGGCAAGATATAATCACTGGCAAACCTACGTGGCCAGCTGCAGACAGCCCTGCATACCACACTTGCATTCCCCTGGCCAGAAGCAAGCCATCTGCGGTAGGGAAGCCATGCAGCCTTCTTGCAGGAGGCAAATAAAATCAAAAGCAGTACTTTGATAACATGACTGTACAGCTTCTGGACCAGAGGTTTTTTATTGTTGTCAGGTTTGGGATTTTTACACTAGATTTTCTGGGTGTGTAGGCAGATAAACTTGACTTTGCCTGGACATGCCCCTGTTGCATGGTTGAAACGAGGCATAAGTCCTGTGGGAAAAAAGGATGTGATCATTTCATTTAAGCCTGTATTATGATCACATGCATAAAAGGCTGAATTAATGTTGTACAGGCAATTTTAATATTTGCATTCTCCAACTTTTTTTAAAGAATGATATTACAATTTTAATGAAGTTCTTTTGAGTGTATTATGTCACATACAAATAAATAATTGAATAAGTTCCTTTATCTCTTTAATTGTCTAATGTTTTAAAAAATCCTATTCAATGTTTGACTTTTCTATGAATTTGAAACAATGGTCCAAAGAATGCCATTAATTACATGTTATGTTAAAAAAAAAACTTACTTCCATCTGTCAGCCTTAAATGAGATGTCTGACAATATCAGCAATTGTCTTTGATTCTTGATTTTGGAAGATAAATTAAAGAGGTAGGCCTGCTTTCACAATTGACAGGTAGTCATTAATTTGTAGAATTGTAACACTCCCATTCCTTCCCAAGAAAATATTAAATTTTTTCCTATTTTTCCTAGTAATTATCATTACCTAGTCCAAACTCTGCTGTGTCAATTGTTGTTACAAGATAACAGAATGGATGAAATTGAAGTTGGTACTGTGGTTGATGTCATACTATTGTTATATATTATGTATTGATAATAGTTGCTTTATTATTTTGTACTTATTTTAATGCAGATAGATTGTTCACTTCTAGAATACATAATATACACAGCTGCAAACAGTGATTTTTGTTGATGTTTCAAAACATTTTTATAAGCAGTTATGATTTTTAGACTCCCATTAATGCCCATCAGCACTTCAGTTCATTCTTTGTTGTACTTCCTTCTAAAGTGGCAACATGAAATTTCAAATCCCCTTTAATTTCAAATTAAATTAAAATTCAAGAATTTCAAATCTTGTTTCTTTAATCCTTGCAGAAATCCTACTAAGCTTCTCCATGCTATGGAGTGCTACAGATTATGGATCCTTTGCAGATCAGTCTCTTCTTTTTGCCCAATTCTATTTTACACTGTTATTAAATGTGTGAGGTATCAGTCACATTTATTTTGGACTAAAAAAAATAATAATGCTAACTCCTGATATATGCTAGGCATTCATGAAACATTCACAAAAGTGTCCTAGGGAGATTAGTCTTTACAAAAGGTATCATATGAGAAAAAAAAAAGAAGAAATATCTGTCAAGAATGTAGAATAAACATAGAGGAGGAAAACAGGAACAGAATGAAGGCAAAATTCTACTTGACAGTGGCAGGCATGTAGAGCACAAAGGAGTCCTGCAGAGCTTTCAAAATGATAAGAAGTGTAAAGTTGAGGGTATAACTGAAGTATTAAAATGAGGTGAATAAAAGACAAGGAAAAGGAATTCAATATCTTAAGCACTTGTCAGTACAAGCCACCTTTGTGTAGCATTGCATGTTTATTAAAGATGGAAAGAATAGCTAAACTGAATGCATCTTTACCTTTCATTTTTTGATTTTTTTTAATTTAATACTTTCCCATTATATTTCAACCTTTCTGTGTCTTTATTTTTTTCTCTATTTTACCATTATTCTAAATATTTTTATTTGGGAATAAATGGAATATATTCAATATAGTCTTCTACACACCAGTGTTCTGCACATGGAGGTTTTTACTTAAATTATCTGATTTCTGAAAGAAATGTGGTATATTTTATTCTTTTTCTAATTTAATCCAGCATTTTTGCTATTAGTATTTTTGACTGATTTCTACAGTAACATTAGTTTCCTTAACACATACCATAAATATACAGAGAACGTAACAGGAACAGTACAGAATTCAGTCCTAGTATAGAAAGTCCTATGTGTTAACCCATCAAAATGTGACGAAAAACACTGAGAAACATCTCTGTGCTCAAAACTAAGTAAATATGTCCTCTGTGCCTTAAGGAGTGTCAAGCTGGCCCTTACTGACCTATCAAAATGTGTTTGTTTCAGCAAGAAAATATACTACTTGAAAGGTCAGGTCACAGAAAATTCAACTCAAGAATCAGTAATGAGTGAACCTAAACAGTCATCAGATCCCAGCAAGTTGTAAGGGGAAAGGTTATCAGTCAAAGCACAGGAGTACACCGCTGGTTTAGAGTGCAACTCTCTAACAAATGACTTTTCCATTCTAAATATTTTCTTAATTGTGTGGCAATAATTACTCAAGGGGATGTTAAGACTGGAAAATATGACAACGGCAACTGACATGCACATGTCTTTGTGCATAAGAGAAGGGCATGAAAAACTTTTCAAATTGACGTTCTTTCCTTCCTTACTAATGAAGTAGAACAAAGTCTCATGTTTAACTCCTTAAATGAATACACCAGGTTTGGCAAGGAAAATAGCTGCAAATAACTAATTTCAAAGTCTGAAATTTGGCAGGCGTATTCTAGTGCATTTCAGTGATAATATGTTTCCTTCTACATCCATACCTATTTAATATTGTATGGTGTACTTATGTGATACCCTCCTTTTGCTCAGTGCAGAACTAAGATACAAATCCAGCTCAGCTAAGTTCAGGCAATTGAACTACCTGTGGTGGAAGTGAAGGTGCTCTATGCTTCCTGGAATCAGTGAAGAATGAAGGGTCCTGCAAGGTACATCTCCCACCGAGGCACCATAAATGCCTCAGTATATGACTCTCTCTCTAAGGACTCTAAGGAAACTGAACACCTAATTTAGGCATCTGGTTTAGGTGGGACAAATCTTGCTTTAGGCCTCTGATTTTAGTACCTGAGGTGAAGTCATTAGAGGTTTCAAGTAGCCAATATTAGTTCATATGAGTATTTTGCACTGAAGAAACCTGTCTAAGTTGTGTAGGAAATTTATCATTTTAGTGGCTAAAAATTTAGACAAAAGAGTAGTGATGACCCTATATAAGAGGTAGGAAACAGTCAAAAGGACTGCAACACTTAGGAGAACTTCTCACCTCTTCCGAGAATTTAAGTTTTTTCCCAGTGTCAGTCAAAACTGTAGATCAGGAGAAGAAATCTTAATAATGAACTTTTGACTCTCCCACCTTGTTCTTGAAGAACAACATCAGCCTTTAAGCTGTGGAGGTCAGAACAGAAATTCTACAATATCAGGTTTTTTACTGTTCTGGCAATCTTACTTCAGGTTTTTTTTTTTTTTCCAGTGGAGTATTTTAACCACAGTACAAGGGCTATGGCCAAAATTCGTCCTATTAAGTTCTACTGTTAAATAAAAGATACAGTTGTTGCTGATGGGAATTAAAAGCCCTTAATGTAAAAAGTAATTACTTCATCAGTGATACTGTAAAAATAATTACATCATCAATATTTATATGAACATTGTTGAAGCTTGTTACTAATCATCCTTTATTGAAAGTTACTTGACTTGTAATTTTGATTTATATTTATACAAATGTAAAAAGAACTGCAGTTCCAGCTACCTACCATGCACTGTGTTATTAGGGCTACTTTGTATATCCTAGGGTATCCAGCTGTGTTAGCTGGCACTTCAAAGCTCACTATGTCTTCTGTGAATTGGAAGTCTTGTTTTCATACTTCTGATGTGGCAGCTTCTGCTAGAATAACACCAACAACAGAACTGTTGTGCCTGATGCTAACTGGAACAAATCATATCATAGCTTTCCGAAATAATAAGATGTTTATTTGCAGAATCATTGGTTAATTGATCATATGGCAAGGAAGTTCCTACTTAAGATTTCTGAAATGAAAAAAGACAGGCTTAAAATGTAGTTCTGGTAAAAACTTTCAGTCTCCTTCTATTTTGATGGTTATTTTTTTGAGCAATCATTCCATTTTTTGATATGTGGATGGCCAAATTCTGCTTCTCCTCTAGGTAAGTAAATAATTTAATATCGTTTTCTCAATAAGCTACTGAGAACTAAACTGAAAGCTTCATTTAATTCATTCAGTGAAAAAATACCTGTGTATTTGAGACAGTTTGAGTTAATTTTTTTCATTACTTTGATGGCAAATTTCTGAACTAGAGTTTCTGAAATATTTAAAGCTGTTTTATGTGTTGTTTCTTGAACAAAATCTCAATGTATGCAGAATTAATTTCCTTTTTAGGAGTATGTAATCATGGAGTCCAAAAGTCTAGATACTTTCCAGCTATTGGAGGACTTTAAATACAAGTAAGTCCCAATTTCCAAGGAGAATAAAGGGTTAAGTAGATGATAATTGCAAAATATCACTGTGTGTTAACCCTGCAGTACAAAATTAGAGAGAGCTATATCTGCAGAAGGATCTGGGCATTACAATATCTCCCTGCACTTTTAAGCACAGGATATTCATCTACAAACCCCAGCTTGGCTGTTGATTGAACCATAAGAGCAGTTGCATTCTACAGGCACTCATGTTTCTACCACTGCTTGTCTAGAGTGCCTAGGTTCAAAAAAGGAACCTCCAATATCATATCATGGACTGGTTCCATGTTTGATAATTTATTATTTGACAAACTTACAGCATCAAAATAAGGTACCTTTTTCTTTTGTACTTCACATCACTCACATTGCAAAGCAGAAAATATCTAATAGACTCACGGACATAAGATGTTTTGTTCACCTATGGGGTTTAAGTGCCTCATGTGATTAAGACTTAGTGATTAAACAGCATTTATCAACAGTGTATACAGACACATAGAATTCAGATAAGATTTCAGAGTTTTACACAAAATATTGCCCAAAGCAGGGACTGGAAATTTGGGAAACAGGGACTGTTTTTTGCTTAGTTAGTGTTCAAACCCATAGGAGTTTGCCTTTACTCTTGCATTTAATGCGAATTTCACTGTTTCGTCCAAAATAGAATACCATCAAAAGAAGGCATGCACTCCATGACACTTCATAGCCTGTTGTTTGAACTGTCTCATAAAGTAAAAAATGTCCAAATCACCGCAAGAAATATTTTAACTCATTCTCCCTCCAGGGAAGGTATGATGACTAGCAAGCTGTCAACTAAAAGAAGGAGCTTTTTCTACAGTTTAAGCCATTTCTTGAGAGAAAGGATAGAAGGGGATTTAGGGCTATCAATCCTGATTAGGGTGGGGCATATTCCTTCAGAAAGCCATACAGACAGACAAAACCAAGGTTTTCTTGCTGTTCTTTGTGTTGACTATTGCTTTGTTGCCATCTCAGATATCACTCTCAGACCACTAGCATCTTCCGTTTTTCATACAGGCAGCACACTCTATACCGCGGGAGCTAGTGGGATGCAGGAGTGTGGCTGATCAAGGGGTTCTTCAGGGGTTTCTCTGAGGATACTCTTGATCTCTTACATCTTTCTTCAGCTTTTAGTCCAGATCATATTCATAAAGGTACTCATATTCAATATTCATAAAGGAATATTATGGCTGTGTGAGGACATACAACTGTCTTTTGAAAATAACAACACACAATAGCAAGCTCTCCACCCCTCAGCCACTCCCAGCTGCTTCTTTCTTTAACCAACTCTAAATAACATTTCTTGCAACATGCTTTTCCTGAATTCACAAATTTCTTATACTTCTGCTACTTTCTGGTGGGCAAAGGGCACAGGGTTCTCTCTACAGAGCTCTCTGACCATGGCATAGCCTTCTGAACTGTGTCATGATTGGTGTATGCCTGAGGCTTTCTCTTTTGCCTTCTGAATAGTACCAGTCTTTGTTGCCCTATTGGCCTGTGCTTGAATGAATCTTTTGGGTGAATGACGTATTCCTTGACATTATGTGTGTTGGTTTCACAGAGGATATTAAAATGACCTAGTTTTGTTATTTACATGATAGTCAGGGATAAACCCCCTGCATTTACTGAATTATATCCCACTATGATACATGACAGCTCACATTTACTGTAAGCAATATGTTGGCTTTTAGAAAATGCTCTCTCATGGGAGAGAAAATGCTCTCTCAGGGAAATACATAAACCTCTGTCTTTGCAGTTCCAAGAACCAAAACTGGATACATAAAGAAAGCAAAAGATAATGAACACAGAGCAGATATCATGAGAAAGGTCTAGTTAGAAAGAAACTTCACTTGCATATCCTAACATCTGAAATCAAATAACTATGCATTATGTATCACCACACACACAAAAATCCAATTTTCCTTCAAAAAGTAATACTTTGCATCATAGAGAGTATACTCTAGTTGCTTAACTGGAACGATACAGATACATCTGGAATTTCTTGCTTAATACTCAATAAAAGTATTATTTTAATATGAAAGACATAAAAGTTGCATAGTTTCCTATTTCTAAAAGAGAGAAAACTGAAATAGCTAAAAACATTGCTGAATTGACATTAGTATGGTTAAGCAAGAGACTTCAAAACCTTGACTTCTGTATAAAAACTTGCCCATGTGGGCTAAGCAGGTAATGCACAATTCATTCATTGTTATGCCTTGAACCCTAAAAAGGGGAGAATACACATAAACATATAGCACCACGTTTAATGATGAGACAGTTCCTTTGGACAGATCTGTGGCTGGAGGAATATATTCATAGAGAAGAAACTGAAAATAAAGTGCTAGTGACTGACATGACCTTATTTATACATCAAAAGAAAGAATTGTACAGTTTTCAGTATGAATGACATATGTGTGGTTAGTTGTCTTACCTGCCTTTGAAAAACGGCAGACAATGTGGCTTTCTTGTCAGAGGGAAAAGATAAGAACATCCTGAGGAGAACTGTTTCACATAATGAACTGAGGAACTGAGTCCATATCATGATGTTAGTCATTACTGACAATTTATCTATAAAGTGCATGCTATAACTCTAGATTAACTGCATAATTATGACATTAAGAGTACTATAATATAACAGCACACACATATATTATGAAAGTTAAAACAGAAGTAATTCCTGATAAAGCTCTCCTAAGAATTTTCTTGCTACTTTCAGACAAAATGAAGGAAAGCACTATTGAAATTTGGGCATGTAAATATTATATGGTAAAAGATATTACTGAAGTGGCATGACTGCTAGGAGTGGTCATGCACTAAAAGTCTAATGCTTATTTTAGGATCAAATAAAAGGATCAACATCAAGTTCATTGACATCCATAGACGCATAGAGTCATGAGCTCAGAAACTCCTATACTGGTCTGGTATGTCTTTGTGACCCCTTGGGTTCAATTTACAATGGCAAATTATTGGGGACCTACCAGTGAAACCCACTTATGTTATCTGAATGACCTCCTAAATCTTTCAAATAACTACTTAATAATGGTGTGGATTTATCTAGGAAGTAAGTTTCTCAACTAACCAAAGAACTGGGTCAGTTCAATAAAGCAGCACTGAAATTACAGGCAATTCCAACTGCTATCACCAGAAAGGGAATGACTTTGTGTAAATGATAGCAACAAAAATTACTTGCCATCTGAAAAATGTGAGAAACAGAAATGTGTTTAGCTTTTAAATACTATCAAACAGTTATTTGTTTTTAGAATTTAAATACTGTAGTGTGAGAAGCAATATAATGGAAAAGATTTCCATCCTAAAAGAGAGATAACAAACACTTGTGATGGGAAGTTAAAAAAGGTGAATTTTTAATAGAAACTATGAACTGATTTTCATTTTAAGAATGATTAGACATTTTCTGTATTTCCCTCTCATCAAGCCAAGAGTGGATTCCTTTTTGAACATTTGAGAATCAATGATATCTTAAGGTTTTATTCCTATGAATTTATATATGAGTCCTCCAATGCAGACATTGTTAATGACAGTACTAGGCTGACATTTTACTTGCAATTCTCACAAATATCTTCTGACAGCAGGGCTGACAGCAGTAAAGCTCCAATAAAGATTATGGAACAGACTGATTTTTAGCTAGGACTGACTCTTTTCCTTGTTTTCCCACTTCACTTTCTCTCCTCAATCCATCCCTTTCTCCACCCTTTTCCTTACATCATGTTTTGGCTCTGTCTATTCTTCTGCTATTTCACTTCTGTCAGAGCAATCTTGTTTAGCAGGCTTAATCTTACTGACCAGAATCTGTTCCACTTTTTTGCCTTTTTCCTCCTCATTTCAGCTTTCTAGATAGGCTCATCCCAATGGTCCTCCCACATCCCAGCTCTTGATGGGATCCCAGCCTCTCCAGCTATTAATCCATCAATTTTCCATACAGTGTTTTCTAATTTTATGTTCATAAACAACCAGGTACTTCTACTCCTATGCCCTCTTCTTTTCAGCCAGTCATTCTACTTCATTTCTCCTACAAGCCCAGATACAGTTTTCAACCTCAAAAATTTTTGTAACATATTTCTTCTTCCTGTGAAAAAGATTTTCAGACCTTACAAGGGTAGTTCAAGTCTAATTGCCAGAGTACCAAGACCTTGTGCTTTGTGATGTCCCTTTGTGTGCTTGTCCACTCTGTACTTTGTACACTCAGTCATTCTGTAGAGCTGGAGCAAATGGAGGCCAGTCACAGTGTGCAAGTAGAATATGATAAATTCTTTCTTGAGGATGGAACTTTCTATCCAGCATTTCCATCAGCAGGGGGATATGAATATGCCTCATAAGTATGAAAATTTTATCTTTTAAATTGAAGATCTCTACTGAGATTATGTAAATTCAAGGTCTTTTTACTGAACTAAATCTGGGACACCAGGGAAAAGAACCACAGCTTAAAAAACTTTTGAAGGTGAGGAATGAAACCACATGTGCCTTTCCATTTCTCAGACCAGTGCAGATTATGGATAAAACTTTCAGGCAACATGAACTTATTCCAGACACTGAAAGCTCCTAATGGGCCACTTGGATAGAGTCCGAATACGATGCAATTCTGTCACATTCATTTTCACAGTAAGGACATATGAGGATGAGTACAAGGTTTTGACAGCTCTTTTCCCACTTGGAGTGTCCCCAGTTTTGAAGGAATCCCTCCCTGGAAAGATCTGACCTCTGGCTTCTGTACACCTCCTTTACAGAAAGTGAATAGACAACAGACTGTCTCAAAGTTGCAAGATTATTGTCAACTAAATGCTAACACAACCGTTTTTAAGCTTTTTTTTTTTTAATGTTTATTTTTTGAAATCCATCTCTGTGTACAAGCCATTTCCTTCTCTAACTTGGCACCATACCAAAACCACTGTTGTCTCAGTTGATTCTTCTAAACATCTTAATGACTGTGTCAGCTTCCTGTAATTGTTGCTCCAGTATAGGATTTCCTCCATTCCCTCCTACTAGCTCAGGCAATGTCCTTCTGGTTTATGCTTTAAAATGCTTGGAGATGACATACAGACAAAAAGAAGAGACCAGCATGTATCAAATGCAGATAGCCTTAAAAGAAAATGGGAAAAACAGAGACCTGAGCTATTCTTGCACTTGCTAGGCTTGCTCAGGATCTTTGAGCAATATTTTGGCTTTGAAAAGTAGCTTTATAATGACGTCTCAGGAAAAGGAAAAGGAAGCATGAGAACACTAGCAAGCAACTAAAAATAAGATAGTGATGTAAGGAATAAAGAGACTAGTCAGACTGTGGTGACTTCCATTATTATTTGGCATTTAGGTAGCACTTTGCAAACAAGAATTAACTCTCAAAACCTTCACACCAGCTCTCAGAGTGACAACTGAGCATCATTTTCACTAGACAGTGAAAAAAAAAAAACATGCACTTGAGATAACACAAGACCAAAATCTCCAATGGCATGAAGTAGTCTTAGTTCCAATGTCAGTAACAAATTTGATTAAAAAACTAAAGGTATGCAATTAAAGCCATACAAAGTATATACAGCAGAAATTCTGCAGATCCCACTTTACATTCTGATCTCTCATTGTGTCCCCCTTCTTGAGGATTTCACAGGTTTACAGAAATGCACTGTATTTTGTATAAGAAACTGGTCCTCATGGGGATATAGATCACAAAATTATTACATCATCCTGGAAAAGTGATGACTCTGCTAAACATCAGTGTATCTGAAAAATATCTAAGAAAGTTACATTGCCTCAACATACAGCCCTTCAAAAGAGTTATAAAAATTATTAGTTCAATGGGAAAGAGCTAGTGACTGTTATGGTGCCTTCCTGTGATATATGGGCTCCCATATATCATAGCCCTATTCAATTTCTTTGTCCAAGATTACAGACAACTTTGCACATACTGACTATTCTCCTTTCCTAAGGATGACCAGGGTTCCTCATAATGGGATAAAAACAACCTGCCATAAAAAACAGGTCCACATCTATCAATTAGCAAGTGGATTGTACTCACATGGAAGTGACTTTGCTGTATGTGCAAGTTCTTAAACTTAGCACTTTCATTTCCAAAACCTCTACTAAAATGCCACCTGGCTCTAAAGATGCCCAAAGTATAAAGCGTTTGAAGTTTCCTCAGTTACACCCTTGCACATAAAAGTTTTTCTGTGAGAATGGTCTAATTGGCAATATTGAGACAGTAGGCACCTGAGCTTTGCTGAGACTCATAGACTGTATGTTCTTCAGCCTTATCCACCTGCATGACCAAGTTGTGTGGGTTTTTTCTGAAGAGGCCTCTCTGGTCAAGCCCTGTACATGCAGTGGAAAGGGCAGTGAAGTTCCAGGTGATTAGGAAACTCATGTGGGTTGTGGGAGACTTGAATTCACAACCACCTTCTGCCTGAGGGGATGTAAATGTAGAAGTTCAATCAGTGTTCCAGCCATCTTGCCAGGATATCCTAGAAAGCAGGAAACTTCTGCAGTGTCCCTTATTAAAACTCTCTTATCTCACAGTGAATAACTGAAAAAGACGTAGAGAGTCCTGTATCCCATCAATTAAATGTGCAATTGTCAACTGCATTTATGCTTACCCAAGTACTTTCTTTCTTTTTTCCAACTATTGCTTTTCTTTTATGAATTTGAGTGTCTTGTCATATAAATAAATTGTAATATCAGGTGATTCAGGTATCACCTATATACATTGAAACAGAATGAAAAAAATGTCAGTTTTGTGAATTTGCCTAACTACAGTATGGCAAAAAGTTAAGTAATTAAAAAGACAAACTGGTTTATTTCATTTTTAAATGTACATGATAATAAAAAATGCAAAGCTGCTGAATTCTTCCAGATTCTCATTATAGGAAAAGGCAGACTATGTAACCTGAGCTTTATATCATACACCATATTCTTAGGATTTCAACTCTGAAAGAGAGTGTTTTATGCTCTGATGATCCCCCATTGACCACCCAAATACAATTTTTTTTAAGGAGAAGAAAAGACTATCCTTAAGAACCTAAATGATAAAAAAGACTCTTACACAGTGTGTTCTATTTGAAAGTGAGTAAGTGAAATCTGCCTGGAGGATGAGAAATTCAGGTGTGAAATGGGTGCGGCTACAGTTGCAAATTTAATAAGACATGAATTTGTTTTTTCCTTCGGTGTATAGTATTGACATGCCTGTGGCTGCAGGCACATAGACTGAATGTAATAGAAGTGCTGGCAGCAGACAGAAAAATTGCAGTATATTAAATGTTTCTTTGTAATTAATACACTTTTGATTATACTTTTTTAAAAAATGTATTAGTGAATATCAAGTTTCTGGAAGAGAGAATAAATGTCTTATTTCATTGTAGTGTGTTCCACTACAAATCCTTTCCATACCACCAGCAGACTCAGGATTTTCAGTAGCATAGTAAATACAGTGACACACTGTCAAATATAATTTACTTTATCTCTCATGACTAGGGAAGAAATTCTGTTTTCAGTGCACTGTTTAGTCGACTTGGTCTGTTTTTAAAAATCCATGATGTTCTGAAGCTCCTCAGTGGATATGGCCCACTGTCAGGAATTACATTGAGCAGGTCAGCTGGAATTGTAGATGACAGTCCTTAATCCAAACCATGACTAAATGTTTTAACTGTACTAGCACCAAAAGTCTGTGTGCCTTTTGTGGAGAGACTTAATGCTAGGTGAATGAAATGTTGGAGATGTCTAAAAATGAAATCTGAATTTTCTACTCTGCTGTCAGTTGATATAGGAGATGAAAATCTACTGTCATGGTGAGAAATGACAACTGTGTCAAAAGAACAAGGTACTTAAGTTTCCTTCTCTACATTCAAGTACTTCCTATTATATTTCTGTGAATTATTGTCAAATATAATCTGAATTAAAATCTCCATTCCCGAATTTTCTATGTAAAATTAACAATATAACTAGCCTCAGTCATTAGCTATCTGTTGGGTGAGCCTTTCCTTAAATCTCTGATCTTTCAGTTTGCATTTTTACCCTATGGTTGGTCAAGCTTGGGAACCTGCACTTTCTGTGAAAGTGCTTTTACCATGTAAAAGGATCTGCCTTCTGGTCATTCAAGGAATAATCAGGGATTCTATACAAGATCGAATAAGTTGGATGAAAAAATATACCAAGTTGAACAAAAAACACTGGTCAAAGACACCCTGTAACCCTCCAGGACAGAACCCTTATTAGTGGGTCAGAAGAGCAGGGCCAGAATCTCTGTTCATGCATGTGATATAGAGAGAAACATTTTCAGCACAGTGCTGGGAACAGCAAAACCCTGCAGTCAGGGCTATGAATTTTAAAATACGGAAATCATTTCTGTTCTTCCTGTGCCTTGGTCGGGGTGAGTACAGGAGTCTCTCTTATGCTTTTGCCACCAGCTCATTTAAGACAACTCCTTGGCAAGTAGGCTGATTTCTCTGACCCTCATCACACTGGCAAGGGAGTGAGGGTGCATGACCCCTTGCTGCTGGTTCTATGCCAGAGAGAAGGTCAATAAGGTAGGTATTGCAACAAGGAGTGAGGCCCTTTTTTGTAGAGTCTAAATATTGAACTTCAACTTGACTTAATACTTAGAGGCCATTGGTGCAGAGAGCAGGTTATCTTGTTGATGTGCCTTGTGTTTTATATTCCTGCTGTATACTTGGGCTTTATAGTGTTCATTGTTGGCAGTGTTCAGTATCAGGTTTTTTAAGCATGGAAATGATAATCAAAGATACATTCTGACCAAGCAATTAATGTACATGCTGCAACTGTAAAATCAGGTAAGCATACTGAAGGAAAGCACTGTGTGGAGTGCTGCCTTGGACTCTTATACACTTTAAGCCCATGAGATTAAGAAAAAGTCCTCCAAAAAGTAATTTTAAATAAACAAAGTCTAGTTATCCTCCACAAAGAGGAAATTCACAACCTTCTGGCACAGTCCATTTGCCTTTCCTTTCGCTCCCTTTGTGGCTGAATACCTTAACCTTTTCCTCAGATTCTCTGAGGAAATTAGTTTTAAGAGCAATGCCCTACTATCATCTGTATGTGAAAGGCACGGGAATCATTAATTTTTGTCCTAACCAGGAGACATGAACTCAGCAAACCACTTTTCATTTATTTACAGACTCATATATTTCTGAATATCCAGATCTCTAGACTCTGATAGCTTGCTATATTTAAGAAACTACTGACTTGAGGAGGGAGGAGAAAAAGACAAAACAAACTGAGAGTTCAAGCAATGGGCAGATCTTGGTGGTGTCTTGGAAACCTTAATGTCATTGGAATAGATCCCATGATTTGTATTTAGCACATGAAATTCCAACCTTCCTGCCACTTCAGCATGATCCCTAAATAACAACAAAAAAAGTTGGAAATTCCTCAGCTAAGGGGTGATTTTCACAACCTTCTGGGGAAATGGTTACTATGAAAGAAATGGGTACTAAAAACATCACAGAGGATGGAAATTCTCCAATGAGAAGAGCTGAAACAGAGTCAGTAGCGAAACCATCATATTGTGCCCTCGGCCATCCTTATAGAATATCTGATAGTAACACATATCAGTCCTTCTTCTCTCTGTGATTTTGCTATCTGTCAAACAGAATGCATGATTCAGCCCAGTGTGGAGGCAAGACACAGCTGATAGCAATGGCACTAATCTCCTACCTAAGCTGGGTGTGTCTCAAAGTTTGTTGCTAAACTTGCAGGTTTAGTAGTTCCTTGAAGCTCACAACTGCATGTTCTTCAAGGCAAGAACTGCTTTTTACTATGTATTTATGCAGTAGATGTATTTATGACATTATGGGCCTCAATTTCTTTTGGCACCTCTGACTGCCTTTGTTATCTATCTTTGTCTATCTTAATTATAATAATAAGCTTTTGGGACAGGAGCTGAGGGACTTATCTGTGTGTGAGGCTTTCTATGTATGCCGCAGTGTACTGGTCCTTGGTTCTAATTGTGATCTTTGAACTCATCTGTACAGAGATGCAGTTAAAAGCCAGAATAACAAGACTATTGATAACAACATCCATGCGAGGACACAGCTCTGTATGGCAGAGAACACACAAGAGGGCTGCATGGGTTTAGATCTGTGTTATGATAATGAAGCAGCCTGGGTGCCCAGAGCTATGATTTCTGCTCACATACTCTGAGTTTCAGCCAAGTCAGAGTTCTAGGGAAAATTAACTCTTGCTGGTATTTACTTGAATTAATTTTGGTACCAGTCTACATATAAGGCACTTTTTTTAAAAAAGTAATTGAAATTTGTGTATTCGTGATAGAAGTCTGAGGTTTTGGGTAAACAAAATACAGGGCAGTACAGGGGAAAAGTCTGGCAAAGCACTGGCTTTGGAGATATGGGCGGGTAGGGGCATCTCAGGGGATTTATGTCTTCAATATACATGTTGTGAGTGTTCATTTTTCTTCTCCAGAAAGTCACACCTCAGTTTAAGTTCAAGCCATCTTGGTTTCAAGTTACTATGGCAGGTCATAGTGTCCAAAGGATTACTAGAGGAATGTGTTCATCTTCTGTTGCTTACTCCATCTGTTCAAACAGAAGAGAGCTGTTGCTGCACTGACCTGCATACACTGCTTGCAGATGCCTGTGGAGCAATGACAGACAGCACTGGATTTTTCCTTCCCTTGAGCTCCTCAGTGTTTTGTAGATAAGATCGTGGTGCTACTCCTGTGGCATAATGGAAAACAAGAGCATCCCTTTCCCCTGTTTTTCTTTATGTGAAAATTTAGCTGTGGTTTAGCCTTTTTATTGCCATAGTGCTCCGTAGAACCACTGAGTTTTTTTAGAGATGAAATCCCTACATCACTGTTGCTAAATGAGACTGGAGCAATTTTCTGACCCTGAGAGTGGGTTAGCCACAGTTATGCTACGTAATGTTTGGTGGCCTATGAACCCTAAAAGGTATCCTTCTTGGACTAGCACGTAACTATTTTCAGGTTTGGGGTTTTTTGTATGTTCTGGTACAAAGCATCTGAAAAAAAGCTGGGCATTTTTCTGGGGTCTTATCTTTTATACACAAAATCTATGACGTTTTTGTTCATGCTTTCATACACTGCTTGCTCTAGGGTACAGCATGAGGAATCTTCAGATATGTAAAGCTGGAATAATGTTGGTCGACTGTTGAAGCTGGAGGGAACAAAACCTGGTGCCATGGAGTCTAATACTGCCTACTGGAATTGGTCCCTGCATGGGCTATCCCTCAAGCCAGGCTTAGGCACCTCTTTCCAGAGAACCGGCATAAACCAAAGCAGCCTGGAAGCATGCTAGCAATTAAACAGTGTGGATGATCATGAGGCCAGTGCTCAAGCTTGTTCCTTGCCTTTGTTTCATTTAACAGTATGGAAAAACTGAAATATCCACACACCCTAGGATTAAGTTGCCAGGGAAACTGCAAACATTGGACTTAATTGACTGGGACACTTGACAGCACATTGCTTTAATGCTCTCATGCAATATTGCTTGTCACTAAATCTAGGGGTCAATCTTCATATGTGGGCATGGGTTAAGATGAAGAGCTTGAGAGGCACATTATAGCCATAAGTATCCAGGGTTTTGGCAAAGTCTGGATAGACTTCCCTGTCACTCCTCTGCTCAGACAGATGCCTTGCTCCTCTCAAGCAGGGTCACCTGTCTCTCTTACTCGCTTGACTCAGGACCCAGCCTGTCTTTGACGAAGTTTTACTCCTGTTTCTGTTACTTCTCACAAATGGAAAAGCTCTCTTTAAAGTAGTAAGGAGGAAAAAAAGAGATGATCTTGGCTTACAGCCATAAGTCTTGTTTACAGTAGCTAGTATGATACTGAGCATGGGAATTGTGGGACAAAGAGCCGTGATCCTGTACTTGTCAAGTCTTGCCCTTGGTGTTCAGTGCTGACCCCGCAAGATCATTGGTGTGGTTTTTATTAGCTGTTCAATGCATGAGGTACCTCTGCACCCCATATGGTATTTTCTCCTGCTTTTCCACTATCTCTGTCCTGAGTGCTAGAGCATAAAAGTATTCTGACCTTAACTGATGCTTAAAAGCTGTGCATACTCTGAGAGATTGTATGCATGCCTTTCTGCCTACATGAGTCAAGTTGGCCTTTTCTTCCTGCTTCTGCCCATATTTTCAACATTCCTGTTGAACTAAAATTAATTTCAAAAACTCTTTTAGTTGAGATCACACGATCTAGCTGTACTTTTCTGTGATTATAAGTTTCTGATCCTTTCCTTACCTAACCTTCCATCCTGGTTTGAGGCAGAGGGAGTGGCTCAAATGGTTAATACAGCCTGAGGCACTTTTTCTCAGGTACATCCCTTCAAACTCTATACCATCAAATGCATTACCAAGTCAAATAAATTAAAAAGGAAAACAACCCTAACTAAAAAACAGGCTTGACTAGAAATGAACTTTCCCAACTCATTTGTATAATTTAAATAATGAACCAAAACCATTTGAGAAACACACTTTTTTTTTTTTTTTTTTTTTTTTTTTTGGGGTAGCTGTGCTTCTGTGCTTCTCAATCTTTACAGTAGAAGGAAGAAGGGGAATGTTGCTATACATGCCCTTCCATGCACACATACTAGCAATGCTGTGTGGGAAGGCTGGAACTGTGCATCTTTTCTGTTGTTTTCAGTGAACTTTCACCTACCTGGCAAACACAGGAACTTTGAAATAAAGAATGGCAGAAGGAGAAATCTTCAAGTAGAGCCTGATCCTCCCTTTGGATGCATCAGTTACAAAATTTCAAAATCTCTGACAAGACCTGCAATTTAGCTCCAGGATTTAATACTGGAAGATTGATGTGTTTACTGTAATGGTAGTAAATTGACTATCCAGAAAGAACTATATATCTTTGCAGCACAGGAAATGTCTGAAGGAGATAGAGGCAAGTTACATCGAAGGGCAGATAATCAAAAAAAATGGTCACACTAAACCCTTAAGAAATAATTAGAGAAATACCTTGTGAAGAAGAAGAGAAGGAAGAATAGAGGCTACTTTGAACCTCACCGGTTTTGTTTCTGTTGACCTGAAATTATGGTTTAATATCAGAAAATGATGTGATTTTCAGCCAAGTGGAGACTCTGAGAGAATAAGTTTCCTTGCTTTTACTGAATTGAAAATCTCTGTTAGTGACAAGTAATGTGATTCAAAGGGGGGAAAAAAAAAGAAAAGGAAGTGAGCATTTCAGAAGCTTCTGCTACATATTGCCTTTAATTTGAACTAGCAAATTTTCACAATTAAAGG
Source organism: Pachyramphus minor (assembly GCA_013397135.1). Classification (NCBI taxonomy): domain Eukaryota; kingdom Metazoa; phylum Chordata; class Aves; order Passeriformes; family Tyrannidae; genus Pachyramphus; species Pachyramphus minor. The sequence goes on along the minus strand of VYXB01007995.1, from coordinate 56,187 downwards.
AGTAAAAATTCATACTAATCATTGAGATTCTTTTCCATCTGCATCTGTGACATCATGCAAGCTAAGATAGTCACCCTGACTTCAACATGCAATTATTGACATGTTAATTACAAATTTATACACTTATTGCAGACAATGACATTTGGTGATATTTAGAAAACTTAGACAGATAGAAAAAAAAAGTAAAATCTTTTCTATTCCCCGTCTCCCTCTTTCCTCTAGATTGTGTGCAACAAAGAAGTCTAGAGAAAGAGAATGGTGCATGAAGTACATGACACTCAGTACCCTTCCAAAGGCATCTGATATGTACATTCCTTGCTATGTCATATTTTCAAAGCTGGTATGAAGAAAGCTGTTTGCCAAAAGAATACCAGAAAGGGAAACATTTCTGCCTCTTGTGCAATCATAAGGAAGTGACCTCGGGCAGGACCTTGGAATGAACTTTCTGTGGGCAGTGCATGTGTGTGGTCATAGCAAGCCATTGTGAAGGCAGAACTTATGCCTTATCTGCTGGGCCAGCCCTTCTGCTATTTAGTATCTTTATCTCCTTTTCTCCCTTGTCTACTACTTTTTGTGGTTTGGCTATTATGTTGCTTGTCTTCAGACACTGGTCTTCCTCAATTTCACTGGTTTATACACTTTCTACTTTCCTCTCAAAGATTTTTTGGTACATTTTTATAGGTAATATGCAGTGTCTTTGGCAACTATGTTATAACATATAACTTTATCAGCATTATAGAAGAAGATTCTTCTTCTGCTGTTCAGGTTGAGTTCTGTGCAGTATGTACAGGATTTTAGCACTTAGCTCTCAGTCTCTAATACTGAAGAAAGGGTCTGGGTTTTCCTTCATTGCCCTCACCTTTTTGCCCATCTCTTTTCAGTCATTTTTGCACAGTAAGAAAAAGAGGTAGAGGAAGGAGATAGAGGATGTGTTGTAAATGTACTGTCTCAGAGACAAGTCCTTTTATTCTCTGTATTGTGTCTATCAATTATTTTCTCATGTTTCTACAAGAATATTTCAGCAAAGCCAAGATGATGGGACTGTAGTAATAATTATCGCCCTATCTGATAATAAGCCTCCCAGAGACTTAACTGGCAGTTTGACAGTCCTCTGCCATAGTTACTACACCCTGCTGGCAAAACTGCTGTTGCCACAGATTGATCCTGACAAAAACAAGTTCATCTCTATTCTGAATTTCAGACTTGACCTTGGTGTGCTTGCAAGTTTAACCACCACACTGGGCACAAAATATGAAGCACAAAAGTCATATACCTAAAAAAACCATCCCAACCTTTCTCTTCTACTATCTGTTTATTGTCCCTATTGCACCACTATTTTAAACTGTTCTGTGGTATGGCTAAAAGTCAAATTCAACTGTTTTTTAAAACGTATGAAAATTACCCACTACTGGTTATAAAGCTTCTTTACTTGGGCACAGAATCTCTGTCCTTCACCAATTCGTGATTGAGATATCCTAACTGCTACCAATAATAGTGAGTAAAGCAGTGTTATAAGGCAAAGGTTGGAACAACGAGGGGGAAAGCAGGGGGAAAAGCTACAAATAAGTTGAGCTCACTATAGAATCCTGCCACAACAGAAGGAGCCTTTGTTTTATATGTGCAGTGTAAATAAAGTAAATGCTGTGTAAATACTGTATAAATACAAGTGTGAACAAAGGGCTACACTGGCATCCTTTTATGCAAACAGTCTTCATAAATGTTTCAGCATATCTGTAAGCTTTACTCAACTTCTGGACTTGGAGGAGAATGACAAGTGAAGCCACCCCCAGTAAGCCACTTTTGGTGTCACCAACTTATTCTTGAAATTACATGTTTTTAACTATGCAGATTCAAAGTATTACTGCAGAGAGGCACAAGCAACTGGGAAAACTACTTGGAATCCCCATCTCTGGGAAACACCACTGCTACTTAAATTTTGTAGCCATAAAGTTATTCAGTATGTAGACGTAAGAATAGAAGGGTCTATGTCTTCAGCTCTTTCTGAAGCTCCCAGAATTTTATCACTAGGTCTAACTCAGGCCAGCATTGTCTGTCATCTGGTTTTAAGTCTCATTCCTGAGAGAATTGGCTTGAATTCCTCAGATGACAGTATTAAACCCAGACCTCCCACATTGTGGTTAGTCTTATCTTATGCATAAATTCTGGGAACACCTTGAGCAATTCAAAGGAAAGCGACACATGCTTCTATATTTTCTGAGATCTGGACTACTAAGCTCGTGTTGATAAGTGCATTGAATTGTTCAGAAGTCAAAACTGGATTTAAATACTGGATTTAAAATAAGGCACATACCTGCAGATCTTCAAGTCTGGAAAACCTAAAAGTGTAATCAGTTTAGGGGTCCTTATGGTTATGTGGCAGCTGAGAAGGTTTCAACAATACAATTTTGGATATAAGTATTTTAATTCCATTACATGTTGCCTGGTATATACAATTCTGTCTACCAATTCAGTCCTGATGCCAGCGATATGCTCACACACATATCTGCAACTTTTAGGTCACCTAAAATTCTGCCAAAGAGCCATCTGCTATATCCCTGGCTGCCAGCATCCAGGCAGGAGGGCAAAGGGACCTCGGGGGGTGGGCAGAGGCAGTACCCACCAGCAGATGCATGAACAGAATCTTCTTCCTGGTGGGATTATCAGAAGAAATGTTTTGTCAAGGGGAAAGAGGGTACAGTTTCTAGTTGGAGACAGGAAATTATTGTGTTATATCAAATAGGATAGAATATGAACGTTAACACAGTCAAAATACAGAAGAAAAGCAAGGACTGATGAAAAGGTATCCAGGAGTGTAAGAAGCAGAGATTAACAAGAGAGAAGTGGACAGGGAGAGCATATGTATTCTGTGAAGAAACAGGTGACTCAATGGAGCTGCGCAAACAGGAGACCAGTATTTCTAGTGAAATGAAAAGTAACAGTGCATGGAATAGGGACGCTGAAACTTGGGGACCTTTCAAAAGAAACTGCCCTTCAGGAAGAGTCCCTCCAACTGCTTAGAGGGTGTTTCCAAGTCATCTGAGCATTTCTCACTTTCCTCAGCATTTCTGGAAACATCCCAAGCTTAATATCATGATGTCAAAAAGAAAATCCCTAATTTACTTTGCAAAAACAATATCCTGTCCATCTCTCAGTGACAAAAATTAATGGACAATCCTGGAGTATCTGAGCTGTAGCAGTCTCTTTTATAGACTCTCTGGTCTCAAATCAGATCCATCTGAATGACTTCTGTTTTGTCATTTCTTAGGGTTGCAGTCCAGTGTGTATATTGCCTAAGCAGCTGCTGAAGGAAAAATGCAGAGTGGAGGCTGGTGGGGAGACAAGGTCATTGTGGGTAGGTTTGCATTGTGGGTAGAAGCGCAAGAACATCTGTGAATTCTAAGGGCTAGTCTGCAGCATTTCTATTTTCTGATTTATAGCTGATTAAGCATTTGGGGCTCTTAAAACAGTTTTTTAAAGTTTAGTCCAACCAAAAAAAAAAAGAACCCCAGATAATTAGGGTAATTCTCCTGCATGCCAAAATAAAGGTGTTTGATGGCAAAGTTGAGATTAAAATCATTGTGGTTTTATACATCCAGGCTGTATACATCCATCACGAATTTTCCTTAGAAGCCACATTAATCAGTTCCCTTGATCACAGCTGTTTTTCATAAATTCAGTCTGTGGATAAAAAAGGTGTGAGGGTACATCATTGCAATTTTCTAACAACCTTAAAGAAGAATGACATAACACACAACTTTAAATACCTGAGGTTTTCAGCCCAAGCTATTACTTGAGAAAAACAGAGTCATAATCACTTTAGGTTTCCTTTTGAACAAAGGCTTTTGTCATAGGACAGAGGATATGTCATTTGTTGTGGGAAATCTAAAAATATCAGTTTTCTAAGACTCAGGTCAGAAAAGGACTTTATTCTGTTAACCACTCAGATCTTTTTTTCCTGTCTTTTCCCTTGTGAGGGATGAAATCATGGGCTATGAACTGAAAAGGGTATTGGAAAAGCAGAATTTTCTGGTGATTTTTTTAAATGAATCTTCCCTTATATATCTTTTTGCATAAGAGCATAAAATAGAAGATTGTATGATTATACCTGCATTTAGTCTAGGCATGTTTGTGATGCCCTTCATGTTGGGATATATCTCATTTCATAAATTACCAGCTACCTCAAAAAAATTATTTCATCATCCACTCTTCCTTTCAACTATTTTCTTACAGATAAAAGGTCTTCTGATTCATTCCTTCTGTATCAGGGATCTTTTTGTGCTAATGCTTTGTTTAAACAGATGTTAAATAAAATTACAAGAATATTGTATGTCTACAAACCAGTCCTGTCAGGTCATAAACACTGATAATTCCCACTAAAGTGAGAGGATAGCCGAGGAGACTTTGAAGATACCCCTCAGATCCCCAAGAGCTTACCCATGTCCTTGGGCATCCTTTGCAACCTATACTCATTCAGATAAATTTTACTGAGGTTACGTTAATGGTGTACTATAGCCTGAGCTGCAGTGTTCTCCTTTTTATCAGTATACACGTACAGTTCTCTTTGATCTGCACTTATGCATCATCTTCCATCTCAAGATCTCAGATGGCTTTTCAAATGTTAATGAATTCTACCCATTCTACCCTAGGGAAACTGAGGTGATGAGAAATTACAGGATATACTTAGGTTCACAAATACAACCTACAACTAAGTAGAGAACAGCCCAGTGAGATTATTTATTGCCATACCATACAGGTAGTACAGGTATCTGTTGCATAGTCTGCACTTAGAACATCCCTTGCCACCAAATGCTTCCACAGTGAACAGAGATGTCTGGTGCTGATGTGAGGGGAAATGTATTCTCTGGAATGCTTTTCCTGGGATATGGAGCTTGTAATTACTAAAGAGAGGGGGGTGGTAGTCTTTCAAGAGTGATGATGAGCCAGATCATAGTTTTCATTCTCAAATTAGTTCTTCAGTGTGACAACTGAAATCCAGCAGGAGCTGGAAGGCGATGCTGCTCACAGAGATGAGACCAGTAGCCTGTGTGAAGTAGGAGAATAAGTTTACAGACACTTTGAAGTTCAGGAGCACTGGAAATACCTATCTCACAATGACATTGATTTGGATTGGTCCTTGAATCCCAGGGCTCAGATCCGCTCAAAAACCTGCTCAAGCTCTGGTGCCCCCACTCTAAGTGTCCAGCCCTGGTATAAATAGTTTGAGAAGTGGCTTTCAGCTGTGGAAGTGCTGGGTGTACCTTTGGTTGAACAAAACCATGATAACTAGAATGCATTCATCTTATATAATTTCAATAGTTTCAGGAAAGTCAAGACTATGTTTATTATTTGAAATATTCTGAAAGAAAAATATTTACTTTTCAATCTTTTGCTCTCTGAGTTTCAATGCTGTCCTTTAGATATGTGATATCTAAGGATTACTAAAATAGGTGATGAATGAATATGGAACATTTGGTTTATGTAGATTTCTATGTGGGAGAAAACCATGTTAATTTTCACTTTCACTCGGTTGAATCATTGGTGTTAGTTGCTTTCATATACATGAGCAGGAATTGGGCAGTTCTTTTATCAGCAACTTTATGTTGCAATGGCAAAATCAAAATCATGTAAATTATTTTCACATAGTTATCTGGCCTAACTTCAATGGGTATTAAAATCTTACTTAAATTTCACAGCCTTCATTCTCAAGTGTCTGTTCATTAAAAAAAAAATCCTTTTTTACACTTTAAATATCTGAATGAGAAGTGTGTGACTGAATGTTCTGTAAACACATAAATCTCCCAATTATCATAGAATCATAGAGTTGTTTGGGTTGGAATAGACCTTAAAGATAATCTAATTTCAACCGCTCTGCCATGGGCAGGGACACCTTACACTAGACCAGACGGCTCAAAGTCCTACCCAGCCAGGACTTGAGTACTTCCAGGGTTGGGGACATCCACAACTTCTCTTGGAAACTGGTAGCAGTGTCCCAAGACCCTGATGGTGAAGAATTTCTCCCTAACACCTAATGTCAACCTATCTTCTTTCATTTTAAAGACATTCCCTCTTGTCCTATCACTAGACACCATTGTTGAAATCCCCTCTCCAGCTCTCTTTTAGGTACTGGAAGGTGCCGTAAAGTCTCCCTGGAGCCTTCTCTTTTTCAGGGTGAAAACCCCAGATCTCTCAGCCTGTCTTCATAGGAGAGATGTTGCAGCCCTGTGATCAACTGAGTAGCCCTCCTGTGACCCTCTCCAGGAGGTCCATGTGTTTCTTATGTTGACGGCCCCGGAGCAGGATGCAGTACTCCAGGCAGGGTCTCAGAAGAGTGAAATAGATGGGGGAGAATCACCTCCCTTGACTCCCTTGACTCCCTTGCTTTTGATGCAGTGGGGGATACAGTTGGCTTTCTGGGCTGCAAGCACCCATTGCTGGGTCATGTCCAATTTTTCAATCAACCAGTATCCCCAAGTCCTTCTCTACAGGACTGCTCTCAGCCAGTTCAACACCCAGCTTGTTCTTGTGCTTGGGGCTGCCCCAATCCACATGCAGCATCTTTCACTTTAACCTTGTTGAACTTCATGATATTTGCACAGCCTATTTCTTTAGCCTGTCAACGTCTTTCTGAATGTCATCCCTTCCCTCCAGCATGTCAGTCACACCACTCAGCTTGGTGTCATCAGCAAACATGCTGACATGATGACTCAATCCCACTGTCATGTCACCACCAAAGATGTTTCACAGTGCCGGTCCCAATACCGACTCCTGAGTAACATTGCTCACTACTGGTCTCCACTTGGACATGGAGCCGTGTGAGATTTTCATGACTTTTAAATCTGATTTTTTCATGATTTTCAAATCTGTGACTGTTGCCATCCAGCAAATTCTTTATCCACTGAGTAGGCCATCCATCATATTAATGACTGCACACTTCTAACTCCTCTGGTTTATTCCCCACACTAAGTGCATTTGCATAGAGGCATTTAAATTGGGTCCCCAATGAAGCAGATTTACTGGCTGAATTGGCAGGAATTCCTTTGTGCTGTTCCTCAGGTGCTCTCTTGCTGACATGCAATCCCTCTCAAGGCTCTGGGCCTTTATTACTGACACTGGAATTATTATTTGAGAAATCTTAATAAGCTGAATTTTGAACAAATAGTTCTATTTTTTTCCTTGGAAAAAAATCATAAAAGGAAAAAATAACTAATATTGTAATTTACTGCCACAGTAGTCCGTGTTGTAATTATTATTTATGTAGCTTTTATCTCCCATCATAATAGAGCATTGTAATAATAGAGCATTGTAATGAAACCATACCCTGGAATATAATAAACTGTGGCTTATCTGTCTTTTTTCTCCAGTATAAGAAAGGAATAGTTGTAGTAAATAAGACAGCATCCTTGAAAAATAATATGTATTTCCACTCTGTCTTACAAATCTTAAATCAATTATTTTTATGCTAGAGTGGGGCTAAACGAAGTGCAGTAATACAGTTTGGAGTTTTAGAGCATCCACTGATTTCAAATACATTTATTTTAAATTATCAAATCTGAGACATATTTTAGGAAACCTGAAAATGAAGGCAATTGAAATTGAAGTACACTTTTCAAATTTTTGTTCTGTGTCATTTTTAACAGTGACCTAGTTTTGCAACATTGACTTATTTGTTTAATGATGACTGAGTAGGACGATAAATGCTAAATCCTAGCAACTTTTTAATTTTAAAGCCCATTTCCACTCCAAAAACAAACAAACAAAATGAGAGAAAAGAAAGAAAGAAAGAAAGAAAGAAAGAAAGAAAGAAAGAAAGAAAGAGTTTCAGTATAAATTCAGAATTCTAAATTCATCCCATAAAGACAAAATAAGTTACAAAGAACTAGTCCCATCTCTAATGTACTGCTTCAGTGAATTAATCTGAAATTTTGCATTTCATCTTATTAAACGGAGGGTACATGAGGAGACTCTAACCTTTTCTCACAAGTGACTCAGCTGTACTTGTTAAGAAAGACCAGAGATGAAAGAGATGGGTATGTGAAGAAAAGTCCCAGCACTGAGCACTAAAAATAACAATAAAAAGTATTCAGTGAAGAGGAGAGGACTATGAAGAAAGAAATGTGATATTAGAAATATTTCTCAGACATTGCCCTTAATACAGCATTATAAATCTAGAAGAAAAATTTTATGTGGTTAGAAAGAAAAACATTTTAAAAATTTGATCACTTCACCTTTTTCTTTAATCCAACAATTTGCAATCTAAACAGAGGAAAAGCATAATGACTTTGCTGCAGCACCTTTCCCAGTGTAAGGAGGCCTTCTGGTGGTCAAAGCAATGAACACTTCTTCCAGACGTAAGCATTATTTATACAAATTCTACTCAAATTTATGCGCATAGAAGTTAAATTCAGTCATCATATAGAAGGATGCTTTAAGGGTTTAAGCAGTGATTGTTTATGCCTTGAACTTTTGCTGTTACTTCATAAATTTTGTCCTTTTGCAGTCACTATATGGGAAATGAAGGAATTTATCTTGAATAAGTACTGCTAAAACTTTGCTTAAGCGAGACCATATGATATACTGTTATCAACCATTGACCCTATGAGTTTTATTTGAACAATTAAAAGTTAAAAGAATTACAATAAAACACTTTTCAACAAAATCGTTCTTAATAACACATTTAACAAGAATATTGATTATCTGAACAGTCACATTTCATTTTTTTAAAACTACTGGTGGCAGGGTGGGGTGGGAGGGGAAGTTTCCCAACACCAGAAGATTTTCCTTTTGAAAATCACAACCAGATACTCAGCATGATATCTACTTTGATATGTTTTATTTTAAATTAGTATATTCTCTGGTATACAAACTAAAAAGTATTCATCCTAGAATGCTTATGTTCTTCTTAAATTCTGAGATTGAATTACAAAAAGAGATTTCTTCAGTGACAGTACTTCATTTAGAATAAATATTGCCAGTTAACACACTCCTTGACACATAGAAAAAGGGGAATTTTTTGAGTTCTTTGGTACTGAGAATGTCTTCCATCATGTAGCAAGCATAGGCACTGCTGGGGGATGCAGTTGGAGGAATAAAGATATTCTTCCTAGTTTTCAGCCTGGTTTGTACTGTGCCCTGAACCATGAAAAAACAGCTCAACTGACACTGATATTTGTTCTAGTTTCTCAACTGGTCTTGAGCAAAGAGCATTAGATTTTAGCAACAACTGGCAAGGTCATCAATATATTGTATCAGTTTCTTCATCACTGAACTACTTTACATTTCGGCCTTGGAAGGAGAAGACACTTATCTATTTCTCAAAGAGCCTTAACCACTGTTAACAGGGCTGCCTACATTAGCTGGAACCTTACGCTCTGCACATTGTGAGAAATCTTCTTTGGTATGCCAGAAATAAGTCATTAAAACCTGGTAACAAGAAGAGATTGTGTTCCTTTCCAGAAAAATTCTCAGACAGCCAAACACACGTGAGCTTCACAAATCCTGGAAAATTCGATTTAAAGTCACTGAAAGCTGTTCTATAGAGTGACACTTGAATTTCCTAGTGGAAAACTTTTCAGAGTGATGCTATTGTAAATTTGAAACAGTATGTCAAAAATTTAACCTCAACTGTAAATCACCAGTCAACTGAAATTCATCCGTGTTATATGAGGTCTTTTGTGTGTTGTATTTAAGCTATACTGTGTTTTTTTAATAAGTAGTCAACATTTCCTTCAGCATTATTAACTACAACCATCAGATGGCAGTCCATAGTCAAGTAAAAAACATATTTGCAGTATTTCAGTAGAGTTATGCAGAGAGCAATTTGCTTTCAATCTTTTTCTAAAATCCAAAGAAAAGAAGCAGATTTCAAGATTCTCCTCACTTGAATAATTTTTTCCAATCCTTTCTGGCCAGTTAGGTCTGTCCTTTCTTTTTCTTCTTCTTCTAAACTTGAATTGCGAAATCACCGTAGTTTCACAAATATATCCCAAGAGTGAAAGGCTCTTCCCTCCAAGTTTTACCAAAGGTTCTAGCTCTCCAACCTGTAACTCTATTGAAAATATGCTTAGAAATTTTAGAATCTCCTTTACTCCTTTATTAGGAGCTTATCTAATAAAAACAAACAATCCCCCAAACAAACAAACAAAAAGAATTGGTGTAGAGAAATCAGATACACTGATACAGAAGAATGACAACTTTATACTATGCTTGCATGGAAAAGCATTAGTCTTGTCTGCTGTTGTGAAATTGTAGTGATCATCCTCTCTGTTCACTGGAAACTCATTTTAAAGAAAAGGAGTTTTGGTGGTTTTTTTGGTGGTTTTTTTTTGTTTTTTTTTTTTTTTTAGAAGAGTGGTATCAAATCTGAACACAAACTTCCTCCTAAATTTCTTCCAGTCCTGGAACCTTTCTTTTGGAGTTCTTCAGGACCAGAGGTCTTAGGAACATTTAAAACTCTGTTAAAAATAGATTCCTGTAATGTTTTGTTTCTTGTTCATGTTCCAAGGACACTCTTTGTCCCTGATTTTGTGCTACAGAAAAGCTGGGACAGGGATTAACTTTTCAGACAAGCTTTGATGAGAAGAAAACGCTGATTTGATGTAATTTCTGCTTTATCAGCAGAACCCAGTGGGTATTTCTTGTCAAGCCTCAAGAGGGAGTTAAAAGGTACACTGACTCATAGTGTGTCTGTCCCAAAGATGCTATCAGCTAGTGATAGATAGAACTATAAAAACTGAGAAAAGGAAATGCTTTTCCTTTTGATCCAGGACAAAAAATGTCTGAGATTCATTCCAACCTCTCCGCGGTCTGTAACATTTTACACAAATTTTTCTTCTAACCTTCCTGATTCCCTGGCTGCTCTGGCAAATCAGACAAAATTTATTAGCGTCATGAATATTTTGTTAGTTCCAGTGTTCAGAGTTCACCTTGTCTTTAGTTTATCCTCCAATCAATCTTCCTTTTCAGCCAAAATCACATAACTCCATACAAAATGTCTGTTGAAAACCAAAACCAGCCTTCTTCAACATTATGACTTGGTTTCTGGCTGTAAGCCAAGTTGAGAAGGATTGTGAATCTCAGAAATACAGATTATCTTAACGCATATTAGAAAAGATCCATGCTGGCAAGCTCTCTGAACTGGGAGATTTCCCAGCTGGTGCAAACAGTCAGTGGGAGTTCACTGATACCCAGCTGCCTCCTAACACAGTGGCCTACTTATTCTCTGCAAAACATGATGCTTTTCCATGAATTTGATTGTCATGTATTTGGCAGTCCTTTCTCCACAATCACTACAGGACCGTGCAACCCCACTTTATTGAAGGTTCTTACCGGGATCTTTCTATCAGTCAGAAAATGTTTCTGCCCATAAAGCCTTAATATAATTTTCTTTGATTAGGTTGGAAGTCGAAGCACAACAACACCTTGCTTGCCCTGTTTAGCTCTGAAAGCATCTTTAACAGTGGTTATATAAAACAGGGAGGCTGTGTGGACGCTAGGCTTGATGTTGAATTTATTGAAATAAAGTATCACTTACATTCAATCATAGTCTGTCCTAAAAATACTTAGAGGTTTTTAGATGGAGGCATGTGATAGATTCAGCTTAATTTTGTTGCAATGAAGTCATCTCTCAGGTCAGTGTAGAGGTCTAATGAGCAGTCCCTGAAGACCAGCTGCAGAGTGTTCATGTCCCATTTCTTTCTCTGCTATTCCTAGAACAGTGACATAGAAGTAAGTATAGTTTTGACAAAACAGTGCTATCTGAGAATGTAAAGGTCTTTTAGTAATGCTGCATGACAGTCTCTCCTAAACTCCAAATTTTCCATTCCTTTACTTGGTATGTGATTATCAATAAATTTTCAAAATAAGGAAAAAACTCAACTGTAGAGTATCTGATTACCTTCAGGTCTTTGTTCATATGTGTATAATGATCACTCTATTTCATTGCTGTCATGGTGTTCTGGTCTTTGTAATCTATATGGCCTTGCCCTCTGCATGAGAACAGCTATGGGCACATATACAGCTCCAGTGTGCAGATGGCAGACCAAGAGGCTCTGACTGAAAAACCATGAAAAACATAAAAACCAAGAATGGGATTTATAGAAGACATCCCAAAGAGCTTGGATTATTGTACAGATGAGATATTTCTCTTCATAATCACTCACTTATGAGTAAAGAGATTACATTCAGATGTGTTTTGAGAATTTGATTTGACAATATCTATGTAAATAAAATAATGCAATTTTAATTACACCAAAGGGAAGCCTATATTTTATTAATTTAACTAGGTAACTATAAACGAGTAGTTCAGTTTTTGAACAGGACACTTCCACAAAGAAATATTGAAAAAATCATACTAAATTAATACTGAGCTTGTAAATTACAGCTGACATTGAAAATCATATTAAATGACAATCCAATCATTGATGCAGATGAGTCAAACTGTTATTTTCAATTTCTTAACAATTTTTAAGATGGCTTATACCATCTTGTCATTTGCTTCATTTAAATGCCTTTCGCTACATGAAAAATCCTAAGTTTAGTGCATTCAAACAGTTACATTTCCAAGAAATTCCATTTTTACTGATATCTAGTCTGAAGTCAGCAATATAGCTGGATTCATGTCCAGAAGTGACTGTATAGGTTGTTATCAGTTACACCTATCAGTTAATAGGTCATAAGGACTCTCTAGTGAATAAACAAGCAGGACTTACTTTTTAGAGACTTTTTAGAGTTAAGGGGTCTATTTTCCTCCTCTGGAGTTTAATTTCTTTTTTGACCTTTACTATCCAAACCCATTTTGGTTCTGGACTTACCAAAAAATGTTTCTTTTTCAAGAATATCTGAGGTGGAAGGAGAATTAGAAGATAAAGTTGTTCTGTGTTTCTCACTGGTAATTTTTCAAGAGGAAACAAACAGTACACTTAATGATATTTAGATGTTCTGATGTATGTGTATAAAGGAATAATGACTCATTCATAAACTGAAATAAGTAAATACATTGAGTAATAGAACATCCTTATGTGGTCCTACTTCGGCTAAGGAAAGTACTCCTGTCGAACTGTTCTACCACCACATCTCACGCAGGGACTGCTGCGGATTACTGTTGTCTTGGTACAGCTATGGGGGGCCTCTGTGTAGAAAATGAATGCTTGGGTGTATATCTCATCTAAACAAGGTCCATCATATATATATGGAAAGTTTTTCCATATTGAAAATAAAAAAATACTTTTTTTGTCTACGAAATTAGACTATGTAATTATTAATACAAATCGATACAGGAAGAATCCAACTCTCCATGTTCTTCTTCTATCTTCTCCCAGTGCAGAATGTATATATTTTTGGCATCCAGAATTATGTGTCAGAAATTTGGTGTTCTTGACAGCTCTGATGGATTTTTAGTAGCATAAAAGAAAAGGGCATTTGCCACCAATGTTATCACATGCAGCCCTGCTGAAAAGTTGACATTCACAGTGTTATTCTTTGTATGGCTCTAAACCTTATCCTTGCTTTTATGAAAACCCAAAGTCAGATGTTTGACCATGTTGTGAGAGGGCACTAGGCCATCTGAACAGGTGGCCATGAGCTTTGACACAGAAAGATGCACCTCACATGTGCTTTCCAAGGGCACGATTTCCTGCTGGACCATACTGAGCTCATGCACAGCTAGAGGGATGTGTGCTTGTTAATCCAACTCTGAGCTGTATTAACTTTAAAAATAGCTTTTGTGACAGCATGGTGATAGTTTCTGACCCATTTAAATTTAGCAGAACAGCATATAAGCAACAGAGATTTTGAGTAAGCCTTCAGTGTTCAGCAGAACAGATCAGAGTAGTGCAGACTAATTTAGTCCTGCAAGCACTGAGATAGTCACTAGTGCTCTGGAGCGGAGAGGAGAAAGACCAGCAAGATTTGAAAGCAGCCTTGATATACCCAAGCAGACAAAAGTCATCTCTGAATGAGTTTATGCCTCTCAGCAAGGAAAAGTGTATTATTAACATAAAAGCCCATCATGTAAGTCTAAATATACTTTAGATGCTAAAGGAGTAAAAATGAGCTACAAGCTAAGAATGTATTTCAGAACAAAATACCTTCACAGTAATACAGCAGTTTCCATTCACTAAGAGAAGCAGTTTTGTACACATTAAGATATCATATGATAAAAGGTTCAGTTCAGGTGAAAATTCATATCTTACCACTTCATTACTGCTGTAGTCTAGCCCTGAGCAGTAATGTAAATCAATGTAGCTCCATTAGAGGGAACAGGCACATGAGTTTACATCCTCAGTAGCAGCAGGATTGTCTGTATTGAAGTCTCTTTATATTACATCAACTTAGAAACCAGTCCTTGCCTATATCCTTAGTCTCAAATGTTCCATGAGGGAATTACAGGAGTCTGTGAAGGTCATTTCAAATTATGTCATGACGTGTAAAACATACTCAATCTTTTTTGCTATATTCAGTAGGCCCAATTGCACCAGGGGGGACCCATCCCACAATAAGTGGAGCAGTTCCAGAGAGATCACTGTTTCAGAGACACAGCTGTGTCAGATTTCCAAAAATATTAATGTAGTTGCTTGAATGAAAAGGTGCCAGTATCAGAGAAGCCATATCTACTTTGAAAGTTTTCCTTTTGAAATCATGATTCTCTAGAGTTGCTTCATCCACATGTACAGCTAATCTAGTCCTTATGCATTCTTAATAGAGTATGTGGCATTTCACAGATGTTTCGCACCAAAGGCACACTGACATTTCAGAACTTGCTATAATAATAGTAAGTGTCTGTGAACTAATAACTTCTCAGTTTCATTTCCGTCTTTTTCAGAGCCTACTCTTGGATGAAGCTATTCTAAATTCAAGCCACTAGAAGGCAAACAAGCAATGTCTTGTTTTCCAGGCAGGGGCTGAAATGTTGCAGGAAAAGAGTGTGAGTATTCATTCCTGCTAGCATTGTTTCCATGAGTTTTCTGTTCACCCTCTCTCTCTCTGCACATGGGGGTCCCTAACCTTCCAGTGCTGAAAAACTTGTAAAAAATAAATGCTATAGTTTAAAGTGTACACATTTTCATTTAAAGTGTTCTGTTTCATATAATGCTTAACAGCTCAGTGTAAGCAGTTCACAAGGTCCAACTTTTCTCCACACAGGAGTCCTAACAAAGAGGCTGTTGATGAGAGTTAGAAAAGTAAATCTTTTGCAATTGGGACCATATACACTTGCACTCATCCTCTCTCAGTAATTCCAGAAGTAACAGCAGAAAACATACCAGTGTTAAGATTATCAGGGATTTTTGTGGTCTGACCTGCAACATAGAATATAGGAAATGTCTCGCTTCACCAGCAGATTTCAATAACTCTAGTTAAAACAGAGAAATATATTTTATGAAAAGGTTTTATAAAAAAATACACGAACCTAACAAGTTTGTGTTATAAGAATGTGAGAAATCAGAATCCATTCTAAAGACTAAAAATTTTTCCATTGCTTCACTACCTTCATTATTTAAAATTGATTACATCTTATTTCTATACTGGATTTCTCTAATGCTATCTTGCACTAGAGGCTGTTAAAAATTTGTGGGATAGATTGAAGAGCTGTGTCTTCCAATATTTCTCTTACAAGGGTTTATAGGCTATGTTCCTGCACCTTCCTCTTTCTTCAAGTAAGTTAAATGGACTGAGCTTCTTAGGCTTTGTATTATACAAATGTTTCCTAATTCTTTATCATGTTCATGGCTCTTTAATTTTTTTTTCATCTGAGACACAGATAACAGAACAAGAGCAGTTGTAGGAGTGCCATCAAGGGAGAGCAAACGAGGAAAGAAGAGGATGGCTTTGTGTTTTTTTCTTTTTTCTGTATTCCGAAGTCTGTGCATATCCTTCATCAGAAAAGCGCTCCTGATCACATTCATTCACTATGAGCTGAGCCTCCACTAATTTCCTGGTAGAATCATAGAATCATAGAATCGATTGGGTTGGAAAAGACCTCAGAGATCACCAAGTCCAACTCTTGGTCCAACTCCAGTCCGTTTACTAGATCATGGCACAAAGTGCCATGTCCAATCTCAGTTTAAAAACCTCCAGGGACGGTGAATCCACCACCTCCCTGGGCAGCACATTCCAATGCCTGACCACTCTCTCTGTAAAGAATTTCTTCCTAATATCCAGCCTAAATTTCCCCTGGCAGAGCTTAAACCCATGCTCCCTTGTCCTATTGCTAACTGCCTGGGAGAAGAGACCAATCCCCAACTGTCTAAAACTTCCCTTCAGGTAGTTATGGAGAGTGATGAGGTCACCTCTAAGCCTCCTCTTCTCCAGACTAAACAACCCCAGCTCCCTCAACCTCTCCCCATAGGTCTTATGTTCCAGTCCCTTCACCAGTCTTGTTGCCCTTCTCTGGACCTGCTCCAGCACTTCAATATCTTTCCTGAATGGAGGGGCCCAGAACTGAACACAATACTCCAGGT
>VYXB01007995.1:0-39535 GCA_013397135.1 Pachyramphus minor | reverse complement strand
CTCATCTAAATCATCAATAAAGATGTTAAACAGGACTGGACCCAACACTGACCCCTGGGGGACACCACTAGTGACCGGCTGCCAGCTGGATGCAGCCCCATTCACCAGCACTCTCTGGGCCCGGCCCTCCAGCCAGTTCCTAACCCAGCACAGAGTGCCCCTGTCCAAGCCATGGGCTGCCAGCTTTTCCAGGAGTGTATTATGGGAGACAGTGTCAAAGGCTTTGCTGAAGTCCAGATAGACCACATCCACAGTTTTCCCCTCATCCACCAGATGGGTCACCTGATCATAGAAGGAGATCAGGCTGGTCAAACAAGACCTGCCCCTCCTAAACCTGTGCTGGCTGGGTCTGATTCCTTGTCCATCCTGAAGGTGCCATGTGATTGCACTCAGGATGATCTGCTCCATAACTCTCCCAGGCACCGAGGTCAGGCTGACAGGCCTGTAGTTGCCGGGGTCAGCTTTGCAGCCCTTTTTGTGGATTGGGGTAACAGTCGCCGATTTCCAGTCGTCTGGGACCTCCCCAGTGAGCCAGGACTGAATGACTGGTATGACTTCAATTCTTTTCCAAAGTCACAAGGTGGAGTTTCCAAAACTTGAGGTGCATTTGGTAGAGTTAACTTCTACTTTAAGTGCAAGCTGAACATTAGCAGCAACTCTCCACTCATCTTCATCCCCTGGACAGAGATAAATTTGGATAGAAATGATAATGATCAATGTTAAGGAGAAAGTCAATGATGTAGGTCTGCAGAACAAAGGCAGTGAGAAAACTGCTGCTGTTGTTTTATATCAAATGAAAATGTAGCCAGTGGTCTGTATTTGGAAAGTCATGTCTTCTCGTTGACCTCAGTACACCTACTGTTTGACTGTTGCCCAGTCAATATCTAATTCAATTTACTCAGTGACCACTAGTCCAACATCTCCATTACATACTATCTCGGCATTCTTTGTATGGCTGAAAATTTGTAGTGATGTGCTTTTATGTTTTCCAATTCAATAAGAAAAATGTAAATCGAAGACAGCTAAAATTACTGTACGTAGTTATACTTAGAGATTATCAAATACCCAGTTTCAACCGAAAACTGTGTGCAATATTTATTTTATATGGTTGTACTGATCAAGGTAGTCCTTTATTACCCAAATTATCAAATCGTATATGTTGTAGTGCAATGGAAAGGACTCATTTTAAATGGGAGAAACCTGTGAAATTTGTCAACAGTGGAAAAGTTCTTCAATAGATTTCTGACAGATCAGTGTGGAGTAGCCTCTGACAATACATACTGCAGATAAGACAATTTATTCTTGTGAAAATGAGTGAAAATGTTGTAATGTACACTACATACACGTACATATTTGTCATCTTCCTTCTGAATAGGCGTGGCTTTTTTTACCTACAAAAATAATTATTGTGATAATTCTGGAGGATAATACTTCTTACACCTGTAATAGAAGTCTCATTTCCAGTTTCTTTGTTACAGACAGAATTATTTCTCCAGATTTCTCCTGAGCAGGTGCAACTTTACAAATTATGTTAGGTGCCATATATGCCCCATCACAATCATGACTATTACTCTTCCCAAGACAGTACTCCACACAGTGTGAACAGAATGGGGACTGTTTGAGTAGTATCTTACTGTGATTTCAGTATTGCATTTCACACACCAAATCTGCTATTGAGTGATCCCAGGGATGAAGTGTTGTGACTTGTATGACCAAACATGCAAGTTGCATCACAGGAAAGTCATTACACGGGCCAGTTATGTTTCGCCCTGCTGTGGCACTGAATACCTGAAAGCTGAGACACTTTGGTGACTAGTAGTTGGATAGGAAGTGCATCAGCTAAGGACCACATGGGTAATAGAACCACCATGGGATTAATTAATAAACATTGTGATTCAATAGATGCCACCAGTTATGCTTTGGGTCTAGTGTTTTGGCACTAAAAGGAAAAGGTTATGGACAAATTAATTCTGTCTTGAGTTGAAGACAGGGTAATGGATAATTATCTTTGCCCATAGGTTGACCATCCCTGATGAGGAGATGGGTCTGATGATATGTAAGAGAAGTATGAATTTGAGTTTCAAACTACACAGAAAAACTTAGTTCGTATTCAGAAGTGCAATACACCTCTTGGGTAAACTGCTTTACTCTTGATCAGGATGAGGAGACTCTGCTGAATACTTTAATGACAATGTTAGTTTAGATGTGCTGGCCTAAAGAAATCTGCAAGACATTTTGTATAGAGAAGCTATATATTTTGTCAGGGTAAATGAAAGTTGGAAAACACAAACTAGCTTTTCATTGGAAGGGTTGTTGAGCTGAAAATTTGTTCATTTCTTCCCCAATCTATCAATGAATTGGTCTAATAAAAGGTATTACTCTCCTCACAGTATTCTAATTGGCAGCTGTGACATAAGTTCTCATTGAGAATTTTTAAGCATCAATGGAAAGAGAGAATAAAAATTCCCCAGAGAGCAGTAAGGAGAATCTTATATTGTGATCTTGTTATTTAAGCGGGAAAAAATGAGTCAGAAATAAGTAATACCCCTCAGTATTCTGAAGTTATAATTATGAAGTAGCAGGCCTATGGCTGTATGAATTTACTTTACCACTAAATGCAACAATATCACTGAAATTCATTAAAAAGAGGACCAAACACATAAACCAAAGTTATGAGATATGATCCCAGATTAAGAGACACAAAATCTCTTTTGAAGAACTTCAGTAGGAAGAAAGCTCTCCAACTCAAGTGTTATTCTAAATTTGGCATTTGATTGGGACTGAGAACCTTGATGATGATGATGAACCTGATGAACCTGAGTTGTAGTGCAGGTCCATAGCTGCACTGAGAACAGTGTTACCAGTTAAATTTGCATTTAGGAACAGTCCTCTGGAAAAGCTAACTTTTGATACAAAATGGGCTATGAATTTAGCAGACAGAAAGCAAAATATCTTATGTTTCAGTAATTTTTTAATGACATATTTTATGAAAAGGGGGAGAGCTTGGTACCCTTATTTTCTGTTCCTGCCACTCATGCCCCTTTCTGACTTTCTACCCTCGTGATCTCAGGAGCCCAAGCATGTTCCTTCCTTCCACTGGTGTTAGCTTTCAGCCATCTGTAAGCCAATCCAAATAATTCCTGAAGTAGAAAAATGGCCCGCATTTATTTTTTGTTTTTAATTTTCTTCTATATTTGTGAGTTAAAGCAGTATATGGAAGAGACCAACATCCTGTGCTCCCACAGCATAAGTACTGGAGCAAAGGAGGATATGGGAATGGGACAGGAAAGGGATGAAGACTGCCCCATTGTGTAAGTTGTTGATTCTTGTAATTTTATTTCATTAAATCTTAGCCCAGAAATAACCATGGTAGTTTTCCAACTGCTCTGAGACTTAATCTTTTTTACCTGTTATATTTAGTGAGAATTACAGCAGAGTTGCAGTAATGAGATATAAGTTCATGAGTAACTCTTGCAGAATATGCTTATGAATGGGCTCTGCAGAAATCACCACCCTGACTGTTCAGTCATTTGCTGTGCCATGGGAAACTCTGGGGACAAAGAGGAGTTTGCACCACACCTTCTGCTTGATCCACGTGCCCTCTTTCCAAACTGGAAGTTCATTTCTTGTTCTTTTGTGGGTGCAGTCTTTGCTGAGTAAGATATTGAAACCTTTCCTTTTCTAAACTGAGTAGCATATTATCCTTTTTTTCACTGGAGGCCACAGCCTTTTTTACCATTTATCATTTTACCATTCAGAAAAAGAAGTGCTGATTTGTTAGAAAACTTCTGTTTTTCCAGCATATCTGTGGTTTTCGTGGGTTTTTGGGTTTTTTGTTTTGTTTTGTCTTTTACTAATGTGATGTCAGTCATGCATCCCACATGTTTAAGTTGCTAGATCACAATACGTATGGAGCTGTATGTGTGTGAAAATATACAAGTAATCACAGTCCTTTCTGCATTGTTCTTGATCTCACAAATGAACAAAGTATTCAGTGCTCATACAGTATGAGCAAGAGTCACCTGACACTGTAGTCTTTGACTTGGGCACTTACCTGCAAGAAAAAAATTTCTGGATGTCTGTCCTTGTCCCAGTGAACAATCAGGATACAAAACCATACAAGTTTCATTTCCTACTGATTTCCAGCAGATGTGTTGTCTTTTCTTCTTCTTGTGAGAATCTAGCTGCTACGCTAGATTTTTTGATTTTTCAGAAATCCAGAGTGTGGATGATAGGAACTTCATACCATGCTCAGAGGAAGAAATCCAGCACCTGGAAACTTTGCTGACATAAAGATTCCTTGAGACAGAAAGGTAACAGCTGAAAAAAGGGATTTTAATATGTGCATTTGGGATATATGACTACAAATTATGATTAATCATCTCTGTTTTAAATGTAGACCTAATCTCCAGGCATAGATCAGTTGCATACTATGTTGCACAATTTTTTCCAAAAATGGATTTCTAGTCTCTTTTAGCACCAGCACTGGGAAAGACTGTTTACTTGGCCTTCAACTTTATCTAAGTCTCTACTTACCAATGAGTAATTCAGAGGCATGGAGGTTTAGCAAAGAAACCAATAGCACTGCTGGACTCTGCAGTCCATTTAAGGATGATGAAGGAGTATCATACATTGGTGAGAGTGCTCAGACATGTGGCACTAAAGGTTCCTATGAAAGAGGAATGCCTGACTGGGTATGTTGCATGATGCCAGTGAGGTATGGCATAGAGGTCATGCTGGATGAGGCTTCTGAGAATGAGTAACAGCTGAGTTGTTCCACCCAAACCCAGCAATAATTTGTGCTATACAAGGCTCTAGGGACTTTGACAGCCACACTACCTTTCCTACTCTGATCTTTACAGCCACTGTCAACATCTTTTAGGCTTCTTTGTCCATTTTGGTCAAATGTAAGGAGCAGGAAAAGGGAAAAGGAGATATTCTAGTAAGTATCACCAAAGTAAAAAGACAGACAAGGAAAAAATTGAATGTGAATATTTGCTCTGTTTGAGGGTCTGAGACAGCTTTTGAAAGCCCTGATACTGGGGACAATATCTCCTAGATACTACCAAATTTCAGAGGAGGTTTAGACCGGTTTGTCTTCACAGAATCATAAAAGCTTTTAGTCTGTCAGGGACCCCTGGCCATCATATAGTCCACCCTCAACCCCATAGGAGATATGAGGAAATATTTAATTGAAGATAAACAATTAGGCACTACAGAGACCTGGTAATCACATAGAGGCAGAGGAAAGGAGCAAATCACTAAACAGGGAGTTACTTTATTACTTTGTGGAACTACTATTGCACAATAATTCTCACATGGCATATTTTCTTCTCACAAGTGTGGTTAAGGAAAACTGTCAGCAAGTAATTTCAGCTTCATTTGGACTTTGAGAAAAACTCTGGTTACATATGCCCTCATACACTCTCTAGGAATACCTGTGTTGAAGCCAATGAGACCACAGGAACTTTTAGAACAAGAAGTGGCAGGAACACAGGTTGGCACAGTAAAAAATCTGGCATTCCATTTTGTTGTTCGAATTACACTGAGACCCTGTTCTGTTGTCATAAGCTTCATAACAGCTTTTATTGAATGAAGATTAAGTAGCAAAGATTTCTAGCCAGCCAACAGTCAGCTTCATTTATGTTAATTGTAGGAAGAACTTGAAAACGACTTAGCAATTTGAGTAAATGAGGAGAAGAATCAATAGACAGTCTTCATAACTTTAATAAGGCAAACATTATTAAAAGGTTTATCTTGATCATACTGCCTCATTTAGTTTGAGTTCTACAAACAGTCCAGATGTTGCATTACCAATGCATCCAGCCCAGCCCTATGGCTATTCCTGTGCTGAGCAGGGAGCTGGCTCCAGCAGAGACAAATTGACATTCCTAAAGGAAAACAAAAAGGAATGTTGTATCAACCATTTATTGTTTGCAACTGAAACCGGAAAATATTTCATTAAATAAAGAAGTAGACTTATCTTTGAGACCTTTTATAAATAACAAAGATGAGTAACAGAGACTAGTGTGTCAAAACACACACAGTAATACAACACAATTGAAAAAGAAAGCTTATATAAATAGTGTTAGTTGGTTGCCTCTTGCCATAGACGTCCTTTATTAGAATATGATTGTCTCTCAAAAACATCTGAAGCCTCTTTACAGATGTTCTGTGGAAATGTTTTTCAGATTAATTTTTTACCTGCTTTTTTATAAACTGTTGAAACCTTTAGACTTAAATCACGCTTGTTAATCAAATCACATGCTTTTCATGTTAGTATAACATTGCTGGTTGCTTTCAAATATATGCAGGTAAAATTGCAGGTGTTTGCCTGAAAAGTACTTTCTATGGGTATCTCATTAAAGAATTTCCTGAATTTGTTTTAAAACTAACACAGAACAAATCAGCTGTGAATTCAATTAAAGACAATTACTCAATTCTTACAGGCTACTTTTTAAGCTTCAAAAAATCAAATATCCCAAGCATCGATCACATAATCACATATATTAAATCTCTGCCACAGAATGCAGGTGCGTGTGTCAATACTCTAACTATGTTGACAGACAAATTAAAGTTCTGTAGTAAAAAAACCCACCAGATATAGATCACTTGCATACTGTGTTTTCTTATTGTTTTACATACATAAACTAACAGCTCAGATACATGTTGTCATTTTACATGAACCAATATCTACTTGTGAAAATCCAGAAAAATATCGATTGTAACACACATTACTTTATTATAAGCATACTTACGATTATAAAAAATATATAACAAAAGCCTGTACATTAAAAGAATTTCTAAATTGATGTTGCATACATATGTATTCAAAAATTCAATACTTTGGGAAC
This sequence comes from Pachyramphus minor, assembly GCA_013397135.1. Classification (NCBI taxonomy): domain Eukaryota; kingdom Metazoa; phylum Chordata; class Aves; order Passeriformes; family Tyrannidae; genus Pachyramphus; species Pachyramphus minor. Next base: position 32,681 of record VYXB01007995.1, on the reverse strand, counting down.
TGCCAAGGTTAGTTTTTACATGTTTGATATTTTCATATGTAGAGTGTAAGGTGGTTACAATCTGTATGTTAAATGTTTTAGCAGACCATGTATTGTAACACTTGGGTGGGTTTGGGGGGGGATAGGTTACTGTGATGTGGTTCAAGTATCCTTGCAGCAAACAAATAAATCAATGAAAAATTGTGTAGATATGTGACTCCTAATGTCATGCATTGATTTTAAGGTTAATTGTTTTGTACATGAATGTAAACAGTGCATTTTCTGAATAGTTAAATTCCGAATAAGACATTTCTTCTCTGTAAAAATCAGTGGCATACAGCAGAAATAGGAGTACCAGCAGTTTGCTGTACGTTAGTGTACAGAAGTGTATATCTCTGAGCAAGACCATAGCACTAACACAACAAACAGCAGCCTGTTTAGCTGACTAAGATGTCATGGTACCTTTCTTCTGAAAGATCCTTCTTTACCTTCAATTGTAGCCATGGTACTCACAGCAAAATTATGTTTAGTGTCTGTATGTTTAATACCAGTACTGAAGAGAGAGCAGATTGCTTTTAAGTTGAAAGTGTCAGCTGTAATTGCTCAGCCAGGAAGTGAGATGTTCTAGGTGAGCCTAAAAGCAGAATCTATTTGTAGCTCAATGGTACATTTGTATTTTCAGCCTTTTACATACATGCTACACCTGCTTTCAGTAGAAACAGCACTGGGGTAGGTGCTCTGCCCCTCCCTTTGTCATCTGCAGGACACGTACAGGAAGGCTGCGTTGCTGCTGCCCCATCATACCCCAGACATGGCCATCAGCCCAGGAGTTGGAGTGCCCTAGGAGGAGTGGGGACCAGGATGGAAGCAGACAAAATGCTCCTCAGAAAGCCTGTCACCAGCAATCACCTGCCAGAATGGGAAAGGTGCAAGGGTAACCTGCCAAGGACTGTGGCAGTGCCCACCACTGATGAAGAACAGCATAAGGCTCACCAACACAAACCAGCTCCCACCCCAAAAATGTTGCTTGCTAAGTGGGGAAAAAATACATTTCCGTTGCTGCCAGAAGGGTTTGCTGAGGCAAGCAGTGTAACTCTTACTATTCGGGAGGCCCAGTTGTCATGGTGAGAATTTTTTTTTCTTCCAAAGTTTTTTCCTTTGTATTAACAATCTGAAGGTGCTGCTTTGCTGCAAGTATATTGACAGGTTTTTGTTTGACACTAGTCGCTATCCTTTGAGATTTCATTTGAAATTAACTAGTTATACAGTGAAATTCCCTTGTATTTGTTACTAACACAAGATGGATTTGAATCGAGATTTAAAAGCATAAACACCTCTCTCTCTTTAATAAACTTTTTTAACTTTTTGGTTTTTATTTAAAAAGACACCTATAAAATATTAAGATCAGCTTCTACCTTTTCTTATGATGAATGCCAGTACCCATGCATTTCAGCATATAATATTGTCAGAGGTACTAAAAGTTTTTCTAAAGGTGTTTGGTAACAGTGGTGTTGTAACAATTAATTAGCTAATGCCAGTGCAGCATGCTATAAACGCTAATTATGGTAGTGAATGGTGCTGCGTCCAGCTGGCAGCCGGTCACCAGTGGTGTCCCCCAGGGGTCAGTGTTGGGTCCAGTCCTGTTTAACTTCTTTATTGATGATTTAGATGAGCAGATTGAGACCATCATTAGCAAATTTGCAGACGACACCAAGTTGGGAGGGAGTGTTGACCTGCTGGAAAGCAGGAGGGCTCTGCAGAGGGATCTGGATAGACTGGAGAGATGGGCTGATTCCAATGGGATGAGGTTCAACAAGGCCAAGTGCCGAGTCCTGCACTTTGGCCACAACAACCCNCTGGAGTATTGTGTTCAGTTCTGGCCCCCTCCATTCAGGAAGGACATTGAGGTACTGGAGCTGGTCCAGAGAAGGGCAACAAGGCTGGTGAAGGGACTTGGGCACAAGTCCTATGGTGAGAGGCTGAGGGAGTTGGGGTTGTTTAGTTTGGAGAAGAGGAGGCTCCTCACTCTCTACAGCTACCTGAAAGGAGGTTGTAGCCAGGTGGGGGTCGATCTCTTCTCCCAAGCAACGAACTTGTCGTCTCCCAGGACAAGAGGGCACAGTCTTAAGCTGTGCCAGGGGAGATTTAGGTTAGACATTAGAAAGAAGTTCTTTACAGAGAGAGTGATCATTGGAATGGGCTGCCCAGGGAGGTGGTGGATTCACCGTTCCTGGAGGTTTTTAAGATGAGGCTGGATGTGGCACTGAGTGCCATGATCTAGTAGTCACAGTGGTAGTGGATCGAGGGTTGGACCTGATGATCTTGGAGGTCTCTTCCAACCCAGTTAATTCTATGATTCTATGATTTTATTATTGTTGACAGACTAAGGTTATGAGTCCTGAGTGGCAAAATGAGCTTTTTTATTGGTTGTTATCTCTCTCTCACTCCAAGCAGAAGAGACCCACCCTCAGGAATTACATGGTAAATTACTCCACTTAACTTTTCAGCCTTTCTCTCTCACAGAATTACTGAAGATAACAGAGTTATACCGGTGTGTTTTTGTGATAACAGCCAAAGAAGAAATTGCAATAAGCTAAAAATCAATTGGGTAGAAGTTTCCTCTACCATTAACTGGATCATAGAGCAAATCGCACAGAGAGAAGTATCAAGTCCCATTTGTCTGCTGCTCCGCAGCCATTCACTTATGTAATCTAGGATCCATAAACCAAAACTTGGAAGCAACACAAGGCACAACACTCATTTTTGCTATCCGAGGCATTTAGAAACCTATGCATTTATGGTTCCAGCCCCCAGAAAGAGTCAATGCAAGCAGCTGTATAAGCATATTCAGCTCATATTTCAGTAGCACAAATAGTGATCATCAATCTTAAATGACAACTTTTAGTCATGACTACTTAGCTACTCTGATTCAAGTAGCTGCTCTCCAGTGTGTTTATATCTTTATATTCCAGAATGTGCTATGCCAGAGCTGATTTTCTTCAATTTATATTATTTTAGCAAAGAAAATCTGCAGAAGTGATGGATTGGTTAGTGAGGCAATTAAAGAGGTTAGAATCTGCAAAAAATTGTAAAAAGTCCTGTGCACATGAGTTACGAGATATCTCTCTCTTTTTCTCTTGTTGCAGCATACACAATGTGCTAAAACATAATTATTTTAAAACTTCTTGACTTTCTTAGGGGAAAAAAAAATGAGGCTGAGCATAATATAGAATTCAAACATGGCAAAATCTATTCCACTTCATCACAGGTTGCTCTTTTTTTCTTATCTTTCTAAATGTCTTAATTTTACATATTTTCCATGACTCTATCTAAAGTTGCCTTTTAGCCAAACACCAAAATATGGTAGCATATGAGGCACATCAACATATCTTACAGCAAAATAGCAATCAGGTTTTAATTGTTCCACCTGAGAAGACCCTTGGGAAAAAATAATACATTAGCAAAACCACTGTTTAAAGTTTCATTTTACAAAAATTCCCACCATGTTTTACTTCTGTTAGTTCCCTGCCACAATGAAATTTAAAAAAAAAAAAGAGTTTATCCATCTAAGTAAAAGAAAACAAAGGAGGTCAGACTAAATTTTTCCTGTTAAAGTAAAAATTAAATTAAATCAAATTAAAAATGCCTAATAGGCTGTTCGAAGGGGCAACTCAGACAAGAAAACTGCATTAAAAGTACATGCATAATAAATGTTTGTCTAGAAACAGGATGTTAAGGCATCATCTGTGATGAATAAAAAGGTTCTGACTAGAAAAGAAGTCAGTCATTGCAAAAATCTTAATTTTTTTCTAATCATTTCAGCATCAGGCCCAACTCAAATATTAACAAAAATATATTAAAAATATATTGTTTCCCTTTGAAAAATTTTTCCAAAGGAATCAACTTCAGTGTTTGCCAAAAATTCCAGTTTAACATTTCTTGGGTTTATCTTGCATTCCTGGTTTCTCATTATGCTGTTCTCTGCTAGAATATAAAACCTCCAGTAACCACTATTTTCTTCTGACTTGTGATACTTACACTCTGTAATTAAATACTCTCTCATTTTCTTTTAATAAGCTAAAATCTGAGTCTTTATGGTCTTCCCATTTTCTTCAGTCCTTGAATTATTTCTGAGGCCCTTCTTTATGCCCTACCCTGTGCAGCATAACCAACACGGTACAGAGGAGGAAAAGTTTTCCCCTGACTGTACTCATATTTTGTTTAACAGGGATTTATTTTACTACACAGTCCAAGTTAGTTTGTATGACTGTCCCACCCTCTCCCTTAATTACCACGCTGCCCATCATTTCTCATCCCCAGCAGAAGAAAGCACTGCCTGGTGTTCTGCAAATTTTCTGCAAAGCTAGAGTAAAAACATCTCCATTTATAGGCAATTCCCTTAGGTGATTGTTTTGGTGGGCCTGCAGTTAGTTAGTTCCTAATGTATGTAATGTGACATCCTTGATTTACCCTGTATAGTGTTATTTTTTTAATGAGAACACCACAGTACTAACTCAAGTGTCCAGAATATGTCCAAGCAGACTATGAATTTGGTAACTAAAGGAATTTACATGGAAGTAATCTCCTCAGTGATTTAAAAACATAGAAAATTGTTTGACAATTTTCCATAACATAACATGTAGTTGTACTGATTATACATCTATTTTGCTATCAGTGGAGTACTGATAATTCTCCACAGTCTGAGGCATCTTACCTAAATTTGGAAAACTGTTACAATATTAGCACTCGGAATTCTTATTTGTTCCTACTATGCCAAAATTTAGTAAACATACTTAGATTGCAGATTACTTTCACCTCAGGTTAGTGAATGTAAGTTAACTGACCCTGTACATTTTAATTGTCAACCCAATATCAAATTTGAATAAATATTGCTAATACACCTGTTACTGTGCCCTAGTCCTCTTACCTTCAGTGTGCTTGTAACTTCCAATGCATTTCTGCAGAAGGTAACCCAGAGACCTGTACTGAGGTAATGTGACACAAAAATATTTGTAATGAAATATGCAGTTCCCCAAACCCAAAAATGTTAGTCCACTGATTACTGTGTTAGCTGTGCATATGAATGAGTGACTGAACATGAAAATACTCAGATTTGCATCTTCTAAATTTTGTGGGTGTTTTTCCCCAAGAAATTAATAAGAATTTTTTCTATTACTGTAACATCCAGTTTTGGAAAACAGTGCCTATTTCCTAACTTTTTTTTAATCCCTGTGATCCCCATAATCCTGTGTGGTCCCAGATGAGCAGTAACATACTCCACCCTCTTGATCTTCAAAAATTCTCTTTGGGCAAGGTTTCTTGTCCAAATTTCTACTTTATATCTTGTATTCCTTGTTTGTTGTGTAGTCCAGTAATTATGTATCATGATTCCTATCTGCTCATGATTCACCTCAATTCATTCAAACAAAGCTTCTTAGTGCCATTCTTTCCTGGAATTTATATGGCACACTGAACATGCTAGAATTAATTTAATTTTATGCACTATTTTGTTGAAAGCTGGCGAGAGTGTTGCTATATGAAAGACTCCTTTATGGTTGTATGCAGCACAGTGAATGTCCACCACCTTTTACTTGAAGACAAGGTAGAGTCTCAGTGATACATTGCTAGAGGATTCAGGGTGAATGTTTTCAAGATGAGAGGATGGAAACAATTTGTAGGATACTTCTGTATCACGCACAGTTATTGTGTAGGCTACTGCCAAATGCTGGTTATTGTCTTCCTTCCTGAAGCAGTAGTGAACACTGCAGCACAATGCTATTTTCAGCTCCTTGACGAGATGATTACAATATAAAGTCATGCTGTGTGACCAGCATGCCAGGTCTTTGCTGTTCTAACTCCTCTTTTATTACTTTGGGGATGAGAGAATGATGAAGGGAGGGATCGCAGTTACCTAGATTTTCCAACAGCAGGTCAACTTAGATAGCTGGGTTATATTTACTCAAGGCATTAGCATATTGTATATGTCCTTTTCTCTGTTTTACAAATAAAAATGAATTGGCAATAAAATTAGCCAAAACAAAATGCCGATTCTTATGAATTTCCAAAGCAAAGTTTGCACTTCTGATAGGTTAAGATAGTGCCAAGTAGGTTGGTTTGCCCTGTGCAGAATAGGTATTGAGAAGGCTGCAGTGGAGCAAACCCCCCAAACTACACAGCCTACGTGCTCTCTGGCACACAGTGGGGTGGAAGGCAGAGGAGAGATGTAGCACAGATACCTTTTCCTTTCAGACCTTAAGTCCCCTTCCAAGTCTATAAAAACCAAAAAAATTACAGATAGTCCTTGTGATTCCGGTTTTGTAGTATGTTTTCTTTTGAGTAGGAATTCAAAAGAGACGAGATACACCACTTCAAAATCAAATAGCTGTAACAATTGGTAGCTAGCAACTAACATGTTTTCTTCTGAATGTTTGTTTTGTATACTACAATCAAACGACATAATCCCCATTCTGATCTCATGGCAGCAAAATTTTCCAAAGGGTGTGTCATAATTAACTGAAAGATACAAATATTTTTCAAGATACTGATTTTAAATCCAAAAAGAAACAAGTCTGGATCCAGATACATTATTTCCTGTATTAGCAATTTCTCTTTCTGATGGAAATGGATCAAAGACCAGTACAAATGAGGCAGCAGTAGATCCTTACTGTGACTTTTTTTTTCAGGCTTAAGAGGTTAAATGCATATAAGCAGACCCAAATGAAAGAAAGTACTGATGATATTAGCTAACAATGACTTCAAATATTCTTTCATAACTTATCAGTCTAAAGGCAAACTGATAAATGGAAAAATAAAAATATGAATCTACAGACAATATGTAGAACATAAATCAATCCCAAAGCCACTTGTGATAAAGGAAAATAATATCAATAGTTTATTAAATTTGAGTCATAAATTTTGATTGCCTTTGAAAGAAAATTCAGGAATGTTTCCTTACAATTCTTAGCATGAAAAATCCTCTAGGTCACAAAAAGAAAGGAAAGGCAATCTGAGCTGCATGGTTCCTCAATTCCCTAAACCTCACTGAGGCAGTCACGGACATGAACTGGGATTCTCAAGATCAAGAAAGTGTACTATCTCAACAAACAAGCAAACTTTATAAAATATCTCCCATTTTCAATCAACTGTTGTCCTTTCCCAACATTTAGCCACCAGCTATAATCTTGACATGTTTGTTTTCATAGGAGAAACTGTGATTTGGGGCAGTTGAAATTTCTCTGATGCAACCCTATGTATTTGCGAACAATATACTCACAGTTCCATTTCACTGAATGTGGTAGGAAAAAACAGCAGAAGGTTATTTCCTTGCTCAGTAATCTAGCTCTAATTTTTCAGTAGGTACTCTGCTCAACAGAACCTTTTTCTCTTGGCTTTCTCCCTGGACCACCCACGTTGCCTATATGTTTTTTCCCAGCTTTGTGATTGTTTCTAAACACATAGCTCCTATCAGTTGATGCCTCAGTCAGTGAATACGTAATAATTTCCCAGAAAGTTCTTTGTTCTCCATAAATTAGTTCATACTTCAGCTTTTCTTTGTAGGATAACTGCCTGGGTGGTGGATTCTACTATTTTCAGCAATTTTACTTTGTACAAGAGCTTAGCTGCTGCTTCGTGTTTAGACTGAGAGAAGGATGCCCACCATTACCAGGGGATTAATGAGGTTTGGAATTTTCTGCAGATCAAAGACAAACTTTATGGTAGCCATTAACATCTTCCAGCACAGCAACAGAATTCTTGAGAAAAGTCAAAGAAAAGCTGATAACAATCAAGCCGCAACATCAGCCAATCACCCTTTATCCTTATTGCAGTATTTCCCTCAGGTTATCATGTGAGGTTACACTTAAGACAAAAAATTAAGTAAAAAAAGGAAAAAAATATTTTTTAAGATAACAGAAAAAGAAAACAGGAGGACATATAGCCTAAATAAAATACAGACCTGAGAGGAAAGGGAGAGAAATAAAAGGATTGTAGATTTACAAAGATAAACTCAGTCATCTACAGGCTCTGATTTATATGGGGCAATAAATGAAAAATGGCCAGCATGTATTGTTATTTAGTTTTATTATCAGCCTCCCTTTGAATGTGATTGCCTCTTAACAGCTCCTAAACTATGGTAGTTTTGTGCTTGGTGTCCTTCTGTGAAATGTTCCAGAATTCAGAAACTGCTTATGAAGAAGCTGAGTCTTCCCCTCTTCAAGGAAAATAAAGTCCATCAAAGAGATGGAGATCATAGGGAATCATTCAAATTTAACCCATGGAGTATGTACCAGAGTCTTAAGACAGACGGACACTCCCTGGTAAAAGAACTTTTAATAGACTGCTCAGTCATGCAAAAGGAATTAATGATCTCTGCACAGAAGTTTCCTTAGGTAGAAACGCAAATTATATCCCCCAAATACTTCTTATTTGCACAAATATAACACCAACAAAGACTGCAGTTATGCTGCTGGAAGCACCAGTTTTCCCAGACCTTAAGCACCACAAGCACATATCTGCAGTCTTTATGTTCATGCATGGCACATTTGACAGGCATTGCCACGCTTACTCAGAAACTCTGTGCTCTGGCAGCTATCAAGTTATAAAAGCTAAATATCACTCTAGCACCCAGGGCCTGAGAACCCTAAATCCATGGATTCTGAACAGCAGTGAGGGTGGCCACAAAACTGTAAAGTATTTTGAGGAACATGCATATGCAAACTGCCTCTGAGTATTTCCAGAAAGAACCCTACAGGAGCAGAAATACAGATTGGTTGCTCTGGGATGTAATCCCAACAACAAGCTTTATCATTCAGCATCACAGGTAATACAAGTGAAATAATAACAAATAGGATCACTTCAGACATGTTACACTGACAATTTAGACAAATTAGTCTGGACAAAGCATAATAATGGCACAGAACTGTCTTTGCAGTAGCACTAGTTCATGAGACAAGTTAATTATGCTTCCACCAAGCACTGCATTTATGCAGTGATAAAACTTTCAGTGAACTTCGTGTCAAAAGTGACAGAAACAGTCTAGATAAGTTTATGAATAAAACTCTAAAGTAGACAAATGAAATAAAGTTCTAGCACACCTCACCTAGGCACTTTTGCCCAGCTTTGTACTGCTATTTTCATTTCACTTTGCTAAGATTTTTGGGGTTTTTTTCAATTACTTACCTAGTTGTCTCTTCATATTTACAAAGAAGGCAAATAAATTTGGGTAAATTAAATAAATTTATTTAATCATTATGTTGCAAATTCCTTCAGTTTCAGATTTAAAGACTCAATAGATAGGTAAATAGGCAGATTCTAACTATTCACAAGAGGATCAGTCTGAAAAGGCTTATCTGATAAAGTTTGCTGTGAGTTGTTTTGAAAATTAAATTGGGAAACACAACCACCTTCAAACACTAAGAAATAAGTAAACTATCTAATTAAATAATTAAAAAGAAAATGTCTTTATTGGAATAATTTTTATTTTTCTATAACAGGATAAAGAACATTCTCAATAAGAGTACTTACAGTTTTATTATGAATAAAAAAAATCTATTTCCAACATTTTAGAAGCTCAGTGAGAAATTTCAGAGTGAGAATTTCAGTGAGAAATTTCTGGTGTCAACCATGTTAAAGAGAAACAACTGGATATTTTTCATAATTTAATCTCTTTGCATTATTTCAGCTCCAAAGCAGGGCTATTTGAATGCCATGTTAGTACTTTTTTTGTGAGATGTCCAAAGTTACTAAGGCTCAGGAAGTATGAATCAAGAAGCAAGAATAAGAGCATCTAAGTTTGCCACCAGGTAGATCCTTAAGCTTGCTGAGCCTCAGGAAATCTTTTTAAGTTGATAGGGCAAGGGTTTGGCTGATATACTGCCAAAGGAGTAGGTAAATAATAGCTGTAATCACACCAGAAATGCATAACTGAGGCAGGAGTCATCTGCTGGCCAGGTATATTAGTACTGATTCATTGACAGATTTAGTTGTTGGATCAGAATGACAGTTTTATAGTCTTTTGTGGCTGAGTGAAAAGTAATAAAAAATAATCATCTTGGGAAGAAGGAAAAACATGCTCATGCTGTTATGTCTCCGAGGCAATAGAAGAACTCTGTGCTCCCAGATTTTTCCACAGGTCCATGTGAAATACACTCTTCTTGTAAACATGCAGTTCCCACTGGAGGCGCAAGAGGGGAAATGCAACACAGAGGAAACACAACACACTGAAGACTGGGCCTGCATGACAAAAACTGAAAGGAAAAGGTGATTTTTACTTTTGAAAAGTGTCCAAAAATCAGTAAGACCCTTAAGGTTGGGGTAGTGACAGATGTGGAGTAAGTTTTACAGAAACTACTGAGAGCTGGTACAATTCCTCTTTACTTGTTGAACTGCTGAGTAGCCTGCCAGAAAGCAGTAAATACAAATTCATTTCCTTCTTCTGTCAGAGGGGAATTCAACTCCTCATAACATTTCCAGGAACAGCTACAATCACTTGACTATGTTTGATGGCTGATAATTCTAAATATTTCTCATTGAAGGTGTTTCACTTTGCCTGGATTGTTTAAATTGACACAGAGAGGATGTGAATGTCATGGTCACATTTAGGACACTTAAAGTATGTGGGCATTTTCTTGAGTTAATTGTCACCTGCCCAAATTGAACAGTTTAACTCATGCTGTGAATCCAGAGAAAAAACAAAAATATAACACATGCCTCCATCAAATGGGATCTGCTCCTCCAGATGTTCTCCAAAGCTGGCTGCTGGGTAGCTTGGGTTGTAACCTTAATGGTCTAATTCTAAGAGCATTTTCAGAACAGCCTTGCTATGTCTGGTCAGCAATCACCTCATGTACTTTGGTTGACTGCTCTTGAGACACCTTGAAGCCTCCTCTTATCCAGCTGTTTCGTGAATCTACCTTTGATAATTATCTTTCAAATTAAAACTATTCTTCAATTTCATATCAAGCTGACTGACAAACTTTATCAATCCCGTATTTTCAACATACAGTATGCACAGCAAACTCCTCTGCTGGAGTCCAGAGCCATGCACAGTGATGGGGAAAGGATGGAGAGGTCTTGTCCCCCAGAGCTTGCACTAAATACCTGGAAGAAGGACATTGTGTATCTGCAGGGACAATTTTTTTTTTATTCTAGTCTAAAAGTAACTTACCCCGGGGCTGTCCACAATCTGAGCTGTCTCCTGACAGACCAACACCTGAAAAGATGATGTCGGAATCAGACCTAACAACTGTATTTCTCACATTAATACATGACAAAGCCATTCAGGCCAATTTCCATCTCTTTTGGCCATGGGAGGACATGGAGAAATATGACCTCTATACATTATGTACATAAATACATCATCCAATTCTTTCTGGCAATGTGTACTTTGTATGTAAGATATGAGAATTTAGGAACCATGCTGCTCAGTAAAAGAATGTTCTAATGAAAATCCAGGATGTGACACACATATACCACTTGTGTAAAACCTTCTCAACTGAAGTAAATTCATGGCAAGTGCACTTGCAAAAATCAGAGAAAAGCCTAGGAAAATAGCAACTATAGTAATTTTTATTTATACCATCTGCTTTTATGCAAAGCAATTCTTGCGAGGACAGGCTCTCACTAGACATTCTTAAACTTCTGAGGACAAAATAATATGGACATCTCTGAAGGCTAATTGCTAGTAAAATCTCCTGAAGCGCTTTATGTACATTTTGATTATTAAAAATTATTTTTGAACACAGAACGGAATATACTTCTCAATTCTACCCTCACTGTTTTTATGGACTTGTTGACATGTATCATAGCTACATTTTATTGCTATTTTCCACAGTAGCCTCTTCCTACAGCCCTTTGCACTCAGGTACGCACTTGAGTGCATAATTGGGCATATCTGCACAAAGCAGGGAGTATCCTACATGGCACACTGTACTCAGTATCAGTAAGATGCCCAGCTTCAACCTGATGGAAAATTGAAGACTGAAACTGTAGCTGTTGGAGAGACCTGACAGCAGTTTTTGTTTAATGACCCATCTCATGCCAATGATCCTTGTCCCTCAAAATATTAAAACCAGATTGTAGTTTTCGAGAATGTATGAAGAGCATAAGTCCTGGTTTTCCAAAGGATTTTGGGTCATGGGCAGCTTACCTATTTTTATCACCTCATTCAGGCATTAAGATAATTGATATAAAAATATGAAGCACTAGACATTCAGCTAAAAGACGAATGAAGGTTCTCAATGCATAGGGTTTTTTAATTTTATTTTTGCTTACTGCTGCCGTTAGGTAGTCCAGGCACAAAACTTACTTTGCCAAAGAAATTACTAGATTGTTTACTCAACCTATTCTCTTTCATATAGTCTTCATTCAAACGGAATCTGAAATTCATGTGATTATTGAATTATTTAATAACATACTTCTATTAAGGCTAACGTGACACTTAGAAGTAATGCAACATCAAACCTGTCATGCATTTAAAAATCACTTCAGAAATTCTCTACTGTGGTTGTTTTTTTCCAGAATCTTCAGGTAGGGGGAGGCTGCAGGTGAGTGTATCTCCTGTGTTTAGAGGACATAGATTGTCTTGCTCCATAGCACGTCCCCATGACCCTGGAGCAACATTTTGTTCTCTGTGGAGTCTGAAAGTCTTGATAGAACCAGCATTAATTGGATGATGTAGAGAGAAGCATTAGGTAACAGGGGAGTTTGAAATTCCTGTGGCTTGAAAACCCTTCTTACGCATATTTAGACAATACAGTAATCCCAGACACTGCTTAGGAGTAAATAAAACAGGATGGCACATTATAAACACCTGTATAAATACATTTTTCCTGACTTTTGTGCATTTTTAGGGGAATCTGCTGAAAGACAAACATATAGTGGAAAAGCAGAGGAGGAATTCTACTTGGGTAAGAGTTAAGCCCCACCACGTAGTTTGTGATTGTTTATTATTTATCTTCTGTCATTATAGTTTCCTGAGAGCTGTTTGAAGATGAGAAAACTGTGTCTCCTACTGAAGAACAGGAAACACATTGCTGGCACTCAGTAGTTAGTAACTAATGATAGCGATAGACAATTAAGTCTTCAACCAGGCACATATGCTAGCCAGTAAACATTGAGGTGCCAGGTAGCTGACAGATGTCCTTACACATAACAAGTGAAAATACCTGCTCTCTGGGCCTTTTTTCTCCATTTGTTTGCTAGCAGGTGTCACTGCACTGGTTTTGTTGGGAAGAATCAGACATGGAGGGGCAGGGTACAGGCTTGCCATCAGCATCATTGGCAATGAATACAAACAGAGGGTTGCTCAGGGATTCCAGGAACCTGTTGCAGCTGAAATCTATATCAGGGTGAGATTAAAAATGCCTGGAATGAGAAGGTTATCCTTTGACAAAATATTTTCATGTCAGTCCTTGTTTTAAGCCATTGCAAAAGCCCAGGCTAGGGCATTTAATCTACGAGTCACAAAGAGCTGGTGGGGAAGAACATTGCAATTCCTAGTATGATCTTTTAAGCAATCTGGTGTTTTCTAACAATGGAGAGGAAAAATCAATTTCAAAGGTGTTTGCTGTATTTCAGTCACATAACTCCAACCTGTCTCACTGGCTGTAACATATGGATCTGACTTAGGAACAGAGAGATCTGAGGTGCAGGAAGAAGCTGAGTGGCAAGTTGAAAAAATCTAACATGCATTAACAACTGTGCTTCACATGGCTGCATAAAAGCAGGAAGACTTCAATAGAAAATTATGTATTAATTGCTCTCTCTTTTGATTTGCACAATTTCAAATCTTATTTAGACCTGGGTAACCAACTTTGCTGACTAGATGTATAACATGATGGGGCTGGGTATCCTGTGTGCACCCTACTATGCCTTCAGTGCTCCCCTGAAGCATCAGACCCTGCCATCGATGCATCTTAGCTATTTTGCCTCATGGGATTTAATACACGTGGATGTATTTCCTAACTGCATTCCTCATCTGCATCCAAGTACTCAGGAAAGAGGGAGAGCCAAGAACAGGCTGCTGTAGCTGTCAAAGCAATTTGTGCAAGATAAGAGTACCTGTCTCACATAGGAATACTGCCAAGTATTAACATCACAAACTTCTCAGCTTCTCAGTAATAAAATCACATCACAAAAAAAAAAAAATATATATATATATATTCATTCTAGTGTCTCCTACTCTGCATTGCTGGGCCTATCTGACACACCCATAAAGTGAAACATTGTCCAGGACAAATGATTTCCAGAGAGTCTTAATCTCTAAATCTAAACCAGGATTTCTGCTCTTCCTGAGCAGAGGCAGCTCAAAACCTAATACCAACCCTGTCAGAATGCCTTTTGACAGTGATGCAACCACCAGATGGTGGCATTACCACTATGTAAGATACTATGGCAGCATTTAAATTGGCATATAATTAATGTGATTCATATCACTAGTAGCATATATGTAATTTTTGCTATAAAAGGCAGTGGCGTTTTAAAGGGATCTATAACTATAAACCAAAGAACAACAGCCTTGCAGGACAGGTTAAAATTATTTACCCATCTTTTGCACAATACCAAGCAATACTAGGAAGGCAGAAATTGTGAATTATAGAAAACTGGTTCTGAGAACCCGCAACAACAGGCACATTCTTCTCCTGAGTTACCTGATAACATCTGGGTCATGTCCCTACTCCTGCAGATGTTTCCCTCTTCATCACCAAAATGTTTATATCCAGCTTAGGAAGAACTGTTGCTTGGTATACAAGAACTACGGCTCAGCAGTGGGGACAAGAGAGAAACTCTGTATGTACATATATACAGTTGCTTTCTTTTCTTTTTCCTGAGAAGTCCATCAGTGGAAATAGTTGGCTATTGCTCCCTCTACAGTCTTTTGCAAACTGCCACAGGCTTCTCCTTAAAAAATAATGTTATCCAATTAATGTCAAGCTCATTTCTTGCATTGGTCTTATACATTATCAGGGGCTCAAAAAGCTGTAGCCAGCACTAACAATGCAAAGCAGCATTGTTCACCTAGACATTTTTTGGAGCTGAAAATCATTTCCGTATGACATCCAGGAAACAGTACTTCTGTCTTTCTAAATTTTTATTACCTTCTGTTGTAACTCCTAAAGTGGTTTCAGGAAGTGTAGACTAGAAGAGACCTCCTGGGTCATGAAGTGTGTTGGTGACCAGTATCCTACTGTCAGTCCCTCAACAGCTGACATTTCTTGCCCCTACAATTTCTCTACTGGGAAGCCATCACAGGATGTTAGACCACTAATGGTCAGCAGTTTTCCTGTGGTTTTCAGACTAAATTTGTTCATGTCCAATTTATACCTGTTTGTTCTTGTGCTTATGTTAATGGCTGAATTATCAATGACTCAATTCTCCTTCTTCCTAGATTATCCCACGGGATGATACAATTCCGTCTCAATACAAAAATAAATTCACAGTTATTTACATGAAGTGAATCCTAGATCTCTAAGAACTCCTAGAGGACAATTTTTATTGCTCTCTCTCATTGCTTCCACCCTGCCACCTCTTTTCCTCATGCATGCATTTATGCAGAAACATACACTTTGAGCACAGTAATATGGAAGGAGTATTTTGAAGCTTTCAGTTCCCTATACCTCTGCCCCAGAATAACTGCACAATCAGAACTCTCTAATTCTAATAGAGTTAAGCCAGAAAAAAGGAGCTGTTTTACTTCCATCATTTTCCCACTGGTTAGGAGTGCCTTTCCACATTTCTGCGATTGCACGAGAAACGTTTTGCCAATAGAGTGCACCAGTATTCTTGTATCAGCAAAGAACTTCTTGTGTAAATACAACCTTGTTCAACATCCTGGCAACCCTGGCACAGAATGAATAGAGCAAACAACCTGCTTCCTCATCCCTGAAAATGGATCTGAGCACATTAGCTGGTGCTGTTGGGCAGCTGGAACAGACCTTTCTTGCCTGGTACTTCCTGTGTCATTAGTAGGCGATTTCAAACTCCAGGTCTGTGAGCTGGAACTTTGAAGGAATACACAATTAACAATAAATATTTTAGTGCAATTTAACTGAGAACCCATCAACATTGTTTCTTCTAATTAGTTGCTGTTATTGTGCTGTTTCTCCAGTGTCTGTCTCTCTGTGTTAGTCTTGCACAGTAGGAGATAGTGTAAACAAGCACTTGAAGCTGAACCTGAAGTTTACCCACCTGGCACTAGAACAGTGTGTGCAGCAGTGAGAGAGACAAAAAAAACTTTCCTGAAAACCTCTGTTGAAAGAGAAAAGCTGTGGAGATTGTGGGGAGAATAGGGGCAAACAACATCCAGTGTCCTTTATTAGAATACCAGGGAAATTTGGATACAGAAAATTACTCCCCTAAGACTGGAAATCGTAAATGCAGGTATTACTTATCCAGTTTAGCAAAACTATTCCTTCTCTTTGAGAGCTTTTACTGACTCACAGGAAATGGCTCTGTAAAGCGCAGTTGCCAAACTGTGCAGAAGCTTTTATGTTAACAGGGGCAAGTCTGGTCTCTGCTTCTCCATCTCAAGTGAACTAACTATGGATACAAGAAGCAAATAGACCCAGAGGGACTAACCAGCTAACAGCAGACTTCCTTTGTAGATTTTATTTTGTGTTTTGTACTGCAACAAATAAAAGCATACCCCTCAGAACCTGATGAATGCTATTGTATGTTCTCATATAAGAGCAGAACTCAGGTAAAACTAAAAAGATCCCTCCAGGCATGTTACAGTGCACTCTGACTGCAGAGTGCATTGGATTATTAGAATGAGACAAAAATTTTGTCTTCTTCTTCAGCCAACATAGAACAGAAAAGTGGTCTTAGGACACTAAAGAAAATTAAAGCCCAACCCTTCTGGAGTTAATATGTTTGTTACAGTGCAGCCCTTATTTTACTTTACAACTGGCAAAATGTCACAATGGCATGTTAGGTCATTACTCTCAAGTACTATTCCAGTCGCACTGGGTTTAAGTCTGCATTTCAGATTATCACTTTCCCTTCCTCTATCTCTTCTCACAGACACATGAGACACATTCCCTACCTCAAATTATAAAGGACACTCAAGCTTTATAACAAGTGTTGAAGCCACCTGTCCTCATCTTTTATGTTTTGCCTCTTGACCCAGAAAACCTCTGTATAAAAAAAAGGGCCTGTTTTGCATCACTTACTGTGATGAAACAGTAAAATGATACAAGGCAGATGACAGAAAGTCATCTCGTTGTCTGTAGTGGGCCAGGATTTCTTTTCAAAAGGTTTAGCTTTGGAAGTTATCTAATCTTCTCTGGTTTTTTATAATGATATTAGAAATGAAATGTCCATTATTTCCCTATTTTCAAAAAAATATAGTTAGAACTGTCTCCTTCATTTTGCTGCAGCCTGAGATATAAAGTATTTAGGAAATAAGTTCTCCAAAGCAGCCAGCAGATTCAGGCTCTGAGTCTGATTTGCTCTAGAACTTTCAGAAAAATGTAAACAGCAGTGAAGAATGTTTCTTAGCTGAAGGAGAACCGAAAAACTGAACACCTTGAGAGTGTTTATGACTCTGGTGAATCATCCTGCACCCATCGTGGGAAGCCTGCATGCCTTACTACCTTTCTGAACTGCCTGTACACCAACACACATGGCATGGGGAATAAACAAGTAGAATTAGATATTTGTGTGTGGTTGTAAGGCCATGATCTCACTGTGATTACAGAGACATGGTGGGATAGCTTGCATGACTGGAATGTTGTCATGGATGGCTATGTGCTTTTCAGGAAAGACTGGCAAGCAAGACAAGGTGGTGGTGCTGCTTTTTATATGAGAGAGAGCAACTGGAATGTATGGACCTCTGCTTAGGGGTGGATGAAGAAATAGTTAAGAGTTTACAGGTTGAAATTAAGAGGCATAAAAACACGGGTAATGTTGCTGTGGGTGTTTGCTAGAGGTCACCTGGACAGGAAGAGGAAATCGATGAGGCCTTCTACAGACAGCTGGATATAGCCTAGTGATGCTCTGCAGGGGTCAGCACTGGCTTCGATCTTGTTTAACTCATTGGTCAATGATGTGGATGAAGGGACAGAGTGCAAATTTGCTGACGATACAAAACTGGGAGCAGTGGCTGATACACCAGAAGGCTGTGCTGCCAATCAGAGGGACCTGGACAGGCTGGAGAGTTGAGCAAAAAGGAACAGAATGAAGTTCTACAAAAGCAAATGCAGGATCCTGTACCTCAGGAGGAATAGCCCCCTGCACCACTGCAGGCTGGGGGCTGACCTGCTGGAAAGCTGCTCTGTGAAGAAGGACCTGGGGGTCCTGGTGGACTCTGTCTATGAGCCAGCAGTGTGCCCCTGTAGCCAAGGAGGTCTGTGGTATTCTGGAGTCACTAGGAAGAGCATTGCCAGCAGGTTAAGGGAGGTGATCCTGCCACTCTCCTCAACCCTAGTGAGGTTGTGTCTGAAGTACTGTGTCCAGTTCTGGGCTCTCCAGTTCACGAAAGACAAGGAACTACTGGGCAGGGTCCATTGGAAGGCTATGATTAGGGAACTGGAGTGTCTCTCTTATGAGGATAGGCTAAGGGAACTGGGCTTGTTTAGCTTGGAGGAGTGAGAGTGGATTTTATCAAAGCACACAGATGTCTTAAAAACAGGTGTCAAGAGGATGGGGCCAGAATCTTCAGTGGTTGTCAGCAACGGGACGAGGCAATCAGCAGAAACTGGTGCACAGGAAGTTCCACATGAACATAAGAAACTACTTCTGTGCTGTGGAGAGCACTGGCATAGTCTGCCCAGAGAGATTGCTGAGTCTCCTGCTCTGGAGATATTTAAAACCTGACTGGTTGTGATCCTGTGCAACGTGCTCCAGGTGAACCTACTTTGGGGAGCAAAAACCTACCTTTAAAAGTTGTCTTTGAACTCATTAAACAATAAAAATGCTCTTAGAACTTAACAAGATGATCAAGCTGTGATGGCAACTAGATAAAGCTCATGAAAATATAGAATTTATTTAATTGTTAACTTAGAAGTACCAGTATTCTAGAATATAGTTACTATAGACACCTTTACTGACAAACCTGAGTAATATCTCTCAAAGACAAAGAACTGCAATCTGTAGCCAAACCTTAAAGTTCCTCTTTTCAGATGAACCCATGCTGAGTGATCGGTTAGCTAAAGCTGGAAGAAAATAAGGCTTTCTTTATTGCTGAATATGAAAGTAGAAAACCCCAGATAATTGCATTATTATTTAAGAACATAGAGGTAGTAAAGATCAAGAAATCACAGAATTACTCAGTAGGTTTCTTGGTAGGGAGAGTGGAGCATACTTTTACAGCAGCAGGAGGATTGTGTTCAATATGGGTCTCAGAAATGGACAAATTGATCAGTAGTCAGCAGAGAGGGAGAGATGCTTAATGACTTGGTGGAATGATAAGAAACTTGGACACTGAGAACCAAAACCCAAATAAAATTCTGTTAACAGAAAACAGAAAAAAAATGCATCTGGTTTTCAGCACATTATTTGCCTCCCTAGATCTGTATGTTTTCCATGTTAGTAATACAAAAACTAATATATTGTTTAATCCCATGAAAAATATGTATGAATAGTGATTCAAGGAAAGGTGTGCCTGAGACCAAAGGCAGACATCACTGTTAGCAGGAGTGCGGAGTATCAGAGCCTCCCTCCCTTGAAGACATCTCCCCGTGATCCAAGTTACAGGAAGAAGCATTTCTGCTGCCTACCTAAGAAAATGACAGCTGAAGATCAGGCAGGTGGGGTGGAGAGACACCTGCATGGCAATGTGGCAAGGTTCCAGCTGAGAGGATAAATCCTTACCTAAGGTGATTAAGCAGAGTCCCATTTACTTCAGCAGAGTTATGACATTTTACACTAAGGGAGGATGTCGCTCCGTTGTCTTCCTTTGTGTTGTCTTCTTACTTGCTGTCCACAGGAAGGCTGAGAATACAACCACACTATGCCATGTTTGAGACACACAGATCTGCACATCTGCTATTACTCATGGTACACCTTCTTTATAGTTCACTGAAATTTTAATTGTGTGCTTTCATTTCATGCTCATGAAGGGACAAATGTGTCTCTTTAATTCTATCTATTAGCATAGTCCTCTAATCCTACCCTTAAAATAGCAGAACAAAGGCAGCAAGAAAAATCTGTTTTGTTTGAATGAATTCAGAATGCAATTTTTTTTAAAGGCAAAACACCAGACTTTCATTACCAGAGCAGTGAGTCACCCTATCAACTGTACCCAGAATAAATAAGAACTGCATCCACTGAAATTGAAACTGTGTGCTTTCCTTTAATGGGCAAGTGCCTCTGAGGAAAACCTGGTAGGAGAAATTGATCCAGCTTTTGGGAATATCATTCCTTTCTGCTCAGCTATGAAACTTTATGAAATATTTTTTTGTGTGTTCCTAGAAACATAAAAGGCACATAAGGTGTAAACCAATACTCTTTATTCTTAGTTGCTATCAAACAAGGTCTCAACCACAAAAATTTTTATACTAATGGCATTCCTTCAGTTGTTCCTGATATCACATAATTTATTATCCTTCCTGTCACTGACAGTATTGTTTCTAGTGCAACAGTTTTCCTGAAGAACACTATGCATGAACACATAGAATGAGAATATAAGGACAATAAAAACATGAATACAAAATAAGGAAATGACATACTAGCAAAGGGACAGTCTTACACACCTGATTACATTAATGAAAAGTCTTGTTCCTACATTAGTCTTATTGACCTCCTAGATATATGAGGATTTAAAATTAACAAGAAAGACAGAATCTGACCTGGATTCTGGATTAAAATAAGATGATGGAAGACTGCTCTGTATCAGTTGCCTATCAGGGACCAATACTATCAAACAATCACACCAGTTCCCCAGAACCAGACTTTGGCTGTCGTATGATGAAATTTTCACTAATACATGGAGTGTATCATAAGGATTTGGGATTTGATTTAACCGAAAGAAGTAAAAAAACAATAGTTTTGTGTCATTATCTACTGGTCCTTTTGATATCTGCTTGCTTGCTTCAGAAAGCAAAACCCCATTAAGTTACTTACACAATTTAATAAATTATGCAAAAACTAAGTCAAAACCATACATTTAATAATGTATTCGGAAAATGTGGTTTGGTTTGTTTTTTTCCACTTCATTACAACTAATTCAAAATTAGATACAAGTTTAGCTGGAACATTAAGGAGCTCACTTACATTTGTAACTGTTATTAAACACAATGTTACCTTCAGCAATCGAAATTCAGCAGCAAGCACAGAGGAAAACACACAGACAAAGAAAAAAGCTTCTGCAGCATGGTAACTATGGCCTCTTGAAAAAGTACTATTTTATCAGTCATTTTTGTAAGGCTCGCCATTTTTGCACTTGAAAATGTCTGGGCTTTGTCTGTTCGATGGCCAGTCCAAATGATTTACTTGAGATCTTGTGAGGTTATTTAAAATATCCTTCTGGGAAGCCCAGCAGCTTCTGATTTCTACTCTTTGTGTATGCACTTCCTGTCATAAGAAAATTTACTGGCTTCCAGGTGCTGTGTCTATTCCTTGAAACAGCAGACAGGCAGGAAAACCTAGGGCAGTCAGAAGATTATTCTAATCAAAGATGGGACACTTACTTGGCAAATGACTCCCTTACTTAGTGGTTACTATTCTTTGCTCACTCTGAGTTTGCCATGGCAAAGGAATGTCACCATAGATGTTAGAGATGGAGAGTCACATCAGAATTTTATTTTAGCACAGAATTAATCTTACCTGTTTATTTATAGAGTTTCAGCCAGTCTTATGAACATCTTTACTGACACCACCTGCATATTTTCTGTAGGAAAGTACTTCACCATCTGATATATTCCCTTTATGAGAAAAGTTACCTTTGTTTATTTACTCCATGCAAAATTTAATCATCCTCTCTCTATAACAAGACCAAGTAGGAAGGCTTTAAAAGTTTTCGATTCTCTTCATGATCTGAATGGGAAAACATGGGAAAACCCATGTACTTCTAGGGCTTTTTTCAAAAGAGCCCCTCAGCATTGAAATTTCCTTCATTTATAGATAGCTAACACTACACATATAATCACACACAAACCCTGATCAGATGTACTAAAGCCTAGCCACCTGGATGCATCCATAAATGGATGCTTCTTTTGAGAAATTTTAGATTTCATTTTCAGAATTCAAGCTACCAACACCACAACCATAAATGTAAGGGCTCAGCACCTGTTTAAGCCAGATCTTTGTTATACCTCAGGCTGTATGTTCATAACCTGAAGCAGGGAATATGTATAGGTTTATTTGGAAATGCAGACTTTCTTCTGTTGTGCTAGCAACAAAATTGCTCTGGCAGCCATATCTTCCTCCATCATCTGGGATGTTCTCCTCAACATTCCCTCTAATTCCTTTAGGATTTGTGGCACAGAAAACTGGGAATTCGGTGCATCAACTCCCAGTAGCAACCAAACAAGAATCCCTTCATGCCAAATGGTCCCACAGGTATGTATACTCAAATCCCTCTAATAGCCCTCTAAGACTAAAGGAAATGTTTCAAGTGACAGAAGGAGGGAAGCATTCATGTTGCGTCCCTAACCGTCATCATTTGAGACCTAGAAATTGCAAGGTGTATTTTTCCATTTCAGAACAATTCTTCAAATGTTTCACCATAATCAAAATTTCATCAAAAGTGGACTGTACCAGAAGAAGAAGAGATTCACATAAGGATCTCCATGTTTTATTTCTAGTTCACTGTCTCTTAACATATTTATTACATTTTGCAAGATCTTACATCACTTGCAACTGCAAGCCAAGATGTGATGTGACTAACAGAGAAGGGAAATCATACATAACGAGATGCAGCTAAGTATAAATACCCATCTTACTTCAAACAAAAAAGAAGAGTGCAAAAAAGGGGAAAGAAATCCTCTGTGACATATATTTTTAGACAGATTCATGAAAAAGTCCTTTTTGGAATGGTTTTGATTACTCATTTTAGTCTTTCAGAGCTCCAAGTACATTGTTACAAGCTGTCTCCATCTGTCAAATCTCTCTTCAGTGATGCAGAGATCTATGCAGAGAGAGAAAAGAAAAAACGGATTTTCCTTAAAAAGCTCTGAGCTGAAAGAAAAAAGTAAGGGGGTGTTTGGTTTGGTTTGTTTTTTCCCTGTTGGTGGGGTGGGAGTTTTGTTTAGTTTTGGTTTGGTTTGGTTTTTTCTTTTTCTTTTTGGACAGCTACTGGTAGTTCAGTTAAATTTTTCTGTATGCAAATACAAAAAGAGAAATGTTGCTAGAAAAATATTGTATTATGGACAAATCACCTCCTCTGCATTTGTGTGCCCTACTTAACTATTTCATGTTTGCTAAAATCCAGTAGCCTTAGATTTATTGCTAAATGGAAAACTGCTTGAAATATGAAGGCAGAGGTAGCTACTGGGTCATTTGAGATTGGAGAAGATAAATACATGAAATGTTTCCGTACATAGTTCCTGTGTCTTTGACTGGATTTTCTTAAAAACAGGATCAGTAAAGTAGAAAATGGAAATACTTTTCCAAGGTGTTGACACTGTCAAAGGCAGAGACGTCCCTGCAGAGAGACTTCAATAAATTGGAGGACTGGGCAATCACCAATAATATGAAGTCCAGCAAGAGAAAGTGCTGGATTCTGCACCTGGGATAGGGCAACCCTGGATGTACAGACAGACTGGGGAATGAGATGCTGGAAAGCAGTGCCACAGAAAGGGAGCTGGGGGCCGCCACTGATGCCAAGTTGAATCTGAGTCAGCAGTGCCCTGGTAGCCAGGAGGGACAACTGTATCCTGGGGGCATCAGGCAAAACATTGCCAGCCAGTTGAGGGAGTGGCTTGTCCTGCTCTGCTCTGCACTGGTGCGGCCTCACCTGGAATATTGTGTGCAGTTTTGAGCACTGCAATATAAGAAAGATATTAAGCTATTAAAAAGTGTTCAAAGGACACTTTGATGGTGAACAGCATAGATGGTGAAGGGCCTTGAGGGGAAGCCGTATGAGGAGCAGCTGAGGTCACTTGGTCTGCTCAGCCTTGAGAAGAGGAGACTGAGGGGAAACCTCCTCGAAGTCTACAACTTCCTCATGAGGGGAAGAGGAGGGTCAGATACTGATCTCTTCTCTGTGATGACTGTGACAGGACCCAAGGGAATGGTCTGAAGTTGTGTCAGGGGAACTTTAGGTTGGACATTAGGAAAAGGTTCTTCACCCAGAAGGTGGTTGGGCACTGGAAGAGACTCCCCAGGGAAGTGGTCACCAGCCTACACAGAGTTCAAGAAACGTTTGGACAATGCCCTCAGGCACATGGTGTGACTCCTGGGGATGGTCCTGTGCAGGGTTAAGAGTTTGCCTTGATGATCCTTGCAGGTGTCTTCCAGTTCAGCATATTCTATGAATTTTCTGGTACTATCTACTTTCAGGCCTTCTATCCTGACACTGATTTCTGACAGTGTGTGTATGCAAGAGATATGTGCACATCTCTGCATGAGTCAGTTGATAACAGAAAGGAATTCCAGCAGTGGTGGGAACCCTGACTCCCACCCCATGCCTATGCAACTAGCTGCTGAATATATTTGCAGATTGCTGTTATGTCTCATAGCATAACAAAATAAGCTCTAAAAGCAAAAAGCAATCAAACACCCCTGTCAAGCCACTGCTAAGAAGTGTTTTTGCATTCTTTCGTTAGCATCCGCAATATCAGTAGAAAAACAGCCTCTAAAAATAAGTGGATGAGGTCACTGTAAAAGGTGTTTAACTTGAATCTGAAAGTGGGAAACATCCAGTACCACATACTGATACTCTCCCCTTACTATTTAACAACCCAAGGCAGTCACTGCTGCCTAGTGCTAGGTAACTCCTTCCTTTCCCTTTCCCTTTCCCTTTCCCTTTCCCTTTCCCTTTCCCTTTCCCTTTTCCTTTCTCTTTTTCTTTTTCCNAACTCCTTCCTTTCCCTTTCCCTTTCCCTTTCCCTTTCCCTTTCCCTTTCCCTTTCCCTTTCCCTTTTCCCGTTCCTTTCTCCTTTTCCTTTTGTCTTTGAGGTCTCTTGCTAGTCTTACATTCTGCATTGCCCTGCCTGAACAATGACTGCAAGAAATGTAATCAGTTATTTCTGATCCATTCAGCAACTCTGTCATAACTTCTCTGCTCCAGACTGTCTGCATAGACAATTTTTCTGACCACATAAAATTCAGTGTATTTTTTACTGAGAGCATCTATTCATTCCCAGAAAATAATATGAATATCAATGGAGAAAACAATGTGAATATCAAGAGATGAAATCTAGGCAATTCAACAAGAAAGAACGCCAAATCCTTTCTATTAAGACATGGTCTTCTAGGTGATGTAGTGCCCCTCAACATCCACTGAAATCTGATATTTAGCAAACCGGAAGAAAAGGTTTTTAAATTATAGATTACAGGGAAAATAACAGGCAGGATGTCAAATCCAGAAAGAGAAGCAGTTTGTATTTATTCATTATCAAGGTTTTTGCATAAAAATGTCTTTCATGTATCAAAATTAATATCAATTTTCTCTAACTTCCTGCATCTCAATAAATAGCTTTGGAAATGCTGCAATTCTTCAGCTTCATTTAAAACATTTGATAAGAAGTCTTTTTTCGTATACTGATACACAATATATGCATCTGAAATGTTCCATTAACACAAATCAGAAGTGAAGGGATCAAATAAATCTCTGGTATAATTGCAAGGTTTCCAAGTGAGCTACACTAAGATGAATTTTTCTTGGGGCTTTATATTTAGCCTGGAAACAACCAGCCTGGGCATCTCAAATCAGACAGACCCAGCACACGTGCAAACACTACAGCTGCCACCGTGATGCAGATGCTAATAATTCAGTGGCTTTGTACCCTGTGATTATACATGTGCTGTGTAGTGGTTCAGATTAAAGAGTTAAACAAAGTGCTGCTCCCTCCCCTCTTGGCGGAAGATAATTCAAACCCATCTGATATTCACAGACAGTTGGACAGCAGCTGAGGTTTCATTAGGAATCCCACGTATGGCCAGAAGCAACATACACCTCAGTGTTTCCGGGAGCCACAGGCAGCCACAGCAGATGGTAGAAATCATCATCCCCAGACAGTCATCAGGGGAACCTCAGGCCACATGCTTGAATTTTTCTCAATGAACTGCATAGAAGGCAGGCATTCGATCCCTGTGATGGCAGCTGCCTTGTCCTGGGGGAGCAGGACGCAGTGGAGTGGAGGAAGGCTCTTGCAGGTTATTAACAGGTCACACTGTGACATTAGCAGTCCGGAAATATCACCTCTCCTGGGGGGCTAAAACAAAAGCAAGGGAGAGGTTCCACATAATTCAAACATAGTTCAGTGCTTACAGATTACAGCACATAATCTGCTTGGCAACAGGGCAGCACACAGAGACACTGTGCTAACTTACTTCCCTCTTTTAGCTGTTTCCACTAGAAATGTCAGAAGGAATCCTTGATGCAGTAGATGTCCCATGCAAATCTCAAGGGAGGAAGAGCACAGCTTCCCTGCAATTTTCAGAATGAAACCTGGAGGCAAGGTTGATGGTAACAGCTCATCTCCCTCATTCAGATGTCCCCAACCTTTTTTTTCATCTGTGAATGCAAGACACAGCTTTGCTCATTGATCATCACTGTCTGTCTGAATCACTCAGTCCCCTCTGTGAGCAGTGAGACTTGCTACAACTGTCTGCCTCATTAGAGGGAAAATTTCCTTGGTGACATTTTAGAGGAAACAAGGCCTTTGGAGGAATAATCTTAAAATATTGCATTTGACAAGGTGGATGGCTTTAAAAATCATTACCCCAGCCTTACAACTGCCTGCCTTTTTGGTCTCACCACAGCCCTCCCATGCATAGCCATCCATGCATGCCAGTCTGCAGATGGAAAGTCTCCAAACCCCAGACCTGCTTTAAACCTTCTCTGCCCAGTGCTGACAGGTCAGGGCTGTGGCGCTCAGCCAAGCATTCCAAAATTATATTCTGGAGAGCACAGTAATATTAATATATATATATACATGTGGGCTTCTGTGTACAGAAATAAGTGGGTGAAAGTGTGTGCATCCATGTATTTGTAAATACAAATAAAATTACTTCATTCCCAGAAGCTACTTCCTTTTTGATTGCTTACACATTCTAGTTGTAAAATGGACTTTATTGGAATCTGATGTAGACAGATTTTTCAACTAAATACACTTTAAGATTCTTGTTATGCTAAGTGAAGTTCTTCACCCGCCACCTTTCTCTGTTGAAAAACTTTGTTATCTACCTCCTTTGCAGGACTTTCTAATTTTGAGGGCCTTCTTTGTTTCCTGTCTTGCACAGTAGACAGCCCCTAGTCACACTTCTGATCTTCTTTCTTTTGTGCTGTGCTGGATATTGCATTTCCCACTTTGTTGCTTGCCTGTTGCATCCTGGTAGCAGAGGGCTAAGTGGAAGCTAAAGCTTCTCAGCTTCTCCAACAAAATTCAGTGCTCACTGGACTGTTATTTAGCATAATAAATCCTAAATCCTGTCCTAAGGATCCTTTCTATTCTTTGTACAGGGAAACCATGAGTGTGGACTGTGCGGTGTCTTATACACTGGAGTTTTCCAGTAGCCCTTGCATGTGAGCTTCATAATTGCCTGGCCAAGCAGTCAAAACCTGGATTTTCCATGCAAACACTGAGCATTTGATCAAGACTTCCAGGAGCCAGGAACACTTGCTAAGGAGTGACAGAACTGAAGCTCTACTTGGTACTGCAAATTTACAGCACTCAGCAGCCTATTAAACCCCTTTGGAAGCATTTACTTGTGCCTGCAATTTGAGGTGAAAACCTGGAACCTGAAATTGCTTTAACACTCTGTTACAGTTTATCTAGCCCAAATGAGCAAGGCTGTGGATCTGCTCAGGTTGTCAGTCCTAAGTGAGATACAGTCTCTTCAGCAGTCAGGTGAATTTGAGAGATATCCCAGAAGATCCCTCTTGAGCTGCAGCATCTTCTGAAAGTTGTCAGCGTCCCAAAATATCTTCCAGAAGTAACTGAGGGCAATTTAAAAAAACAGGCACGTGCGGCATAAAGTTTGGGATACTGGGTAGCACTACAAGGAGCTGGTGCCTAAGTCGTGCCTGAGTGATTTCAGGCAGGACCCTGTGTCACAGTGCATTTGCAGTACAGCTCCCCTGGCCATTACCAAAAAGGCAAGGTTTGCAGGGAAAGATGAATTCTTTCATAGAGGAACTGTCGGAACTGGAAAAAATGAGCAGTGTTTCATGCTCAGAGGATGCTCTTCAGGCCCGATGCCAAAGCAGGAACTTCGTGTGTGGGAACAACTAACTATTAGCAGCTGTTCTTAATTTTCATAACCACTAAGATTGGAAATGATGATGCATTACATCATTGTGCCAAAGTCTCACACTTGACATTCTTTCGAAACTTCTTATTGTCTGTTTGTATATAAAAGACCTCAGCTCATACAGACTTGAGCTTTTGCTGACTTGTCACACTTTATGTACTGCTCTCCCACTGGTAATTTTCTACAAGAATATGTGGTTGCAACAGTAAGAACTCTTGTCAGGATAGTAATTATTAGAAAGGCAACTGAGAGGTGAGGGGTTTTTTTCTGAGGTTGCAAGAAGAACCATCTCTGTTGCCCTCCTTTGGACACTCTCTGATAGCTTAATACCTTTCTTATATTGCAGTGCCCAAAACTGCACACAATATTCTAGGTGAGGCTACACCAGTGCAGAGCAGAGCAGAGCAGGACAATCCCCTCTCTCAACCGGCTGGTGATGCTTTGCCTGATGCCCCCCCCCGGAAACGGTTGGCCCTCCTGACTGCCAGGGCACTGCTGACTCAGATCCAACCTTCTGTCTATCAGGACCCCCAGGTCCCTTTCCACAAAGCATCACCAGCCGGTCAAGGGAGGTGATTGTCCCACTCTGCTCTGTGCTGGTGAAGCCTCACCTTGAATATTGTGTGCAGTTTTGGGAACCACAATATAAAAAAAGACATTCAGTTATTAGAGAGGCAACAAGGACAATGAAGATGGTGAAGAATCTGGAGAGGAAGCCTTAGGAGGAAGGCTGAGGTCACTTGGTCTGTTTAGCCTGGAGAAGAGGAGACTGAGGGGAGACCTCATTGCAGTCTACAAGTTCACTGTGAGAGAAAGAGGAGGGGCAGGCACTGATCTCTTCTCTGTGGTGACCACTGAGAGGACCCCAGGGAAGGCCTGAAGATGTGTCAGGGAAGGTTTAGGCTGGATATTAGAAAAAGGTTCTTCACCCAGAGGGTTGTTGGGCACTGGAACAGGATCCCGAGGGAAGTGACATGAAATTAACATTGACAGTTCCCCATGAACTCCTTGTTCAACAACAGACAAATACAGACCTACTGGGACCCTTCTCCTGCCCTTTAGTGCCATTCAGTGATGCATTTCCCTTATCCAGCTCCATCAATTTTGTAGCAGCATCTGCTCTGGGCCAGGTAAATGCAGAGTTTTTCCATGCTGTCCCACAAACGCAGCAATTCTCCAGTTATTTCAGACACAGTACATCAAATCCTATAACCTGTCTAACAGTAATGAACATTAAAAGTGTCAGAGGTGTATGCAAAACCAACAGATGTATAATACCAAACATTTAGGCATGTTTCTAGTAATTCTGACCCAAACAGGATCTTTTATATTTATCTCTTGTATTTATTTGTATTTGTATTGACTGTGTTCCCTGAAAGCTTTTTTTATAACCTAGGGTACCTAAAGTTATACTGGCCATTCCCAATTTATTCTTATTTAAATTCTTCAGTGAAGTTTCACAGGTTGGGTTTCTTTACTGCTGTATCTCTATAGTAGTTGTACATTTGCTACCTTCAGTGTTACTGTTCTTGTACCCTGTGAATAGGAAAGCTATTTGTACTTGAGGTCAATCAATCAATGAAACCAGACAAGGCTGTTCAGCAAACATTACTGTATACCGCACCCTCCCACACAGCACAGAATCACAGAATATTCTGATTTGGAAGTGATCCACAAGGATCTTCAAGTCCAACTCTTCAGTGAATGGCCCATACAGGAATTGAACCCACAACCTTGAAGTTATTAGCACCAGACTCTAAACAAATTGAGCTAGTATTGGTATCAACATGTCTTTCCTATTAAAATAAGTCAAATTTCCAAGTGAGGGGAGCTCATACACAATCAACAAATGCAAGGGTAAAAAACTTTGTAAATAATACCCACACGAGGTATTGAGCTACACAAAGCAGTAAGAAAAAAATCATAGTAACAAGGCTGAGATGTTGAATTACAGCAAAATAGATCATCTGATACCATACATTAAGGTAGTAGTCTGTGCCGGTCCTGTGGTATTAGCACACTACAAACATCCTGAAGCAGAGTCAAGATCAGCACATTCCCTTGGCTCACTGTGGAGCAAAAGGACACGGCTTCACCAAAAATGTATGGGCTCATTTGCAGACGTAGCAGGGAGGTTATTACAACTTCTGGCAAGGCAATGAAATATGCAAGGCCAAGAAGGAGCAAATTAGACCACAGCAGAAAATTAAACTATTTCAGAGCAAGCTTATGCTATTTTCCTACACTGGCACAGTAATACAACAAATCCTCGGAGTGTCAAAAAGAAGTAGGCTCAAAAAGGTGACAGGAGGATACCAGAGGTGCAGCATTAATTCAGTGTGATCAGTCACTCAGTCCCCGAGTTATTGATTGCCAAACATAACCCTGCACCTTGAGAGAATATGAGCCAACATAGATTTTAAAAAAGCAAAGGTACATTAAAAGCATGCATGAGAAAGACAAACACTGAGAAAATAGTAAGGACCGAGAATGACAAACACAGAAAAGGAAGCAAAAAAAATAAAGGCACATATGTATAGAACAAACAATGGACAGAGAGAAAGGTAAAGCCATAAGAATAAAATAGTGATTAAAAGAAAGGTTATCCCATAAATCTTTCTGCAGCTTTTTGAGCCTCTGAGGAAGGGATTCAGTTGTAATGGGGGAGGGGATATTAAAACCTGCTCTAATTAATAAGTATACAAAATTTATAACTGTAAATCATAAACTTCTCTTATTGCATTGTCTTTCACAGCTGCCACTAAAAATCTGAAAATACAAATGACAAAGCATCTTCAAGCAAAGATAAACCCAGAAAAGATACTTTTTTTTTTAGTGAACCTCGGATGGTTCACAGTGAAAATTCTCTAACCTTGTTTTGTTATCGCTATATCAACTGTGCCAACTTTTTTTTCACATATGCATATACTTATTAATTGACTGATGTGAGAGCAGGAGGAATATTTTGAAGTCTTCTCTCAGGTCAGGATTATGAGATCACAGTCAAGATTTAATACAGCAGGATTTCCCTTTACAAAAGTTTGCAGTTTGCACCAGCACTTCTTGTAGGGATTGGAATACGTTTCAGATAGCATAAGCCAAAATCAAGGGAAAGCAGTTTCTGTATTTTGCTAACACAGTGTCAACCTGAAATATTTAGAGTGTCTAAAGAAAAAATGGTGTTGCATTTCTGAAGGAACTCCCACACATAGATGTAGGTATTTTCTGTTATGAAAAACTGGCAATCTGAATCAGCCCAGCAAAATTCTAAGTCAGAACTCAAATTATCATCTTAAAAAATACTCCTGACAATAACAAATACATACAGTTGTTTTGTTGCTTCTTTAAAAAGTATAAAATACCAGGTGACCCTCTGTTCCATTAAACAGTTAGATTTGATAGGAAATTATTTTCCAGGATCAGTGTAAAGTAATTAAAGACTTGTCTCAAAATTCCCCTGAGATTATTTCTATGGACTTGGAAAGCTATAAATAGGAATCCCGATTCTCTACCTCCTCACTCAGTGTTCACAGGAGGGTGCAGTGTCAATAGAAGTGGGAAAGACTTTTCCTGAAACAAAGGATACATGCTGGATATTAAAGGACTGCATTAGGAAAATCTTTACAGACAAACATTGGAAGACTTCATGAGTTCTAGCAAATAACACACTACCAAAATGTATTATTTTAGTATTAAAAAGACTGTGTTTCTTTTATGATAACTATGGAACTTACCATAAATTATAGAAAGTCTTCAAAATAAAATCAAGAACCCTTCTTCTTCCCAACATGAAAGTCTTTGACATAACAAACTATAATCAAATTTGGCTTATGTGTTATATTGTTTATTGTGTTATATTGATTAATTCAAGATAGAGTCACGTCCTACTACACAACACCTTGTGCTACTAAGTCTCCACAGACTATGATACCACCAAGATCATCAGGGTTGCTCTGAGTCTGCTCTGGTGAGAAGTGGAATGTCTCAGAACAACAACAACAACAACAACAACAACAACAACAACAAAGGACTTAGTTAAAAGAAATTTTTTTCTGAACTAGCAAAACTTCACTGCAGCAACAAAAACTGTGGTCAGCTGGAGACAAAATACACCTTTAGCCACAAACGGCACTCTTTGAGCGGCCTGAATGACACATAGCAAGGTAAGGAACATAACTTCAATGATGTAGAAGTGAAACAAAGGTGAAGTTAACTCCCAGCAGAGGAGATGAAGAAAGAAATATCATAAGTTTTTGCCGAGAGCAGTGGAACTCCACTCCTTCAGGAGCTGCCATTGTCAGTCAGCTAGTGCTAAAATGTTTGGTTTTCCTTCCTTCCTTCCTTCC
>VYXB01007994.1:137194-157333 GCA_013397135.1 Pachyramphus minor | reverse complement strand
AGAGTCCTTTTGCCCTTGATAGAAAAATGAAGCTCACCTGACTCTAGCAGGCTGGGTACTATAGAATTTGCCCCATGGTCAAGCAGCACCAATCCTTTAGCCACCTATTGATGAATTTTCCTGTTCCTCTCCTCATTCATCCCTGCTACTTCAGGAACTGAGGCAAACACCACCTGTGCTCCTGACCCATTAACTAATTGACCCAGCGCCTTGAAGTCCTTAATTATTGACTGGCAGCTGAAAAATTCTAGTGGGAAAGGAACATAATCTGCCTTGTTTTCCTTTTCCATTAAAATTAGAGGAAACAAGAAACTGCCAAACCCAAGGCTTATTTTAAATAGTAACTTTAAATGATAAGGAAGCAAGTTAAGGTTAACATTGTTAACTTATTAACTCAAAATTAAAGGAGCTCAAAACTGATTGAAGAACAACACCTCATAAAAGAAAAAAAAAACCCCTAAGGCAAAACTATATGGTGCTTTCCAAAGGGAAGACAAACAAAGCAGGACTTTCATCTTCTCACATTAAACACAGTGCAAGAACAAGAGTAGCCCTGAGTACATACAGACTGTGAAGTCCTGGGGCAAATCCACATCCCCCGATTTTAGCATCTGACAGATATCAGATGCTCAAACAACCCATTCGCATCCTTAACATTATCAGTCCCCCTTGAGTTGCATAAATTCCTTTCCCAATACAGTTTCTACCATGAAAAGCCCACACATGCAGGCTGGTAAGGAGAGATCCCACAGATTCAGTGTGGGAATCCCTGTCTGGTTACATCCCTTGAAGTTTGTAAATGAACACTTGGACCTCCTCTTGAAAACTGCTGCTATACTACAAACAGTTACATTTCATATGAGATTTCTTAACACTTTTCAGCTCATATGAAGGAGCCAGTAACAATCACTATGAAATCCCTGTTTAATTTATAATAGTAGAAGTTGGAAATACCTTCGGTATAAATGGTCAAGCCACCATAATGCAAAGACAAAGAATTCAAAGTTTATTTTCATCATCTTCCCATTATATACTCTTTCCTTCTGTTTTGTTTCGGTTTTTTGTTTATTTTGGGGTTTTTTTCCTCTTTACCCCCCCATAATTTTCTCATACCTGTAAAAATATGAACAGCTCTTGGTACAAGAGGACATCTTCACAAAGACTTTATTTGCATATCACTTACTCACTTGAGCATTCTCCTCCCCCATATGCCATCCTATTACATTTATTTTAGACTCTACTGCTCTTAAGAAAAATGAAGTCAGATGGGTCTGTAATGGCTCCAATAGAAGGTTTTGAGATGGAGTCCAAAATCTTAAGGGCAAGAATAATGCAGTTCTGTATTGATTTGTATGAATGGTTTTCTACATTCTAAGTGCAATTCCTTGCATCTTTAGAATCATCATAAAATTAATGCACTCACAGTATATTTCATCTTAGAAGTTATAAACTTTGACATATAGTTTATATCATGATGCTCAAAAATATTAAGATACATAGAGTGAACAAATCAAATTATTTTGAAGAACTTTGGTTTTTCATTTCTAAGAACAAAGAAAATTTATCCATCAATAAATTGGGGAAAAACAGTCTCAGCAAACGTTCTGTATACACAACTACCAAAATACTGCAGGCTTTTTTCTTTACTTTTCTTTTTAAAGTTGTATTTAGAGAAAGAATCTGCTTGAAATATAAGCATCCATCAGTAGATTTATGAGAGGAAAAAAAAAGAAAACTGCACAGGGAGACATGAAAAGCAGTGAGAAAACAATACAGCAATACATGAAGCTGCTCAAGTATGGTACACAGCACTACATTTTGAATTTTCCTTGTATGAAATATGTTAGCAAGGAAAACCTATTCTTGCAATGAAAGCATTGCCAAGAATTGCCTAAAATAAAGCTGATTTTATAGTATGTGAACTTCAGCTTCTCAAATACGATGAAAAGAAATATTCAAACAATGCTTTGTCTTTGCATTACTATTATAGATGAATATTGTTACAGAGGTCAAAAAAAAACATCTTCAGCTGAAATCTGCTCTATACAAGTAAGAAATTCAAGGCAAGATCTATCCCAGCTACGACTAATGCTCAGATAACAAACAGCAAACATACCATAGAAAAAAAAAAAGTTCAGTGAACATGACTCATTAGATTGATGGCACCGCAATCAGAAATGCATTTTTTCAGTGGGCTGCTACCAGTATATGAATGTGAAATAAGCTCTATAAGTATCTCTGCTCTCTCCTTTGATACATGTATCTTGTCTAACTATTGCTTCTTAGTCATCACAATTTCTGAAGAGGAAATATTCTGCATGCATGATTAAATCAGCAAGTCGCTCTCACACAAAAAAGCAAAACCAGCAGACTTGTATCTTGAGATCTCGTTAAGGAAGTATTTCCTTTTAAGGAATCATCCATCTTGATCAAAACTGTACTTTTTAATCTAATTTCCAATCAGAAAGCCAGGTTTCTACTTCCTACACACCTATCCTCATTCACTGCTCATTTACATGAAATGATACAACTATTTAAAATCTAATGCATCTGACAGCTGTATTGTGTAGTAAGAGCCATACCTTGAAAGGATTTGCTGCTATACATAGCTGTCTAGAAAATGTATTCCAAATACCAACACAGAGAAGTCTGTGTAGCATTAAAAAAAAAAAATCACATTTTATAAAATATAGAAACACAGATTATGAAAGTTTTTTCAAGACTTCTGAAAACAAACAAAACACAATCTAATTTCACGATTGGAAAAAAACAGTTTAGTCGAGCAGTGCTCCGCTGTATTTAACCAGGAAATGAATTATAATGATAGCAGGAGACCCAACATGGAGAAAGTAAGCATGGTTCCTTTGTGAACATACGTTTTGTAATTCAGTTCATGAAACAGATTTTAAAGTTAAATTTCAATTCTAAAAAAAATCCTGGAATTCCAAGAAAGATTTGCATCTTCGGAAAAAAAACCCCAGTATTTTTTTAATTTGAAATAAAATTTCAGATACAAAGTATCTTTTTTTGCAAGTGACTAAAACTATTGTTTAGAAAGCAATAAAATGAGCCCTCTTCTCCACACAGCACTGAAAAGAAGGTTGTTTGCCAGTACATGCATGACAACAGAAGTAATAAATACATATGAAATAGATATACATAAAATAGAGCTGCACAACATGTGGGGAAAAAAAAAATTTTCAGATGAACTGCAAACTTGATAAACACTTCAGTGGAAAAGTGATTTGGTTTTCTTTTTCTTTTTTTTTTTTTCCTTTTTGAGTTTGGTTTTCTGGTTGTCTTCTGGCAAACATTTTTTAAATACTATGCCATGTTTTCTTTCAAATGAACGTAGTTGAAAATTCCTGAAAGCATTCTGCAAAGAGCAAGTACACTGACAGCAGTGATGAATAAGCTTGGTAACACAGAACACAGCCACATTTCCAAATATAGTGTATCAGCTGGCTTGGCAAAAAGAATCATGCCAAAACTGGCAATGAGCGGTGTAAATGATCCTTCTCCTCTCTAATACTGCTATCTAAGTGCAGTTGTGTTGTGTCAGACTTTGAACTTGCTTCCCCATTGCACACAAATAGTATTTTCATGAGCTGAAAAATATGCCTCCTCTTGAGTTACAGCTTTAAAAAGTGAGCATGTTCACCCAACAGTTTTAGAAGGTAACCATGAGAAGCCTGCAGAAAAATCCCAAAAGTACTAAAGAACTGCCACCCACTGCATTGTTTTTGTAGTTTTGGCTTTTGTTTTTAAAAACTTAAGAAAGCTAATATCTATGCTATTAGAGAATTTGACTACATCACGGGAACACATTTCCTTATCAAAGCAAGGCCAGGCTTGTATGATAAAATACAGATCTTCCCAAATAATACTCCAGAAAAAAACCAATCCATTTAATCATTAACAATACCCCCAGCTTTACACATTCACATGCCAACCAAGGAGTTCACTGCAGCACTACCTAGAGCTGCAGTTGGGTTTGACAGAAAAAAAATCTGTCATAAAGCATTGTAAAGACACCTACCTCTTGCTCATTGGGTAAAAATACAAGTTTGCAACCTTTGCTACAAAACTGTGAACATTGTGCTGAGCAAACACTATATTAATTTTTAAGTATTTAACTGTATTAGTTTATATAAAAACCCTACATGATGTAAAATATATGAAGTCTGATTTCTTCTGGATGTGTAATCTCCCTTTCTTTTCCAATGGCCTCAGAACCCCTGTAGTGTTCTGTTACGTTCCTCATCTCTTCTGAGACCCCACGTTGTTTTCAGTTCCCTCCCCAAATGACCACACCAGACAGGCAGCATCTTCTTTTGCAGGTTTTGATAAAACTGCATATGTTGGGCAAAACCATCAGCACACATGTTCACTAACTAACAAACATACCAAGCAAATAAACTATTTTCAACACAGTTTTTTCCTCTAGCAAAGGGCCACCTCAAATTATTTGTGTTCTCCCACTGTCAAAGTCAATTGAAAGCATCCAAGTTGATGAGTGAAGCAGGAAGAACTGAGCAGCAGAGAGAACTGACATGCTCCTTATTTGCTTCAGCTATTCCTTTTCACTTTACACAGTAGTAAACCAGCTACCCAAAAGTTTGCTGAGCTGTTACAATGCCAGTCAAGTTAGGAATCCCCACAGCAAGAGTTATCCATCCAAGTTTAACTTTGCTTCAAGGGCTCAGTATATTTCAATGTAGTATCTTAACACTGAATCTTCTTTAATTCAGATCCTTGTAGATGTTAATTACATTATGTTCTCATTATTATATAATAGTTCCCACTCCACACATATACTTGGCACACACTAGCACAGAAGGCAAGGGATGCAGATCTAGAATCAGTATTAGAAGGACAGATACAGGTCAACAAGGGCAGACAAGGGAATTCTCAAGCCATGCAAAGAGCAAGGAGAGGTGAGTACAGCAGGTGGCTGTGGGATATGTTCCTTGGCTGCTGAATCAAGAAGGAAGACAGATAAGTGGGATGCCCACAAACGAGGCCTGCAATTTTTTTTTCTAGTTGGATTGCCTAGACTAAGTCCTTTTCCCCTCTACTGCAGAGAAGGAAGTGTATCATCTCTTATATCAACATATGTTAAGAAACCAGGGTCTTAAGGGACAAGCTTTATGCCTCTAGGCAACTGACAGGAGTTCTCCAATCTGTATGTAGGAGAACACAATTTTACACTTGATATCACCAGTTTTAACAGAATGTGATCTTTTGCTTCCACTGATCAAGGGGTTTTTTTTCTCTAAACTTGCATCTTATGACTGTGGCTCAAAAGATAAATACATTCTATAGCAAACAGAAAGCATGAAATCAAGAAGTGTAAGAACAGTGTGGGTGGAGGAAGAGATCTGTGATCTTTAAGAAAAATTCAGCTTATACAGTTACAATGAATGCTATGTTTTCTTGTGAAAACCACCTACATCATGTCACTTGCAAACCGCATTAACATTCTCATCACTCTTAAGGTATTAATCTAAATGTTCCCACTAAATAAATGACTAATTAGTTACTGATTCAATCCATTTCCCTCCAGCTCTCTCACCTTTGCTGTACTCCACCCCTTTTCTTCTTGCTATTAATTCTCCTCTCCTACCACTGCCCTTTCCTTTCTCTTCCATTTCCTCTATAAACTTGCCCCAAAAGCTGCACTAAATACAAATGCAGTTCACTGTGTTTGTGTGTTTTCTTCCTCCACCATGTTTCTGTTCTTCTACTTAAGTTGCAAGTTCTTTTGGAAGTGGGACCTCCTGTGACTACAGAGGGGTTATAACAAGGCAGTCTTTTTTTTTAAAAATAGAATCTGAAGCATTGCCATAACACTGATGACAATGCTGACAAACTGACCTACTGAAAGCACTAATAAGAATGACAGAAAAGCCCATATTGTTTCCACTCATGATTGCATTCCACTTAAAATACAATGTAAATTTATGTTTCCTGAGAACTCCCTTAGCCATAACCAGCACTATTTCCTTCCCTAAGAGCTAGCTTTGATATAGTTGCTCCTTGTGGCAAAACGCTGTTCAGAATCCATCCAATGCACAGCACAACTAATAGAGTTTGCCCTGCATTCTTCTGCTCTTCCAAAACAACTGGCACTCCTCAAATGCAGTCCATTCTTGCTAGTTAATAATCAGTACACTTTTTTCTATATAAAATATATGGATCAGCATGCTTAGGTTTTTCATTTGACCATCAAGTCAAGAAAACCATTTCCAGCAGCAGCCCACTGCTCCAGATACATCCATTCTGCAGAAGGAGATCCTGGAACACACATATATTGGTTACACAGTGAAGTTTTCTTCCAGTTCCATCTTACAAGGTTCCACTTACCATTCCTCCCTCCTTTTCTGGAGTGTGTTCCCTGGATTCAAGACCCCCTAAAGCCACAAGTCTTTCTCCCCAGTTTCTCAACTAAAAACCTTACTATATTCCATCATATCTTCCTATCTCTGAAGAACTGTACTGAGCAACATCAACCATCTCCCAGAGGAATAGTGAGATCAGAACTCACTCTGCTGTGTTTCTTTTTAAAGTCTACACTTTTCATCCTTATCTTTTCCCCTCACCCTGTCTTTTACCAGAGGAAAAGTAACAGTGACAGCAATCAAAAGCAGGTAGAGACCTACAGGAAAAGCATGACAGAGGGATTTTTCTCCAGTATATTCACCCTGTTTCTTGTGGCCCGAGCTGCAATGTAGTCAGCTTCCCTTCTTCATCAAGCCTGTGAAATTACCCAAGTCAGCTTCTCCTACTTTATACACAAACTCACTTTTATTTTCCTTTCAAAAATCTGTACATTTCCTCTCTCAGGTAAAGCAAATGAAATAGGTTGTCACCTCCCTTCTTAACAAGAGCAGTATTCCTGAGATAAGCTTTCCATAAGCCTCATGTTTTTTGATTCTGGTATTTACTTCCCACAACTTTTCTCTTCTTTCACAATCAGTTAGCAGATGGATTTTATGCCCTTTAGGAGGTAAGTATCCTTTACCTCTGTCTACAGTCTCTGAGCTACTTGCTTCTCCCAAACATCTATTTTCTTCAAGGAATCTACCAAGTCAGTTGTTGTAAGCTTTGCTGTTCTTTAAAGTAGATACAGTACCATATGAAAAGTACAATCATCTAAATAAATACAACTGATTAAGAATAAATTCTTAAACATTGAATGAGTAAACAACCAAAGGGGAAAAGAAAAGACTGATACTGAAAAAGTCTCTCTAGCTTTCACTAAAGAAAAGAATTTACTGGTAAAAAAGAAAAAAATTGTTAGAAATATTTGCCTATATTCTTTATGCTTCCAAGTGAATGCTTTGTTTCTTCTCCTATGGGACGGGTTATAGAGTTACAAGATATGCATCTGTTACTGCTTTAAAAACAGTTACCATCAACTAAGTAAATAAAAAAAACCATTGTCAGATAACACTTTTGCCTATGTACTTACTCAGAAAAATCCAGTTCTTGCAAGCCATCTGTTTTTCAACAAGATCATCTTTTTACTTCATTCTACAGCTGGGCTGTTTACTAAGGCATAAGGCAGTTGCATGATTGACTTGTGTTTCAATAAACACAA
Organism: Pachyramphus minor; assembly: GCA_013397135.1. Classification (NCBI taxonomy): domain Eukaryota; kingdom Metazoa; phylum Chordata; class Aves; order Passeriformes; family Tyrannidae; genus Pachyramphus; species Pachyramphus minor. Next base: position 149,730 of record VYXB01007994.1, on the reverse strand, counting down.
TTAAGATGTAAAACATCTTAATGTTTGTGAGAACACTAGTTACATGTTTTATCCTGGAAGAGCTGTTTGCTATGACAGTGTAATCCCAGAAGAAACATCCTCAACATATACAAGAAACTTTGAAAAAGTTTGGTCTACAAAACATGTAAGATTAGATATTGTCAAGATCTACCCTCCCAATGCTCACATAAGAAAAATTTGCAAATGGTGAAACCATAAATATGGAAGTGTTAATACAGCCCAAAATCTTTATTAGCCTGTATGTCATAGCTACACAAGACTTACAGTTAGAAAGTTACTTTGGTTTTACCTGTTATCCTGTACACACACATACTTAATTATGCTTAATTAAAAGTGTTCCTATCCTAAGACATGAACTAGTAATTACGCACTACCTTTGCTGCACTTAAACTGATTTGTCAAGATCCAAATATTTCACAAATTTCAAAAATAGCTCCCATGATGGCTTAATGCAAGCTGTTCTGCTTCCCACTGCAATGTGCCAACAAGGCTCAAAACCACTTTAGCACATCATTTCAGTGACTCCTTGACCCATGCTAGCAGTGTCTTCACAAAAACCGAATCAGCGATGACTTATGAGATCAGGAACTGGGACCTTCTATCATCATTTCCTGTATTTTGCTCGGAGTCAGGCTAAGTGACAACACTAAGAAAATTAGTCACTGATAATGACTATGAAGGCAGGAGTTAAAATTCAGCAATACTATGCTAACAGAGGTACAAGAAAACACTGTAGCACTCACTATACTGCCCCAGAGTGAACAACAAAGAGCAGAAGTTCTGTCCCCATTCAAGACAGCTCACATACTTCAAAACTTTGACAAGGCCTTGCATGCAATTAAGAACTTTAGGATGATGGTATCTAAGCATACATTTCCATGGGAATTGTTTTTTAACTCAAAATGTACATTACACATGGCTCACTACAACTGTGTCTTGGTCACTAAATCACAGAATCACAGAGGCAGCACCTCTTTAAAGGTGTGAAAGAACTTCTAACAAAAAGTTGACCCACTCCTCCATTTGTGTCACTAGGGGGGAAAAAAAAAGAAAAAAAAAAGAAAAATTAAAAGGTGTGTGTTTGCAGCATCACATTTTTTTATTATTATTAAATTCTCTAGGATGCACAGAAAAGATTGATGTATATTGATACATATCACTATATATTTATTGTACCTACTTCATGTAACAGTTAGAGCAGAAGAAACAGAGCCTGCCTGAATAGTTAAAAAAAAAAATCTTGGGTAACACTGCATAGATTTTTTTAAGTCCTTTTTTAATTGCATTACAGTCAATGGCATAAATAATACAAAACTAGGCAATAACATATATTCCAATTAACTGGACTGTCTTCAAGGAAGAGATTTAAAACTGAAGACACTTAATGCCAAGGACTACTGTTTAATTGCAACAATAATTCCACCTAAGTGGAATGCCCTCAAGCAACCTAGTAGCAATTGGGCCCATGATTATTGCTATGCACTGAAAAATTCTCCTATCAGTTCTGCTTAGTTTTTGTCTTAACACCTTTGCCTCCCCTCTGTTTTGTACACATACTGCAACTCCAATATGAGTTACTATTGCCTCCTAGGCTGCTCCTTTCCAATCAGATAATTATGTAGGACCATCATACTGAAAAACCCACATTACCAGTTTCAGCATAGGCAGCAGATCCTATAAAAGGGATGGCCCTACTCCATAGGCCCTTCTAATGTAATTAATTCCCATGTTGAAGTTAGCTCTCCTAGCAGCCAGGTGATGCAGATGTAACTGTACATCAGGTACACCACATCCCTCTCATTTAAAAACTTCCTACCCACAGAGTCCTTACAATATGTACACAAAGTGTCAAGAAACCTCTTCCAAATCACTAATGAAAAGGAGGAAGGGAAGATGACATCGACAGCAGAAAACAAGTTTCTACAATCTTTAAGACCTGTTCTGTGCTACATGGCAACATAAGCAATTCTTGTTCTCAAAACGAGCTTTCATTATACATTCATGTCTTGTAACAACTTAAATTGGTTGAATGTTTCAATACCACTGCTGGAACCAAAGAAACACTTAAGTACCTATATTTGGACACTGAATTGACACTACCCAGTGTGCACAATTAAATTGTGCTCAAAATTATAGATATCTGAATTCAGCTACAGTTTTGTGTTACTTCCTGGAATACCCTGTTCTTCTAGAAGGGAATCTAAGCAATTTTAAAGTAACTGCTGTATTTTTCTCTAGCTAAGAGTGAAGCAGAGCTGTTCCATCAAGCTTCTGCAGCAGATGATCATCTTAAAGATGTAGTCAGAGGTGGTACTGCTGGCACTTCACCTTGACCATCACTATCAGACCACCACAAAACACCTGGATGGTTCAGAAATGCCTATTCAATGCCCAGGGCTTCCAGGATGCAGACCAGAACTGTAGGACAAAGTAGTGTGAACGAGGAAAAGCTAAATTTGGAGAATTCCAGTGGATATTTGTGCCCCTTTTCTTAACCTTTCAAAGACATGTGGGGATACCTACACCAGTTAATGTGCTTGCTCTTAAATTATATTGTGTGCCTTGAGTAATTCTGAAAGATACCTGACAGCTCATGCTGAAATAGGACTGAGTTCATGGTCTCAAAGAAAAAAGTTTGGAGTGGCACTGCACCTCCATGTGTACCCACCTGGTACACGTGCCTGCCTTCCTACTCTCAGTGCAGACTAACATCAGCTAGTTGTATAAATATATATAAAAAATGTATTACTGGACATTCGTGGAAACAATGAATGAGCATTACTATAATTCATTCCACGTGTACCCACGGGAAGTTTGAGGAGAACTGAGTGCTTTGTTACATGGCAAGGTCATACAATGGTTGCCAATGTATAAATTGTAGCAGTGCACAGATTTACTGTAATGCAAGTGATAAGAAGTACTCTGGGGATGCTCTTTAATAGCTTAAGAGAAACATTTTCCCAATAAACTTATTACAGAGCTGCTTTATTTTGTTGAGAGAGATCAGAGCCCTCAAGCCCAGTTGCAACTACACTTCAAGACACTGATTTTAGTGTCCTTAGAAAATACCCATGGCAGATCAAGCAGTCCCCATTTCTAAACTCCAAAAGAACAGTGTTTTGACAGTCAGGTGAGGAACTTCTGACAACATTTAAATGCTATGTACATGGCAAAAAGAAGAACTTAAGAAGCTTATGCTATGAATGCCTAATAAGGGATGTAATTGAAGGAGTAGCAACTGTTGGAAAGTCTTCCAAACCCACTTGCCTTAAGCCCACTCCCTACCCAGTGGTTAAAATGGTGACTATTCTAGAAAGTGTGTCTAGAAGTTTCAGGTGAAATACCAGCACCTTTCTGGTCTTTTTATTCTAATCCTTGAAAGCAAAGTAGCATATTCTTTGAGGCCCCTTTATATCTCATGGCATTCATAGTTGGCAACTTGAGGCCTTACAGTGCCCCCCACATTTATTCAAACACTGCATATATATATATATATAAAAATATATTTATTCAAACAGTGGTTTGAAATAAGGAAGATTTAATATAGACATTAATAATATAGACATTTACTTGGCTCTCAGAAACAAGAAAGATGCAGCAATATTAAGTCTTACCTGGCTTCACCCCTGAGCTTTCAGATGTTTGCTAAAGTAATAATTGAAGTATATACAGACCACAAGGTACTGTAAACTGTTCAGAAGAACGATGGTAGAACTGCTTGGTAGCACTTTTTTGTATGCTTGCAGGTGGCAACACAGACCAGAGCAGAAACATCATACACATTACAGAGTAAGTACGTGGCCCACCTTAGTTCCAAGACACACCTAGGAAGGCCATACAACTTTCTGAACAAGCCTTTCCTCGTCATATTAAGGCAGAAAGATTGACCAGCATGTTTTCACAAGATAACTACCTCTAGTACACTAATACACTGTTAACATGCCTGCTGAGAATGTTTTCCTGCCCTAATTTGATGCAAATTCCTAGCCCTGTCACCAACATATCCCTTCTTCTGCAGTGAAGAACCACAAACCGGACATTGCATTAACCAACAAGTCACACCTGCAACACTTACAGGATGCAATTTATATCCATCAGCCCAAAAGCAAAATTTTTTCCTACCAAATATCATCTCAAGAACAAGGGGAAAAGCAGCGGAATGACTCCTGACAAGACTGGCCTGTTATTGTTATTATGATTCCCAGGTCTTGTGGCTGAGTTTCCTGCTTCCACAAAAAGAACCATTATCTACTAGTCTGGCAAATTTGTAGATAGATAGGGATGACTTCCACTCAGACCAAGTAATTCTTCCTTAAGCAGGACAAAGGCCAGAATTGAACACAAATACCGTGACTAGTGCAGCGAAGCCACTCTGACATCTTGCTGCAGGTGATAATTGGTAAATCTCTATCCACCAGAGAAAAATGCATTCTGGGAGCAACAGTACTTTCCAAAACTAGACTGTTCATGTCCTATGCCTTAGGCCAATGTGTCACACACTGTCAAGACAGAAGTCCGCAGAAATGTGCTCAAACCAGCTTTTTGTTATTAACCTGATCTGCCATTTGAGAGTTTTCTGGAAAAAGATACAACTTTATCTTTACAGAAGTTAAAATGTTCCTCAAAGTTGCACAGAATTTTGCTTTCTTGGGAGTGCAACAGTAAAACCTTGGTGAAACAAATAGAAGTGGCATCACTACATTATCATCCCACATTCAAACTCTGCATATTCCATACTTTTAAGTCTACAATCACTGTTTACTACAGTTTGCAAAGTTTTTTGGCTGTTCATATCATTATAAGAAATTCTACCCATACCTCCAAACCACTTGCAGAGACCAACTCCAAGACATTACAAAAAAGAGCAAGCAGTTATTGTATCAGTCTATTTCATTTTTGTCTTCTAGATGTCCAAACTTAAAGTGCCATGGGTCAGTTTTTCATATTCAGGCATGAATTCAAGGACTCAATAAGCACAAGAAACAGGTTGTACAGGTCAGGCATCCTACAGTGACAGAGGGAAATTACAACAGTATCTGTCATTGTCTTGAAAGCAGGAACTCTATTTTCTAGTAGAGCACTGAAATGCAAAAATTGTAATTTCATGAGCCCTTACAGAGCTCACTATTATTCCAAAGCATTAGCTGAGAACAAAGTGAGAAATAACTTCTTGAATGCTGACTTTTGGAAAAAGGGGCAGAGAACAGATACAATCTGAATCTGACAACCACATGAAAACCCAACAGTCATTTTCTGCAACTGTTTTACAGTTTTATCAGTGTACTCACTGTATCAGCACACAAAGCCTCTCAAATTGGTCTGACAACATCCATTTTACTTGCTCCTGACTGACAGAATCAGGTGCAGCATACTCCAGAGGGAATGAATGCTTCTCTATTTTAAGGAGAGTTAACATATTAATATGCTATCAATGCAACTCTGCTTAGCAAAGGGGAAGATGAAACGTTGTAGGTGGTCATCCAAAGTAGCCAACCATTTCTTTCTTCACCAGCCAACTCTTGCTACTTTCTGCGAGTCTAAAAATACTGTTCCAGTACAGAAAGTTCCTTGTGCAAAGACATTCACCCATACACAGCTCAGCTTCCTGCTGAGATCCACTTCAATTGAAAAAGGCAGCTTCCAAAGAAATGATTATCCACTTGCAAGATCATTGATACATATACGACAGCAGGAATATCCAAACCCAGGCAGTGTTACCCTCCACAGTGAGCACTAGCAGTTATAAAAGGGCTGGGGGATTACGGAGGTTATCAATGGAGAGCCACAAGACTGTTGAAATTTATCATTCACCAGTTTTCTGAATCCTAGCAGCTCTAACCAAGCCACCTGGAAGCTCACATCTGGCACCCAGTACAGGGCAGTGGAATACTGACTCTGAAGTCAATTGTGAGCCTATTTTGAAAAGTCAGCTTTGTTTCTTGTTAGAATCTAAAGCCTCGACAAATGAGTCACAGGCTTTTAGATACAGGCCAGTAGCTATTTCTTAACATGTTCAAAAAGAAACTAACTATGCAGATGCATTAAAGAAGTGTTTGAGTCAAGCATTCAACTAGCAAAACTGAATAAACCCCTAAATATGTGCAGGGCACCAGCAAAGACTGGAAGATCAGAAAATTTTATCACTAGTTTTGAATAATTAAGAAAACCAACTTTATAAACACTGGTATCAACCTCTATCCCACTCTCAATAGTCAGTGGAAGAGCGTATTGGTGACAATTCATTATAGCCCAGTGAAAGTCCAAAAAGCAACATTAAAACCAGAAAAAGGTGTGGTAACTATCAAAGCCGTAAAACAGAAGCATTTTGATATAAATCCTGAAATGCAATCTTCTCTTCCTCAAGAAGTGATCTCAGGAATGCTCCTACGTGCAGGATGTTAAGTGAAGATGGCAAGAGGTCTGCACAAATGGACAAGATACTCCTGACAAAACTCAAAGAAACGGAAGAGGTGGAAGCAATTTGGAGTTGAATCTGGCAAGGGACACAAAGTACAAAACCAGTAAGAATGGCTTCTACAGGTGCATCAGGAGCTAAAGGAAGGGAAGACTAGGCAAGGTGTGAGCCTACTGTTGAATGGGGACAAGGGACCTGGTGACAAAGGAGACAGAAAAAAGACTTTGGTACTCTATGTTTTCTTCAATAATAAGACCCGCCTTCAGGAATCCAAAGCCCTGAGACCTGGTGTAAGACTTATCCTCAGTGAAAAAGGGTTGGGAAAATAAACATTTAAACAAACTTTAAAAGAAAACCCTCATATTGAAAGTGACCACTGGAGACTGACTTGTTCAAACCCCCTGCTCAAGCAGTGCCACCTAGGGCCAGTTGCCCAGGATCATGTCCAGACACCTTTTAAATATCTCAAACCATGGAGACCCAGTCACCAGCCAGGGCTCAGTCACCTCCACACTAAAAAATTATTTTCTGATGCTCAGAGGGAACATCCTCTGTTTCAGTCACCTCTTGTCACTGAGCAGCCCTGAGAAAAGCCTAGTTCTGCCTTCCCTGCTGTCTCCTTTTTGAGTATTTATACACACTGAGAAGACCCTGCTGAGCTTCATTTCTCTCGGTTGAACAGTCTCGGCTCTCTCAGCCTTTTGCCATATGAGGAAAGTCCCTTAATCATCTTGGTGGCCCTCTACTGGAGTCTCTTCAGTAACTCCATCTCTCTCATACTGGGGAGCTCAGAACTGGACACTGCACTCCAGATGTGGCCTCACCAGTGCTGAGCGGAGGGAAGCTGTTGAGGCAAGTAAACTTAAAAGCCATTCCTATACAAATGAAAGGCACGGTGACTGGAAATAGTCAGCACAGATTTCATAGGAAGTCATGCCTGACCTGTAATCTTGATGGGAGAGCAGTGGATGCTGTTCATCTCCACATTAGTAAGGCTTTTGACAACATCTACCATCACATACTCATAGACAATTTGATGAATTACCAACTGAATAAGTGGACAGTAAGGTGGACTGAAAACTGCCTGCACTGCTGGGTTCAAGAGGTTGTGGTGAACGGCACAAAGTTCGGTTGGAGGTCAGTCACACAGGCATTAATACCGGGACTATTATCACCCTCACAGATGACCTGAAGAGGGGGACAAAGTATACATACAGATCCACAAGTTATGTAATTGCAGACACTGAGACACTGTTCACTTGAAGTACCTAGAGGCAAGATCTTTCAGAAGTCCTTGTCAGAAACATTTTAATGCAAAAGTTTTTAAATGCAAAAGATCCTTCTCTCAGTTCCTGAAGTTATAATGTAGCTACATCTATAAACTCTGTCATCAGGTAAAGATAACTAAGTACCTCCAAGAGTGGCCACAAAGACTATTAATCCAACTCCCAGAGGACGTGGCGCAGGCAGGAAACAACCTCATGCGTGGCTGGCACCAACCCCTCCCCATAAAGTAACTCATATTCCCTTAACTTACCATCAGAATGGGCACACTGAGCAAAACCCAGCATATGGAAGGTTCCATGGAACCATCAACACAGGTTCCATTGAAGTAGAAACCCACACATCACATCCTCCTCCTACTCTTCTAAAACACTACATTGAAAACTTCAGGCAGTGATGCTTTAAAACATTAAAGGCAAAGCAAGATTCTGCTACATCTATTAGCTAAGAAACACAGGCAGCATTTGCAGTGTAAAAGACTTAGTTTTACTGAGATAATTCAATCACTATATATGATGTCCTAAAATATACATAAGCATTTAAAAAGGACAACCTACAAATTGATCTGCATGTAAAAGGGTAGAATCAGACTGCTGACATGAGCCCAGGAGATGGACTCCCCTCCTTTCAGTAAGGTTATCACACTCTTAACAGAAAAAATTAAAAACCAACCAAATAGAACTGATAGAGTTTACAGTCCATCTTCAGTTACAAAAACAATTCTGCCCTACATTAAAACACTGGCAGAAAACCATGGTGTTCAAGCACTGCTGTTCAGACACTTCCAGGACAGGTCAGCCAATTCGATCAGAGATATTGGGAATATATCCAAGAATAAAATAAGCCAGGAAGTTGATACTTTTCTGTCATCCCCCAATATATAGCAGTCTTTAGCATCAAGCTCAACATTTCCTTCTGAAATGTAAAAATCCTTCTCTCAAATTAGAAGTTATATTGTATTTTGATACTTACTAGGACATTAGCAGCTACATTCTCAGAAACGTGCCTTTTCCTTTATTTCTGCCTTGTGTTTTACCTACATCTGGGCAACTTCAGGACATGTAAACACCTGTTTGCATGTACTCACTGGAGATAAAACTGATCTCAAGCACTCATTCCCATCTCTGCATGCTTCAGCCCAGGCTAGAAATACAGGTGGAATTCTCCCTACAGTGACAGGTCTGGGATCTGTTACCAGGCCAGAGCAGCAGAACTGAAATGCAAGACTACAGCTCTAATTCCTCCTTATTTCAAAGAAAGAAAACGCATTAGCAGACTTGCTGAGCAGCACGGGAAGTGGTAAAGGACATACAGGGGTAGCTGGAGCAACTAGAATAAGTCATTTGGTAGAAGAGATGCAAGCAAGAGCCAATGTAGGGCAGAGCAGCTAAAAACAGAAAAAAGGGAGCAGAGAAGGTTACAGCAGAGGAAGGGCAAGAGCAAAAATGCAAAGCAATGTTAAAACACTCTTGGGCATGAACTTACCTCTTAATTACTACAAACACAAGCCTCTTCAAAATCTACTTCCAAACACACAAGACAGACAACACTAATGGGGCATTTTCACGGAACAATGAACTCCTACTGTACTTTCAGATTTAAGAAATCCTTTCTTACATTTCACACTTAGTAATCCAGGTTAAAACATTGTTAGACATGTATAATCAAACCTAGGAAACTAAAATGTCTATAAGTTAGCTGACAAAGGATGGCCAGAGTCAAACTAATAATCCCGTTTGCTATAACAAGCTGTACCACAGGTTTGCCAACATGAGCACAAACCTAAAGCACATGGAAAAGAGGAAAGACTGAACCACTGGTGTATACACTGCACACATCCCTCCTTCAAAGAACAAACTTTGCTAATCCCATTTTGGTTTCAGGTTAAGGAAAGAAGGACGGTATATAAATATTACTGTGATATTGAGATGAAGTCAAACCTACAGAATAATATCAAAAGAAGCTACTTAAATTACCTAAATGTTTATTTGATGCACTTAAAAAAAGCACCACTCCAAAAAAACTAGCTAATCATTGGGAATCAAATTCCAAAGACTCTTAAAATTAGAATCAAGAAAACACATGTCTTGACAATATTCTTATTTGGGATGCTCAAGATACTCATAATCTGCTAAAAAAATTAAGTACTGTCATTTTGACATTATTTCTGCCCCACCCATTTGAACCTAGCTAGATACTAAATACAAGACTGCCTCATGAATTCAGTATAAACTTCTGGTAAAAAATTATTAATTTGAAGGTAACACAAAATGCTGAAGGGCAAAGAAAAGTGGCCACATCCAAGAGAACAGCTCAAAGAAATGTACTTCTTAAATCACTTTTAGCAGCTTGCTAATTCAGTACTATTATATTATTTACTACAGGATTGTCCTTATGTCCCCTTACTGTCCATGAAAGCTCTCTTAGGCACAAAGGGTGCTTCTTACTATAAACACCTCACTGATCTTCTAAGGGAAGATAGTTTACAAACTGCTCCACAGGAAACAAGCTCTTTCTTAATGATTAATATCTCCCCTGCCTCTCTCTTGAGCCAGCTCCTCAGACACCTATTTGACCAGGAAAGAAAAAATATTTACTCTTTGCAAAAAGAAGCTGTTAAACTCTACCACTTTGCCAACACTACCACTTTTGTAATGTCATTTCTTTGCTTGGGCTTTGTTGCTCTGGAAGACTCCCATAAACTTTCTCTTAATTCCTTTTGAGCAGAATTAAAACCCCTTCTGTACTGTTTTTACATGTTCCTAAATATGTTCTTAATTTAGGAAATATTAACCTCTCCGTATAAAAAAACCTCCTCATTGAGAAGGAAGCAGACACACTGACTTCAGCCACCAGCATGGTCAGCCTTAACAGAACCACCCAGCCCTCCAAAAGCTCTGGGTGCTTAAGCCACAGGCATCATGAGGTCTCCTTTAACAAGCACTGAGCACTGTGACAGCCTGAAAAGATACAGATCCCCCAAGATCTCCAGTATCCTTAAAAGTGCCTTTTTCTTTTTCAAAGAGAACCCCCTCGAACACTGCAACCACCCAATTCATCAGTTTAACTACATAATCAGCACCAATATGACGTATTACTGAGATACAGTAGACATGTCTAAATAGATTATATTTATTACAATAAAAATATCATCCAGATGTACACTTTTGGATCCAGAGAGGCGTTATATGGTTTACTTTTAATTTATGTACCATACCGAAATCAGAAGTCTATTTCAAGGCACATCTGACTTCAACTAGAGACTAGGCCACCTCTAAGAACAGTGACATCCAGATTACAAATGATTCCAGAGTTTGTGGCATTTCTTCCTCCAAAACCCTAAATCTCTTTCTTGGCACACCATGCTAAGAATGTGTTTTCAACTGTGCTTCAATACATACTTCAATCCAGCCTGCTAAACATAACTGTAAACTTTATTAAAGCACAAGCTGGCACGCTTGAATCTCTACCATATTAAATTACTTAATTGAGCAAACATATCAGGAAACACCCCCGCCTTCGTGCTCATCACGCCTTTCCCTCTAACAGCTTGCACACTGGCTTACTATTTTATACCAGGAACTTGATAGTAGACACACAGAATGCCACAGCTGTTTACTCACCTACAAAATACTTATGTTTCACTGCTGTGACTTACGAGCTCACAACAACTGAGAGCAGAAAACACTTGTGAGACATTAAGCTAACATTTGTAGCAATTTCCACAGAACAAAGCTGTAACTTGAAGAGACAGGTGCTTGCTTACATTACATGCTCCTAGAAGGGTCAAAGACAATTCGCTTTCCACTTGATCTCATGAGCAAACTTAGGTCCTATGGATAAGTCCATCCAGAAGAGCAGACACCAAGCATGGGGGAACAGCAGCCTTCAACTAAGCTGTGAGGGACAACTTCCAAAAGGAAGAACTGAGCTTGTCCCAATGGCTGAACATCCCATTATGGTAAAAAAAACATACAACAAATTCAAAATTTAGGAGTTGCTAAGAACTAAAGGCAAGTCATGGCTTCAGCTTAAGCAACTCTAACCAAGTGCTGCCGCGTAAGAAGGAAGAGGAGGGAGGGTTCATGAGACGGGCCATCTCAGCAGCTCTTGTGGCAATAGGGAAGCCCAGAACACCGAGGCTGTGTCAGGAGTAACGCCCCTGCAGGATAAACAGTTTAGATGGTTTACTGTAATTTTAAACCCCACCTTTTTTCCTCCAAAGGCTTAACCCCTTTACTAAAGCAGGCTGCAGACGGGGCAAGAAAGGAAAAGAACCAGAGCACTCCTCTCCAGCCAGGGGATCCACACACTGAGTCAGACCCGAGGGCTGCAGGCACGGGAGCCTCTCCGGGAAGCTGGAGTAGGGATCATTCAAAACGTGTCACGCACCAAAAAAAAGAAAAAAAAAAAAAAAAACGAATTACATCACAGGGAAAGCAGCTTTAAGCCATTTGTTTTACTCTGATTTCTGATCAGCCTCCAGGAGGGTCAGGGGGATGGGGCCAGGGAAGCGCCAGCGCCGCCGCCTCTCTCACTTTAACCCCGCAGAGACCGGGCTGGAGCGAGCTGGGGGGGCCCTCAGCCCCTCGGGCTGGGCGGGGGGGCAAGGCCACGGCGAGCGGGGCCGGGACGGCGCTGCGGGCCTAGGGGGAAGGAGAGGAGGCCCGGCCCGGCCTCGGCCTTGCCCCTACCCCGCGGGGGAAGGCGGGGGCNGGCGGCGCGGCCCGAGGAGGCTCAGCCCGAGCCCCGCCGGACGCGCCGCCCGCGCTGGGAGGGGAGGGGCGGCCGAAGCCCCGCCCCCGCTGCGCCCCAC
>VYXB01007994.1:121604-137013 GCA_013397135.1 Pachyramphus minor | reverse complement strand
TGGGCTCAGCGGCTGCTGGTGGGGACGGGATGGGGTGGAGTGGCGGGAGGGGGTGCCGTCCTCGCGCGTGACGCTCTTCCGGCGCGATGACGCAGCGCGTAGCCTAGCCTGGCTCCCAAGATGGCGGCGCGCAGGGCGCGGAGGCCGCGCTGCCGCTGAGAGGCCCCGCGCTTTGGTGTCGCCCCCGCCGCTCCCCGCGGGCCCTGTGAGTGCGCTGTGCCCGCCCAGGCCGAGATCCGGCGCCGGCGGAACGGGGGGAGGGAGCGGGGAGGACCGCGGTGGGGAGCGAGCGCCTCCGCGGGCACCGGCGGCGCCGTGTGCGGCAGGCGGGCGGGGCTGGGAGGGGCTGAGCGGAGCTCGGGGCTGCAGGGTACGGGGCCGCGCTCTCGGTCGACGGGGTCGTCCCAGGTAAGGTGGAAAAAAAGTCGCGATCGAGCTCCGGAGCTCCCCTCCGGATTAATGGGGCGTTGAAATAGACAGGGAAGGACTTTCGTTGTTCTTCGCGGGCGGTGCGGGCTGGATTGGGACCTTGCAAATGGTTCGTTTGGGATGTTTGCGGGGTGATGGTTTTCATTCATTCCCGGTTCTGTGATCGGAAATGCTTTCGCTGGTTATTGAAGCGGATCTCGTCGCTTCGGGCGCTTTCGGTTTTAATGGATATTTAAGCTGTTTAGATGTTAGGAAGTGAAATAACTCGTAAGGAAGAAGAACCATAGCAGTTGTAAAAAACAGCCCTTTTTCTAGTAAATAGGATGAGAATGTGCGGTCGTGGCACGGCGCGCTTTTGTTGGTTCTGGAAACAGTTTTTAGTAGCCATTTCCTTTTTTTTTGGTGACAGTTTTGATCTGTCTGTGACCGGCACCACGCGTTGTGAAGATCCTTCCGAAACCACGGTGGGGCAAAGACAGGTTTCGTTATTCTGGAAAAGAGAAACTTTGAGCGAGGTGCTGATTGTCGGCATCGATTGTTTTTTTGTTTTTGCTTTTGGCTTTTTGTTTTGGTTTGTTTTGTTGGTTTGTTGGTTTGTTTGTTTGTTGGGGGTTTTGTTTTGTTTGGTGGGTTTTTTATTGTTTTTGGAGGGGGGGTGGCCGTTTACGTGATCTGTCTTCCGTTTTCAGAAGAGAAACGTCTGGAAAAGCAACAGCTTGATTTTAAGAGTTTTACGTTTGGGTTTTCCTGTGGCTGTTCAGCTTAGAGTGAATATATTGCATCATGTGGTAATCACTATTTGTTATGCAAACCCTTGCAGGTGACTGCAGTAATTTGTGCATAGTATCTGTAGTTTGTGGAATTGCAGTGAGAGTAGTTTTGTGCCTGAAATAAATAAAGGCAGCAAGTCTTCATTTTGTCTTTAAATTGAGACTTGGCTGAAGATTGGTCGTAATTCAGACACCAGAAAGCTGCTGCAGAGGTTTGTGTAAGTGCAGGCAGGAATAGCACATTCTTTGAGTGCAATCAATGCCTTGTTTTGGGGATGATTTTAGATGCTGCCTTACCCTGCAGACCCAAACCAGTTGTCTTGATCTCGGTATCTGAAAGAACATTGTTTTTGTTACTTTTTTCCTTCAAAAGACACAAGTACAGATCACTTGACAAAGCTTTCTGCCCGGTGGTTGCTCCTCTTAGCACCAGGGATATCCAAGAGCAGGCAGGTGTTTAAATGGACGTTCACACTCACCTCACCAATGGGTTTCCTATTACCAATAGTGAGTAGATCCCCCCCCAAATTTTCAAATTTTGCTGCTGCCATCACTGAATTGTTTTTTCCCTATTTTTATGGGCAAAGTAGGTGGAAGTTGTTCTACTAAGAAGTAGCAGATATTGTTTATTATGCATTCTTGAAATGTCTGTATTAAATAGGGAATAGCAAGGATAACCTGTGGCTATTTCTTTGATTGTGTTTGCAGTATATGGGGAGGATAAAGGCAATGTTATTTATTATTTGTCTTTGAGCACAAAAAAAGTCCTTTCCAATGGGCAAGGATAAACATGTCTTCACTTCTCTTTGAGTAAAGGATGGGGGGAAAAGTCCTCTCCATTTTTAATGAAATCCTTTTGTCTTTTCTTAAAGGTCCTGAAGTGACTCTCTGGAGACTCCCTTTTTGAAAACTTAAAAAGCAAGGACAATTCTGTTTTAATAAATGAAGGAGAATAAAGAAAATTCCAGCCCTTCTGTAAACTTGGCAAACCTGGACCATACAAAGCCATGTTGGTACTGGGATAAGAAAGATTTGGCACATACTCCATCCCAGCTAGAAGGGCTTGATCCAGCTACTGAGGCTCGATACCGCAGGGAGGGGGCCAGATTCATATTCGATGTTGGAACACGTTTAGGGCTGTATCCTTTAAACTTGTGTTGGTATGAAATGTTTGTATGAGTGGTGGGTTTTCAGAATAAAATGTACAAGAAGTGTCATGTGCTCAGTTAGCTGTTCAACCATTTTTTGAACCATATGTCAAAAATATTTTTGTGTTTACTTGCCTTTTGATTGAATGTTTTCCTGCACAATTTTTTTATCCATTCCTTGGATAATCAAGGTTACAACTGAACCATTTTGGCAAGAGAGAAATAAGATGATACAGACTTGCCAATTAAGGATAACTTGTCAGTTATGGAATCGATGTTGTACTATATTAATCTATGTAACTTCTCAAATTTTGAATTTTGCACTCATTTTCCCATGGATTGTGCATCTGAGGCTTCCAACCTCTGCCTCCCCACTCTTGGTTTATGGTGGCTGGTTTTTTGATGGTTGGTTTGAGATTTAAAACTTCGTATATGTTAGTAAGTCCTTCTAACTGTCCCACTTCCTCACAGACAGCCACTTAAATTTTCTGCTTCCTATATTTCTATGCTACTTTTCATCTCCTTAGTTCTTTGTATAATAAAACGTGGTGAAGATTAAATTTTACTCTTCTTGTAGAAAAGGTTTTACTTGCATTTGTAGTTGTAGTTGTGAATAGTTAGTACTTTCCTCCACACCAACACTTTAACGTGAAGTGACAATTGTTCTGTTCTTTCATGTACCTACTGCTGGTTTTGACCTTCTCTGGAGCAGATATGCTGTAACACGAGGATGACCTTGTGTGGGTCCTTCTGTGGGACTTTGCACACTCCAGTAAATCCTTTAGGTGTCAACTGCATCTGGGCTGAATCAGTATTTATACAGCTTTAAGAGGTTTTATGGCTTTTTTTTTTTCTAAAGCTCCTGTTTTAATTGCAGTGTTTTCTTACTGGTCACTGAACAGCCAATTACTTGAGGTACTTGATAATGCAGAGTCCTTCATGTATGTTTGGCTTTAAATTTGGGTTTTTTGTCCTGTTTGAAAGTCCTTATTCTGCACCACAGACATTATGATACTCTAGCAACTGGAATAATTTATTTCCATCGGTTTTATATGTTTCACTCCTTCAAACAGTTTCCAAGATATGTAAGTATTTAGAATTTTGATGACTTAATTCAGTGATTGTACTAGGGATGGACTGCTTGAAATTCCGATTAATCACTTCGATACTACTACTACCTCTCTGAATGATGGGAAATAAGCATTTTGTCTTTCAATCATTACAGCTTATATAAATACACTTTCTTGCTTGTTTACACATTTCTGTTTACACTTAGAAGCATATTGACATTGCAGTTGTTGCTGAGACTATTCTTTGAAAACAGTAGCAGCTATAGTGCTGGCACTTCTGTATTGGCTAAAGGGAAAAAAAGAAGTGTAATACCATCTTAAAACTGCTTGACAGACAATGCTGAACCAGGACAAATTGTGCTTTGGGTTTCTGACCTTGAAATGAAATTGTATAAAATGGACAGTCCTCCAAAATCTCATTTTTCCTTTGAGAAAGTAAAAGCTTAAATTACCGCTTTATTAAAATTAGATATTAATATCCTCATTAAGTCTTTCCTGGGAGACTTCTGCAGAACTTTTAATGGAAACTGATGGTGCTTTTACAATGCTACACTGTATTGTATATCTACATGTAGACAACTTTTTGAAAACACTTTCCTTTTTTAGGTGACAGGAGCCTGCTGTCTCTTCCTAGCAGGGAAGGTTGAAGAAACACCTAAGAAGTGTAAAGATATAATTAAAACAGCTCGTAGCTTGCTAAATGATGTACAGTTTGGGCAGTTTGGAGATGACCCAAAGGTAAAAATACTCATGTTGAAATGATTTCACCCTGTTGTAGTCCATCAAAGTGGCATACGTTCTTCAGAGCACTGGCTGATTTTCAGTTGGTCTGAATTAAATTAGGTGTTCAGCATGCATTTATGTCTCTTCTGGGTGAAGTGATGGGTAGCTATGAAAGTAATTCTTCCTAATACAAGTAGCTTTGGGAGCTTACTGGAATAATTGTTTTTATTAAAAGTTTACATTTTATTTAATGTAAATTCTGATGTTATTTTAAAATTAAAGGAAATCTGAGTACTTTTGGTCAGAGCAAGAAATGTCATCAAGACATAACTCATATTTAACAATCTTAATGTGATTTTAGGAAGCAATTAATAGCAAACCTTAAATAAGAGAAGTAGATCTCAAAAGTATTGAGAAGTTTCCTGTATAGAGTACTGACTTAGCAAAACTATGTTTCTATCAGAATTTCCGTATTAGAAATAGCAGAAGTTGCTGAAACTCATGAGAGAAATGTGATGAGAGCTTACATTTTTGTTGTGATTTTGTTATTTGGCACTCACGTGCTGTGTCTGATTCAGTTCATTCTGCTGTGGAAGAAAAGGAATTTTAAGCACCACAGCCCCTGTCCTCACTCAAATAAATATGAACAAAAGGTATCTTGGTTTAAAATAATATTTTAAGTTGGAGAGATTTCTGTTCTCCTTGGAGACAAATCCTAATCAAGCAAAAGCAGACAAATGTTGTCTGGAGGTGCTGTGTTGTCATGCTCTACACTAGTGTAAAATATCTATGGGTAAAAGAAGGAATAACACTGTGGTTACCTTGTAACATTCTCTAGGAAGAAGTAATGGTCCTTGAAAGAATCTTACTACAAACAATAAAGTTTGACTTGCAAGTGGAACATCCATACCAATTTCTTCTCAAGTATGCCAAACAACTCAAAGGTAAAATATTGCATACTGAGCAAGTAATGCCTGCTATTAATTTTCAGAACTTAATATACATTAACAGTGCAAGAATATTCTATTTCAAGCTATTTGTCCCTCCTGATTTTATTTCTTAAATTTTTTCTGCTTGTTTCTCAGGAGACAAAAATAAAATTCAAAAACTGGTTCAAATGGCATGGACATTTGTCAATGACAGGTAAGATAGTCTAGGAAACTTTTTGAAAGTGAAATTGTTACTGTTGCTAACTTCATTCTGGGATTAGATATTTCTTTGACAAAACTTTCTTATTTGTTTTCTGTTTCTTACATGTTTTCTTTGTCATGTTAATCAATTTTTCTTTCCATCATTACCGCGATAGTTCCATTGAGCAAAGAACCTGGAATGAGTATAGAAGTAGACTATTAAGACCTTTGCAATTTTGTAGTAATGATTTAGTGCTGCATTAAAAAAAAAAAAGTTAATGTTTGAAAGGGCCAAAGGAAGCTCTAGATCTCCAGGATAGAAGCTGGCATCTTACCCAGTCTGTGATATGTTGCACATTCTGAGAAAAAAAAGTCAATGATTACAATTATTGCAATGATGCAATTTCTTAATTGCACCATGTTGATCAATGTATTTTTAATGTGGTATTTTGGTAATAGTGAAGTAGCCATTAAATTCAATAAGGAATACAGTTCTTAGCACTAATTTGCAATTTCTTGAATAATGAATTTGTAATACAAGGACTACATCAAATAGCAGGAGAGTGTATAGAAGCACTTCTCATGTGTAGTGTCCTATCGAAAAAAAAAACCCAATGAAAACAACTCAACTCACTTTAGTCTTGTTAAGGAGGATTCCACAGAGCTGGGCAAGTTAATTCACCAAGGATACTTAAATGTAATTTTTCATTTCCATTTCCATAGCAAACTCTTAAGAAAATGTGTAAAGTGGCCTGACTGCTCAGAAATGGTAAATACATGGCTTTCAGTCATGCCTATAGCATTAGAACATCATAAAAAAGAGGTGTATTTTTATTCATGTGCCTGATTTGAATTAGCCCTGTGTGGGTTCACATTCTGTAGATAGCACCTAAACTCTCCAAATTAATTTGAGGAAGATTAATGGGTATCTCAACAGATGTTTACTTAAGTTGCAAGCAAAAGCAGACAAAATGATCTTACAGGTGGAACAAAATTACGGCGTGACTGTCACTGCTAAGTTTGTCAGGCAAAACTACTGTAATGTATCCGTCAAAATTTGGGCGCTATTGCACTTGGAATTAGATAATGTTTAATAATTTTTAAAAATGAGTAATTAAAGAAAATGCACTTCAGAAAAACACTTGTATGATGTTGGAGGGATTGTTCCAAATAATGCCTAATACTTATCTCTGTTCTGAAGAGGCTGCGTTGTGCTTCCTTAGTAAGTTCCTTATTAGAAGTTTACTTGTTTTTTAGGATCCTGGGAAAATAATTCTGTACTTTGCACTACAGACCTTTAGAACGGGGGGTTCTGTTCTTAGCACAGCCTCAGTGAATTCACAAAAACTCATCTTTATGTAGATTGTATGTTACAGAATCTATGGAGGTAAAAAAAAAAAGGAAAAAGAGAGAAAAAGTATTTCAAAATTTAAAATTGATACCAGGAAATAGTAACTTTGATTATGACAGAAACTTATTGAGTTAATATCAATAATACCAATAATATCAGTTATTTTACAGCTTTAACAAAAGCTATTCAAGAGAAAACCTTTACAGCTTGATCTAAAACTTGCATTGTGCTTGACAAGTTGCTTTAGGAGTTCATGTTGGCTGTTCTGTGGGTTTGGGGTCTTTTTTAGTGCTTGTTTACATTTTATTGACAAGCATTTGGAAACTAAAATCCAGTGTGGGTAGCATTCTTTTACCAGTGGCAGTGACAGCACACAGTTGTGCAGGAATTAACATGAACACTATGTTCAATGAAGATTACAGGTGAGTCTGTAGCTGCCCATACTTGGAATACAATGCTGTCTTTTCCCTCTTTTTCCATATGGTATTATGTTTTCTAATTTTAAACCCCAAACTTGATGTTCTTGTGTGTTGTGTTGCTTCTGTGGACACTGGTCTGTATTATCTGTGTAAAATCACCTTGTTTCATGATAGTGGTAGCACAGAAACAGTTCTGTTTTGTAAACTCTTCTGTTTAATAAGGTTCTCAATGCCCAAGACGTTGAAAGTGTGGTGGAGATTTTATACCCTGTTAATTATAGCTGTTGTACATTAAAGTGTTGTACTTTGGCATTCAGGTAATCTTAAGGGTTGTGTTTTGTTTTGGTTTATTTTATATTGCAGTCTCTGCACTACCCTGTCCCTGCAGTGGGAGCCTGAGATCATAGCTGTTGCAGTTATGTACTTAGCAGGACGTTTGTGTAAGTTTGAAATACAAGAATGGACATCAAAACCAATGTACAGACGATGGTGGGAGCAGTTTGTCCAAGATGTGCCTGTTGATGTTTTGGAAGGTATGAAAAACGTTTACCACAAAGAGAGGAGTATTTCTTTTAACTGTGGTGACCTAGGTCATAAGTGAATACAACTTGCTTTTTATTTAGGTTTTAGTCTAAATAGTTATGTGTCAAGTATGTAACTCAGGTAGTATGTGCTATGCCTTAACCAATTTAGGTAAAAAACTTACTAGACTGGCTTAATCTAGAAGCATATTAACATCATCATGATCAGTCTTCTGGTCAATATTTGCTTTACAGCTTCGTTAGTTTATAAATTGTCATGCTATATTTTCAATTTTTTAATGATTCCCTTCTCCCCATTTTAAATGTGGCTCTACAAACACTGGAACTAATGGAACCTGGTTTTCAGTGATTTTCTCATTGATAATTGACCTCTGACTGAATTATGCTAGGTTAGGGAGTTTTTTGTGCTGTACCATGACTGAGGAACAGATTATGGGATATGAATTCAGATAGGGGATGAATTATGGATGTTTTTCATCGATATGACTATCTTAAACTTGTTGACTCTGTTTAGGAGATTGTGGTCATGTGGCCACTCATTTGTCTACATTAAAGTTTTTATTGTCTTAGAAGTGGCAGGCTAAGCATGCTTTAGTACCATGAATTGCTTTAGAAATATTCTTTAAAAATTTATGGTTGTCATAATCTGGCATTGTGTTCTAAGAAATTAGAACACTTTGTGTTCTGTTCAGGTGCTTTAGCCTTTGTTGCTCTTAGAACTTAGGTGAATACCTTACAGTTCTGATTTCTTAAATGGTTAATTGCTTTGGCGTTATTACAGGTTTTTTCAAAGTTCTTTCAGTTTCAGATAGATCCTCCTCTGAATCCATGTCAGAGAGGGTTGTAGAATATCTGTGGTTTCTGCTATGGCAATAGTGAATGCTTATGGAAAGAACTCATTTGGCTTTTTTTAGAAAGGTTTTCTTTTCTTGAGTGCTGTTCTTGCACCTGGTTATCAGTTGGTCCTACATGTTTTCTTGCAGACCTTTAGCTCCTAATGCGTTGGAAGAAGATATTTGGTACTAGTCCTTTACTTAGTTTCCTGAAACTTTTTTGACTGACCTAACTAGATGTGTATCTTTTAGCATATAATCTTCTTTCACTCCCTTTCTTGCTGTATTACAATATTGTTAACCTGGTTACCTGGCTCTCCAGGCATGCAGTAATGATGTATTAATACCAAGACACTGTGTTTTTCTGAAAGATGTGCATATACATCTACATATTGTTCAGCATAGGCAGAAGAAACTCAGAAATGCAAGTAAAAACTGAAAATTAGTCTGTTTTTAAAAAGTCAAGTCTGTGTTCATTGTAACAGTGAGTAATATTCGCAATGAATTTTTCCAGAGTTGATGTCCAATAAAAAGCATAGTTGATAATTGTGTGTTAAATATATGCTTGTACATTAAAATGGTATAATACTTTGGGTTTCTTTTTTCTTTATTATTAAGATATCTGTCATCAGATCCTGGATCTATACTCACAAGGAAAACAGCAAATGCCTCATCATACTCCTCACCAGTTGCAGCAGCCACCATCTCTTCAATCTACACCCCAGGCACCTACAGTACAGCAGTCCCAGCAGTCCCAAAGTTCAGAGCAATCACAGGCTCAGCAGCAAAAAGAGTCGCAACAGTCAGCACAGCAACAGCAGCAGCAGCAGCAGCAAACACAAGCACAGCAGTCTAAAAAGCCCTCTCCTCAGTCAAGTCCTCCTAGACAGACTAAAAGACCAGCAGTAAGTTGAACAGCAGCTTTCAATTTATTTTCAGGCTGATCTGATGCCCACTTGATTTAAAGGCCACAGTGTGCAGCAGACTCGTGTTTGCTTTAAGAATGAGCCTGGTAATTAATTTTATATGGTAGATTTTCATTGGTTATATGGCAAGTATGTTAGTGCAGAACAGCCTTTACAGTTTTGCCATATCACATTCTTATTCCACTTGAGGCAAAACCAGTGGAGAAATTTTTAAGTCAACATGAGCTTTTAAGGTTCTCAGTGTTTCTGGTTCTGTGCTATCAAACTTCCTTGTTTTCTTTATTAAGCAGACTTGGTTTAGGGAAGGTTTCTTGTGGCACACCTGAATGTAGAGATGTGCATAATGATGATGAAATCATTAATTGACTCTTTGATTGTAAATTTTTAGAGAACAGTGTAAAATAAAAGTGTGTCAAACCTAAAAGCAGTCTTTCAAAATAATCTATAACAATATAAGTCTAAATATTCATCATACTTTAAAATCTCATTTTGTCTGTACTATCACTTCATAATTGAAAATAAGAAGGTACATTAGCAGTGGGATAGTATCACAAGTACTCCGAGAGCTTTTCCACAGTCATCAAGTTCAAATTAACCTTTCAGACTTTATTCTACACTTTTTGTGATTTCCCCCCACACACACACTTTTAAGTTATCCAAAGAAAGGGCTAAAGTGTTACCCAAATCTTCTTGCATGTACTTAGCAAGAGGAGTGCTTTCAGAAGTAAAATGTTTGGACTGAGTCTATTTAGGAAGTAAATTTTTTAGAGTTTTTACAGCCTTTGCTCTAACTTGTAGTTAATGCAGGCCCAAACTAGACAACAGACACTGGGGGGAAAAAAATCCAACCACCCTAAAAACCAGATAAAACCAAAAACCATGAGGAAGCAGCGAATGCTTGAATGAAATGGATTTGGAAGAGCGCAGCATCTTCATGATAGCAGCCTCCCAGAAAAGACAAAAATGTAACTCTGTAAAATGTTGGTCTCGTAATTGCAAAATATAGCCTACTACAGGAAAACACCTGCACTGAAATTTTTAGTTGTTCCACCGAACTTTAACACTGTGTGGGATAAAAGGCTGATAACGTGTTAATTAGCTTGAAAATTGTGAGAGCTCTTTATAGGTATTATGTATTTCTTTTCATGCTTTTATGCCATCAGCACAAATTCTGTTTGAGTTGTCAGACCTCTAGGGCAGGGAACTCTCTTGGCACATCACAAACTAGTAATAACAACTTGGTTTTTTCAATGTGCATCCGGATCAGATGTTGTTAGGAATGCTTGTTCATTCATGTAAAGGCCTTTACAGTACTACTGATTTTGCCCCATCCCATGTGCTAATGAACTACCTCATGGAAAAAAGTGAAGCCTTCTGCATGAATAGTATCTGTTGTTCTTTAACAATCACCTCTGGTCAAGCCACAGAGAAACTTACCAGAGAAATTAGTTTGAGGTCTATCACCTAATAATTAAGGAAGTAAATATCACAGATAAAAAGTTAAATACTGGTACACTGTAATCATCCAAAACAAATAAAAAGCAAAGGGTGAGTCAACAGGAGTTTTGTAGGAATAGAGCACAAACAGCATGAATTAGAGAAAAGCAAATATGGTGATCTGAAATTGTTCTTTTTCCAGAAAGCAATCTGGGAGAACAAGATATGTGGTGTTTGGAAGATTTACTTGGTGCTTCTAAAATGTTCTTCAGTTAGGTGTACCATAAACCTTACTTAAAATCTTTGCGTCCTTCCATAAATAGGGCTTTGCATGACATCTTTGGTTTGTGCAGAACAGAAATACACTTTGTTCCTGGAGGCCAGATTTTCAATTTACATGAACTCTTATAACTCTGTTATCTTCTACTGAGCCAAGATACTTTCAAGCAGCTGAGGCGTTGGCCCATGACTTACAGACCCACAACAGATGTCTAAAGCATCTGCACATCCTCTGCATCTCTATTGGTGAAGAGTGCTCAAATTTTCAGTTGATGTTACTAAAAATATACTGTGAATCATTAGATGTAAATAGTTCATTTAGTTGGATTAAACTAGAAATTGTTAGTGGGAACGATTTTAATGCACTAGAAATAGTAGTGAAAGAACAGCTCCATTGTGGTTTGAATTGAGCTAAAAGTATTAAATACCCATCAGAGTGCTAATAAATAAGGTTGATTTTTATTATTTATTATGACCTTGGGATGTCCTGGATGGGCAAATACAAACTCCAATACAGCAGAAGGACCAAATAAATGTTCATCTCTATTTTAGTAGCTGCCATTATCAGGGAAGTGATTTAAATGTTTATAGATTTTGGTTTTGTTGCCGCTTGATTGGAAGTTTTTTCTTTCTTTTTTTCTTTAGCATAAATACAGTTTAAACTGATGTTTGCTTTTCTGTCACATGAGTTCTTGGGCTCCAGTTGCTGTTCCATTCTAATGGTGTACCTCAATGATGTTATTTTTTGGACATTGATCCATGTTAACAAATGCACAGTAATTTAATTGCTTGTTACCTGATCAACTGATTTCACAGAGTGAGTGATTTTTGGAAAAGGCCCAACACTTAGTGGAGATTTGCTTCTGTTTGAAAGTGCAGGAAGAGCTGATGTTTGTGTGCAGTTTTACAGGCAAGGAATTAATTTAGTGCTAGAAAGTCAAGAAAAGACCACCCAAGTAAAATGAAGGCAGCAGGTGAGTTTGTGAGAGTCACCAAGAAAAAAAATATATGTGTTTCAAATAGGAAGATAAAGATTGTCCTTAAAAAGCAGGACAGCAGCTGGAAGGTGTCTGGAAAATTGAAAGGACTATCAAAGAAATATAAGAAAGAGGTTGCCTCAAGCAGGCAAGAATTGGACAGCAATAATTTTGAGAATACCTATCAGAATTAAGGAAAATTTGTTGTTTAAGTTGAATTAAAGTGTATGTCCATTTTTGCAGTGCGAAGTGAAGGGAACAGAGCAATAGTTTGTGAAAGTAAAGCTACTAGAGGTAAATAGTCCCTTAAAAAACCTTTTCATTTAACAGACAAAGAAGCTGTGTACCATGCCCCTCTGACCTTTATCATTAATTTTAAATACATTTGTACTTAAAATTTCGGTTTTCTGCTTTTCTCTGAGACCATTAAGTCGTCATCTCAGTGGGACTGTGTAATCTGGAAAGATTTTTCTTACTCCATTATCTGAGATTCTTTAAAAAAACTACAACACACCAACAACCAAACAAGCACGAAAAAGCCCAATCAACAACTTGTGATTGGAAGGATGATGTGAGATTTTGTGGGTTTTGCTCAGAGTGCATACATTTTCTTTTGCTGGCATAACATTTGGCTTTTATACAACGCTTTCCATCTGAAGGCTTCTGAAATGTTCTATGCTGTGCAATACTTTCACTGCCCTCCTGTCCTGGTAAATAAAGCATAAAGGCCTGAAGTGATTTTGGCAAAGGTTGAGTGACAGGTCAAAGCAGAACTGGGAATAGAGTCCAGGTCTCTTGTTTTCAGCTCAGTGAGCAGTGTACCGGACCATGACCGATGTGCAGTGGATGATAAGTACATTAAATGAGATGCAGTACTCCACGGTGAGAACAGCAGAAAATGCTGTCTCTAAAATACCTGCTGTTTTTTCCAGTATTTTCATTCTGCCAGTTAAGCTGGACTTTTGCCAATGTGATTTGACTTCGTTCAGTGTTTGTCTTGCATCTGTCTAAAGACACCATAGAATCATTTAGGTTGGAAAAGAGGTTTAAGATCATTGACTCTAACTGTTAATGCTGCACTGTCAAGTCCACCACCAAACTATTTCCCCAAGTGCTGCCATCTACGTATCTTTAATACCTTCAGGGATGGTGACTCAACCACAATACCTGACCACACTTTCTATGATGAAATGTTGCCTAATAGCCAATCTAAACCACTCTTGGCGTAACTTGGGTCTGTGTTCTCTTGTCCTGTTTACCTGGGAGAAGAGACTGATTGTAATGGTCCTATTTTAATCTTTTTTTTTTTTTCTCCCCTGAACAGGCTGTATCTCCAAAAGAAGAAACAAAGACAGCAGGTAAATATTAGTGTTCTATTCATATTGCTTCCATTTTGCTGTTTAAACCAGAATAAGTAATTCACTGACATGCACTTTGTTTGCTTACAGGCTTGGCAATTCTAAACTATTTTGATCCTGATAATGAGTCTTTAAATATAAACTTTAAATATATTTTTTAGAAGCTCCTAGCAGCAGAACTTGAAAAAATTCAGTATAACTGTGCCCCAAGAGTCTCTTAATACAGTCTTAATTCAGCCAACTTCTTCTGAGATCTGTTTCAACTACTTACAAGTTAAAGTTTTGGGCTAGAAAACATGTACTTGCTCATCTTCGGTTACATACTGTTATTGGGCAGTTTGTCTCTAGTTAAAGTAGTCTGAAATGGTGGGCATGGGTTCTTGTGTGTGATACTTGATACCACATTATTTATACAAAGATGTTGATTTTAGTTTTCTTAAACATACCTAGTATGTAGGATTTCCACTGTACTTCTGTATAGTATAATATGATGTGATAATCATTAGTATGAGACCAGAGCTGGAATTTGGAAAATATTGCAGAGCCATAACCAATTAGGAACTGACAAATGTTTTTTAGAACCACCACCACCATCTAAAATTCCTAAAATTGAAACTTCACATCCACCAGTACCTCCTGCACATCCCCCTCCAGGTAAGCTTTGATTTTCTTAAACACATTTACTCTTGTCAATTGCCTTGCTTTTCATTCAGGTCGTGGTAGGTAACAGTGTGGGGGCAGGGGATTGTTGTCTTGATTAATCAGCTTGGCAAGTTAAAGTTCAATAAGTTCTAGAGGGAATTTCATATTACTAGCATGGGCTTTTCCAGACAGAAGTAAAAAACGTATGATGGAAACAAGACTGTTATACTGGGTGGACAAGGGCAAAACAAAGCTGCAACTGTTAAAGGCCTGAAGACTAATTGTCAATAGCAGGCAAAGAGGGGCTTGTGATCTCAAAAGGAAAGCAGATGCCATATTAGATTACTAGATGGGCTTCCGGCTGTCCTAAAGAAGTCCTCCATGCATTTGTATTCATATACATCTGTAGTACAGGAATTCTGCAGGTGTGTCACTTCTAAAAAATACAAGGGATATGTTCTTTGCTGCACATCAGAAGAGGACTTTTATCTGCCAGAGAACATTAATGCTGCACGCATGCCTTATGTTTGCAAAATAAACTGTACTGTTGTAAAAATGTGCTTCCAGCGCCTTGATGCATTAGCTGTCCTTCCAGTGACCCTTAAATATGACATAAATATTTTACAGACCACAGTCCATAATGTAACTGTAAGATGACAGCTCTGAAGAGGGAAGTACAAGAGAGAAAAGCAGTGCTCTGAAATATAGTAGGACCATTTTTCCCAGTTGTTAAAATCTAATGACAAATGAAGGGGGTTTTCTAAATACCATGTCCATTTTTCCTTCAGTTGTTAACTGTTGAATGCACGTCTTGCATCCAGAATGGTTCTGAAAATAAGCAAATGGGGAAATGACTGCCTGCTATAATTTAGGAGCTAGAAGTCATCAAAATCATAGGTACCACAGCCAGCATACCCACCTTGTGTGGTTTAATTATGTGGCTGTCCTAGGGGACGATTTTGCTGCTAAAATTACGACTGCTTAGATAAATCCTGTGTAGGATTAATTTCCCTTGTTACCTAAAATTTTCCTTTTTGAATTTGTTTCTACAAGTATATAATTGTATAAGCATTGAAACGTTTTCAGAATAGTCTTTAAAGGGCAACTCTGTGAAAAATCAGATGAAAACCAAGAATGCATATTGGCAAAATGAACAGCAGTACTAGGAGGTGGCTTTATCTCAAATTTTGTTTCACGCTGACAGTTTAGTATGCCACTGGAAACGACTGCCCTATAGCTGTGCTAGACAGAGATAGGAAGCCAAATAACCCCCTTGTATTCCAGGAGGAAATAGCTGGTGACTTACTGAGCCCACAAGTCTATGGGACCAGACGGGATCCATCCTAGGGTGATGAGGGAGCTGGCAGAAGAGCTT
>VYXB01007994.1:88344-120780 GCA_013397135.1 Pachyramphus minor | reverse complement strand
GGTCCAGAGAAGAGCAACAAGACTGGTGAAGGGACGGGAACACAAGACCTATGGGGAGAGGCTGAGGGTGCTGGGGTTTTTTACTCTGGAGAAGAGGAGGCTTAGAGGTGACCTCATCACTCTCTATAACTACCTGAAGGGAAGTTACAGCCAGGTGGGGATTGGTCTCTTCTCCCAGGCAGTTAGCAATAGGCTTAAGCTCTGCCAGGGGAAATTTAGGCTGGATATTAGAAAGAAATTCTTTACAGAGAGAGTGGTCAGGCATTGGAATGGCCTGCCCAAGGAGGTGGTGGATTCACCGTCCCTGGAGGTTTTTAAACTGAGATTGGACATGGCACTTAGTGCCATGATCTAGTAAATGGACTGGAGTTGGACCAAGGGTTGGACTTGATGATCTCTGAGGTCTTTTCCAACCCAATCAATTCTATGATTCGATGATTCTATCTGCTTCTAAATAACTTTTCTTACTGAATGTTTTACATGCTTATATATATAAGCAAGATGGAACTCAAGATGTCCCAAAATCTTTTTTGCTGGCCATTTTAATACTGACTCTGACCATACAGAGAGGTTGCTATTAGGTTAGTCATTCTAGAGATATTATTTACTTTATAGGGTCTGCATTAAGAGGGGAAAAGATTCTTATGTAAAGAGAAGGCAGCTTAAAACATATCCTTTCCAGAAGCGGCCAAGTATAATTCTGTAAAATGATGACCTTTTTATGAACTTCTTCAAAGTGTCAGGTGCCAAGTTCCCTGAAACTAATCAGTGGAACAAAGCTGATAAGATTTTATGTCCTTCTTACTTACCCTCTGGTTTTCTTTTCTTCTTTCTTTTGGTAAACAGGTTTAGAACTGAGTGTTAAAGACTTGAGACTTTGGCCTGTGTTCTCAAATAGTATTTCCCAATATGGGAGGCAGGTGAAGTGCAGAGGGTAATCCCAGGACACTCCTGGACTATCAAAGAGGTAGAAAGGAGGCCTGGACTAAAGAAGATGGAAGCACTGACCAAAAGATTTTTGGTACCTTGGATCCCATGACTTTTTAAATTTACTAGTTGTGATTCTGTCCATCCAATCTGCTAATTCTGCTGATTGTACAACAATATTTAAATTACAAAAAAATAGTAATAAGAAAGGAAGCTGAATTTAACTATAAGAATGGGAAGAGCTGACCTTGAAGCTTTGTTAGGCAGCTTAGTTGGCTTTCAGTGACCTAAGAAAGGCTGACTGGATACCATGTGGCATTCAGAGACATAGAGAACTGAGTTGTCTTCTGCTATGTTAACTGGAATAAAAATACAAAGTATTCAGAAGCTGTTATTGCCACTATCCTTCAGAAAAATTAATGCAATTTTCTTTTCCAGAGCGCAAGCCTCCTTTGACAACTGCAGTTTCAATGGGAGAACCAGAGCAATCTACTACTGTGGACTCAGTAGATATGCCAAAGGTCCAGATTCCTCCCCCTGCTCATCCTGCCCCAGTACATCAACCTCCACCTCTGCCACATCGTCCCCCGCCCCCACCCCCCACCAGTTATATTACAGGGATGTCTACTACAAATTCTTACATGTCAGGGGAGGGTTATCAAAGTCTTCAGTCAATGATGAAAACAGAAGGACCAACATATGGAGCTTTGCCACCGGCCTATGGACCACCAGCTCATCTACCATATCATCATGTCTATCCTCCCAATCCTCCACCACCAGTTCCACCTCCACCCCCTGCTTCTTTCCCCCCACCCAATATTCCACCTCCTACTCCTGGATATCCTCCTCCACCTACATACAATCCTAATTTCCCACCTCCAAGACTGCCTCCAGCTCATGCAGTACCACCTCATCCACCTCCAGGGCTGGGAATGCCACCAGCTAGTTACCCCCCACCTACTGTTCCCCCAGGTGGACAGCCACCTGTCCCACCTCCAATTCCACCACCTGGTATGCCACCTGTAGCAGGACTGGGACGTGCTACATGGATGAGATAGCATGAGGTAATTTGCACGATATACCTTTATGTTGACTAGGCAGGAGTAGCTAGCCAAAAATACATTGTAAAGACGAAGAGGAGGGTAATCTGTATAATTTAGATGAAGAAATGAGAGTAAATGAAATTTAGCTGATCTGTTTGCAGTATTGTTTATGGTGACTTATATAGGCTTCTAGATTTTAATCAGCTTTGCAGTATCTATTCTAACTTTATACATTTGACTTAAGTTTAAATTGTCTTGACTTATTCCAGCACTGGATTACTTTGTACTAGCAAAACCAGCCATATTGGCTCAATTATATCAGTAAGAAGAAAATTTCCTTCTAGAAATCAGTGCCTATTTTTGAGTATCAAAATAGCCAGATACCATGGTATGTGATCTATAACAAGAAACTTCATTTTTAGTAATAACTAAAACAACACGATGTCAAGCATGAAAGCTGCTTTATTTAAGGGAGATTCTGAATGCTAGCTGACTGGAATAATTTTGAGGTGTTTACCTTGCTGATAGGTTTTGGTTTGGAATGTACTGGTATCTTAAAATATTGTATGTTTACACCTATTTGCAAATTCCTGTACATAATATATATATTTTCTAAGTGTGAAAGTCTGAATGTAACAGCCTACTGTGATGTACATCATAGTTATAAATGGGACTACTTTGTTCACTCTACTCAAATAAAATTGGTTCTGAATTTAGTGGATTTCCAGATTTTTCATATAAGTTCAGAATTCACAACTATGGTACTTACTGCAAGACATTTCAGCAATGGTCTCCCAAATCTTATTCATCAGTTTATTTAAAAAGAATGTATTTTATTTTATTCAGCTAGAAGTATACACTATCACAATCAATCTCATACTTCATTTTTACTAAAATATTTCAAATAAATGTTTTACACACATTATCAAAAAAATCTGTACTATTACTTTCCCTCCCCAAAAAAGCCAGTGGTTCAATAATAGGTAAAAACGCGTGCTAAGGTCTAAAGAATTTTGCTATATACACAACAGCAGGTGCTAACTTTTCCAGTTCTTTGTAATTCATATACAGAAAATATAGCAGGGCTGTAAGATCACAGGTTTAACAGAAATCAAACTTTAAACTGATTTCTAAAGCAGCACAAATAGACTTTCCCCACATTATGAAAAATATACAATTTTATCACTTTACAGTCATGCACTTTGAAAAAAAGATCAGTAGTACTCTTCCCCCACAGTTTCTAGAAAGATAAAAGGTCACTTTAACACTGATTTCTTTTAATATCTAATATTTGGATAAAAATGTGCCATTCTCAAACAAGGTTGTGCTCGGCAGTCTTATCAAGGTGCAAAGAGCCAACTGAAGCTGGTTACACTGCAGCATTTCAGGAACTGTTAGGGAAATGCTGCTTACTTCAGTCACTCCAACAAAAGTCAAGGATGTGATTTTACTTTCCTTAAGCAAGCAAAGTCCTTTTGTAAACAGTGGATGCTTTCTTTGCCAGAGGATTGCAGAACCCAGGGCTTCAATCTTGAGGAAATTATCTTGGGCTATTGCGTCAAATATATCAATTTAATGGCCACTATTTCAAGGGATGCTCCCCTCCAACTTAATTTACAAAGCTCCTCAGGTAGTTTTCACTGGAGACTTAGCACATAGGTTAGTGAATTTAAATATGCATATAAAATACCTTTTTAGACAACTGAAAATTCAGCACCTAAGTCATCCCATACAGTCATTGAGCATCATTTTACCCCAGGAAGACACTTTATAGCTCAAAAGGAGCTAAGTATGATGAGTAGCAAGCCTAAAAACCTCTGAACAGTAACACCCCAAGGTACAGCACTGTTGTGTTCTTCTGCAAATTCAGTGATGCACATCTTAATTGAAGGTGATGCTGCCAAACAGAATCTTAAAAAATCAATGGGCAGTATGCTAAGAGTATAAAGGTTGTTCAGTGGAACTGCTGGCTACCCTGTAAACTGGCTCTTCAGGATTACTGAATTGACCTCAGTCGCGGCACTGTGTCCCTTGTAGGTGAGACCTGCAGGTAGAACAAAACAAGCTTTGCTTGAAGTCATTGAATAGACTTTGAGAGAAATCTGATAGCAGGAAATATTTGAATGGGAATTATATAGCTGCTGAGACCAGTAATCTGATCAGTGTAGCTCTTCTCTTGTTGAGAGGACTGCTAGCCTAATATACCCCTTAAATAGCAACCACGTCATCAAACACAGTTACCTCTCTTCAAGTGCTGGCAACATTTGTGTTGCTTTAGTTAAAATTCACTGACATAAATTAACCTTGTTCCAAATATACTTAAGTTCTCTGCTTAATCCAGTGATTAGATGCCACCAAAATTAAAATGGGCTTTCAAGCAGATAGATTAAAGTAACCCTCTGTGTGACATTAGGTGTTAAGGAAGAATGATGCCTCTGCTTTGCATCACATTTTCTGGTATGGAAATCTCAAGGTGTACATTGTACAGCAGGAAGACAAATAATCACCAATGGTGACTGGAAAGGAGGTCAAAACAAAAAGCAAAGAGGAGGAAATCCAGAATCCTCTTAAGTTGCTGTGCCTTAAGAAGACAGACTCTAGAATAGATTTTTCGAGACTCCATGGGATATAAATACTATTAGACTGAGAGCTCAGTGTTCACTGACTGAGCAATAGTAAGAAATTATCTACTGGTGGGTGTGTGAGTAAGAATATGCACTTGTGTTTTGGGGGTGGTTCTTGGTTGGTTGTTTTTAAATAACCTACTCAGCTGTTACATTTTTATTTCTGCAATGAATAATGAAGTGGTTCTTACTCTTATGGGTTACTGTGTATTTCGGTTATACTCCTCTATTTTTTTTACTGGTTACAGGTTTCGGCTCTGACAGTGCAAATTCTTCACCCAGGCAGCTAGTTTATTGTACACCATGGGACCAATTACCTTTCATAAGTTGCAGCGTGGGCTCCTTGGTATTGTATTGGTGCTCCTTGTTAATATAATACCACAAGTCAAGAACTCAACTGGTAGAACAAATCAATTTAAGAGGAAGAACCTGTCCAGCTAATTCAGCTGCCTGTAGCTGTGACTGATTCTTATAGAGAATAAAAGGAAAGGAATGGTGTTTGAGGTCATTACATCTTCAAAATAATCACTAAAATCAATGCAACTTTTGAAGAGGAGGCTTTGATCTTTTCACATGCCTGTCTTTAAAATTATGTTACAGAAATGAGTTCTAATAACGAAGCCCCGCATCCTCGGACTGTTGGGAAAGAACATCTAATGAAATACAGGGACAGCTGCTGTGACAACTTGGAAAAGGAGGGAGTCAAATTCTTACAACTACACAGGCAGCTACTTCACAATAGCAAAATATAAGTCCCATTGTTTTATATACAACCATTTGAAGAAGGAAAAACTCACTTGTTTTGGTTAATTAATAAAAATAAAGCTTGAATGGCAGGAAGTAGTCTCACCCGACAGCCCGTGTTTATGGAGTTTTTATTCAGCTCTGCAAGGTTGTTGTTTGGTTACCTTACACAGGAACCAGTATAGGTGAGGGATCCAGCAAGAACATTAAAAAAAACCACCCAAATCTTCCTTATGTGAAAGATGAGCTCCTCTTGAAGATCCTGTGAAAGCCATAAGCACTGCTGGGATGGCAGTTTCTGCTGAATTACTTTGTAGTGAAAGCTTTACAGGAAAAGTGTTGCCATATTTGTAGGGAATACTGGTGTGTGGCTAAGTGACTTCATTCACATTACAACTGCAGAAATCTTGTGTCATTTGTTCATGAAAAATAGTTCATTAACAGCTGATACAGAGTCTCAAGCCTTTCTGTACGCTTGTGTGATGAGCACCACCATACAAAGTGTGGTGGTACAAGTGTTTTTAGCTTGCCACTCAATGTTTTACACAGAGCCTTGTGAAAACAGTTGCATGTCATTCTTCAAAATAAAGACCTCCAAAAAAAGTATTAGCAGCTCATGAACTTGGCAGGCAGTAAGTCAATGAATTTGACTTGCATTTTCCTTGGAAGGTGCTGCCTGGAGCCGCTAACCCAGCTATGAATCACTGACAGGTGGGTGGACAGGAGCAGTACAAATGGTGACTTCTCCACAGGTTAAGGGTTCTTCTTGTTCTTCTTAGAAATTCTCTGGAGTTAGTTAATTCTACAAACAGACCATTACAACAAAGCAGGTTTGGACTACAATACAAATTATGCAAGTCTGGCGTTATTGGATGGTTACCCATTGAACAGTAGTTCCAGAGCACCACAGCCTGGAAATCAGGCCTTTAGCTGCCATATTTACACTATCGTTACAAAAAAAAGCTGGGGGGGAAAAAAAAAAAGAAGAAAAAAGGAAACCCTGAAAAAAACTCAACCCCAAATCCCAAAGAACAGGCAGCCGGAAACACTGAGCTGTGCCTCTTTAGTCTTCACAGAATCGATCACTTCCAGTCCCCAGGATGGTGTTCCTACAAGGGACCCTTGAACTGGTTTCCTGACAGATGTTGCCTGATGGAGGGTTTGGAGCTCGCAGCATCACCCAGCTTTCGCCAGACAACCTGTAAGAGAAAATAAAGTCATGAGGAATTGTAGTATTTTTTTAATTGCAAAGTCAAAACCAGCCTTTTCCTTGAGCTGCGCTGCAATTCTCAGCAGGGACACTGGATGGCATCTGTGCACCAGTTTCCAAGGAAAAAAAAATCATTGATGCATTTTACTAATTAGTCCCTCTTGAAATTAGAACCGTTTTTGCCTGGGGTAATGGTATAAAACAAATACACTAGATTCAGAAGTTAAGTTCAATGGTAGGTCAACCCTGCCATGCTCACAGAAAAGATGCTACCATGAACAGAAAAGATAATGAAAAAGATAATGATTAAAATTATATACACATGACTTTCTAAAAACCTACATTTTATCCCTCCAGGGCCACTGGGGTAAGGGAGACTATTTAAAAAAAAACAAACTGCAAAATACTGCCTCAAATCTACATAAAATGAATATTTAAATCAAAAACAGCTGATGAGAGATAAATAGAAATGAGTCAATTTGGGAGGATGAAGTTATGCTATTTTACCTTTTCTCTAGTATAGATATAAGGGACTGTGGCATCAATATCCTAACAAGCAGGCCCTCATTTACTCTGGTCTTGGCTTTGCTTATAGGGATCCAGCAACCAAAGTGAAGTGCCTCAGCCCTTGCCAAGAATGCTCGCAGGATTTAGCTCTGCAAGATGCACTGGTATTCTTTACACCATCCTTTTAGGGTTGAGGTGCATTTTGGAATTTAAAATAGAGCATTAGGCTCCTCTCAACTTCTGGGAGAGGCACTAAATGGGCTGACCTCCAACGTGGACTTCAAAAAACCAAGGCTCATAAGCATCATCCTCCCTGCTGTGGGCAGTCAAACGGGACATCCCCAGCTGTAGGCACCATGCAGCTCGGGCTATGCTCTAGCAGCAATCCCAAACACTTTGTTCAAAGCCAGAGCATGGCCAAGATGCTTTGAGGCTGGAGGCAATGCCATGACAGCAGACACCGCAGAGCAGTGTTTTGGTACAAACACTCACCATGCAGGATGTGGCCAGCTCAGTTAACAGTGTGGCTGCCCAAAACATTGGCAGTGCTAATAGCACCCCACATATCATAACGCTGTTCAACGGCTTCAAACAAGAAAATTCTCCCTCTGATGTTATCTTATGGTTTAGGCTCAAATCCATTCAAGCTGTGCAGCTTTAAAGATGGCAATTAATTGCTGCTTGGCCCAAACCACATCCCTAAGGACACAGGTGGAGACAACTGCTAACAGGACTGTCCTAGCCAGGGACTGCCCCTTGCACATCTCTTGGTCAGCTACACTAGCTACTCCACAGCCTTGAAGGCAGCAAAGTGGGAACTATCTGCTGAGCAAAGGCTGCTCCATTCAGTGAACAAGGCACTCATGTTACTGACACCCAAAACAGTGGTTGGCAAAGCCTCCACTCTTCCGTTGTGCCTGTGGGCCTCACAAGGCTTACACACAGCAGATCCCTGCACCTCCATACTTCTAACAAATGACTACAAAAGGAACCCCAAGAGTTGCTGAGAGGAGTTATTACATTGCACATTTCACGAACAATCGCCTTCTCCTTTTCACTTAGGTCTTCTTCATAGTTGTCTTGCATTTGCCTGTCCAGATTTTCATGGACCTCAAGGACCTACAAAAAAGCAATATTAAAAAAGCATTATGATCCTCAAATAATTATTTGTGTCCCTGAGAATATCATTAACAAATATTTAAACTGGCAGGATTCACAAAGCCTCGAGATGAGCAAAGACAAGTGTGACACCAAGCTCAGCACCTCCATCCTCCCTGGTCCCCTGCGATGTCCTGCCTCTGTCCCATCACCTGCATGTTGTAGCTGCTGCCACAGTCCTGGGGGATCATGTGACAATTGGCAGCAAGTTCCCTGTGTTCACAAGCACATCTCTTCCAGGAAGGCTGCTGGTAGCCCCACCTTCCAGGCAGCCCCCCAAAAAGGCAGCCCCCAACAATTTGTGCTCCCTCCTTTCCTGTCTTTCACAGGAGTAGGGCTACTCCACTCCCTCCTACTAATCCAACTCATGGGGCAACTGCAGTCAGCCCAGGCCAGCAGCTTTTAGGTTTAACAGTGTTTTGGCCATCAGGGAAGAAGCAAACAAGAGCTTTGTACCACTGAAAAGCCCACTGTGCAGCTGAAATGTGTGGTCTCCAATCAGTGATGAATTCACAGATCTTAAACAGACATGGCCAATTTTACTCAACCTTTGGCTGAAAACTGTTTTTAACTCAGTTTCTCAAGGGAACCCCTTGGAAGCCCACAGTGACAGCAAGAGTTGGGCTGTTATCATAGAACCCTGGGACCCAGAGATGTCTGTGTGATTCCCAGCTCCTTCCCACTCTCTCTTTGAACTGGTTGCAGCCAGGCTATGAAGGGGACAGTAACAGGATGGGGAAAAAAACTACTGCCTCCCAGGACCCTGCATGATGACTGCAGCTCTCTGAAGATGCCATCCCCATGAAGTGGCAGGATGATTCTGGGCCATCTCCTTGTGCCACAGGTACCCTCTGAAGATGGAGTTGATCACTTCAACACCCTGAGCTTTCCTTGAATCTCCATGAGCACCACTTCCACCCACAGTGCACACACGTAAAGCCAAGGGCCTTGGCCAGGGCTAGCACACAAGTGCATCGCCTGCACACCCCCCTCCACCCTGGATTGCAGACACAGCTACAGGGTAACACCAGCTGCTCCGTGAGTTTGTCTGGTGCAAATACTGATGATCCCAGACTGCACCCACAGAGTGCTGGTGCCAGGCACATGCCTGCAGCACCCTGCCCACAGGAGACTCTGGGGGAGTGAGGTATCACTTTTCCCTCCTGTTCATGACTACGGGGGCTTTTCCCATTATATTCATGGGATGAAAGCACTGCAAAAAAAAAAAGGAGACATGGCTGCAAAAGCACAGTAAACCCTTGAAAGGGAGAGGGAGAAGGATTTTAGATTCTTCAAAGGGGCTCCGCTCTGCGGCTCAAAGGGCGACTCCAGATCTGGGAAGAAGCAGGTTTCCTTGAAGAGGCAGAGAGGTGACAGCTGCAGTAGTGACTTGCCAGAGTGACACATCCAGTGCTCATGTTCATGAGCTCCTGGATGCCACTCACCCTGGTGGCTGGGCCACACCTGCAGATTTGTCTTGGGAAGACAAGTAAATGTGCTGTGAAAGCAGCTCAAAACACTGCAAAAAATAGTGGAAACATCCTGGAGTTTGGAAAGTTTGGAAATAGAAGTATGATTTTTAACCTCTTTGTCTCAAACAGCACTTGCAGACATGCTCCCTGGGCACCGATTCCCAGGCCACACAGGGCTGGTAAGATGCAGCAGTTCTGTGTGGTTGTTATGCCCCACCACATGCTGTCCACACCACGCACCTCTACAGCAGCTCAAGCGGGAGCCACCCCTGGCCTGCCACATCCCACCTGGCGCACCTACTATCCTGGCCATCCCCACAGAGCTGTTCCAGGGAGGCAGTGCCTGAC
This sequence comes from Pachyramphus minor, assembly GCA_013397135.1. Lineage (NCBI taxonomy): Eukaryota > Metazoa > Chordata > Aves > Passeriformes > Tyrannidae > Pachyramphus > Pachyramphus minor. The sequence continues at coordinate 110,747 of VYXB01007994.1, read as the reverse complement.
TGTGGCCAGGTGGTCCCTTGATCACAGAACAGAGGCTGCCTGGGGCTAAACGCAGCCTTCACTTCCCACTGGAAACACACTGACCCAAATAATACCCCTCCATCATGTCTGCATGCATTCAGAGAGCTCCTCTGGACAGGCATATTGCACAAGCTGGGCATAACTAGGTGCAGGATTGCCTCCAGATTTTACTGCTGCCTCTACACACCTTACCCAGGGCTGTGCCACTGGTGAGCAAGGTGGTCAACTAAGTGTGCAGGGTCAGAGCTTCTGGAATCACCCAACACCATCAAATAGCACATGGTCTTATTCACCACAACACATCCATCTGCATATGAAGAGGTACAACAGGTGTAGTTGTATGCATAAATATTCCTATACCTCCTTGGGAAGTACAGAGCTAGATGCAGTGCTAGGGTGGTTTCACCCTTTGCTGAGGTGTACAGCAAAAGGCTTCTCCATGAAATGGGATACCAGGGTAGATTATCCCCTGGTCTGCTTCAGCACAGCAATCCTGCTGTACTGGAACTGTGCTACAAACAAAAATAGGTCATTCTCCTAGGGTCCTTAACCTACTTGGGACCAATCTTTGCACATATAAGAATTATCCACATCCATTCTAGGAGGAGAGGAAGGGCAAAAGGGATGCATGTTCGTGCTGACAAAGGGAGCATCTATTTTTTGCTAAAGAGGAGGGAATTAATTATTGATCCAGTTGGACTCACACATTGAACTTGCTTGTCTGGAGTCTGTGTGCTTCCGATGCTGGCTGCAAAGCCAGCAGCCTGCAGAATCACATCCTGGCGTGGAGCACCAGGGCTGCCTGGCTGGCAGCTCAGCACCAGCTGTGTCCACAGGGCAAGCGTCAAGGACAGCCATGGTCTAGGTTAGTTAAAGATCACATCAGCTCCAGCCTCTGCTTCACACAGCCATCCATCTTACAGGCACAGGAGTCTCAGTGGACTAAAATAAACTGTTTTTCTACAACTTGTGCTTAAACTGAAGTCACACTCCTTAGTCCAGGAGGTGTGAAAAAGTGGCACAGCGTATTTCTTTCAGTGAAAATGTCTTTTAATATGTTAAACAGACAGAGCTGGAGCTGAAAGCTGATCAGATGGAAGTTATGTTTGTATTTAATTTCTGAATCTCATTTACTCTGGAAACCACCCTGCTTCCCAGGCCCACCCCATGTCTGGGTAGGCACTTTGTAAAGATGTGTTAGCATCTTGGGTATGGGGAAAAGGGATTCAGGGGGATAAAATTCAACAGCATACAGGAAAGGCATGTTGGAAGAAAAGGCACTCCGAAGACTGAAATGACCTCGTGAAGGAAGGCCTTTTCCTTAGTGCTGACCCAGCCCCAGCCATTCTTAGATCCTGCCTGGCGCCTCTTGGGCTACTTAGAAGGACCAGGTTAATGTTCCTCCAGTTACACCACTGGGGACTACGGACGTACCTTCACATCAGCTGTTTATGGCTCAGCTAAAGTTCAAGGACTGTGCATTCAAGTGTGAGTCTAAGAAAGTAGGGTACATCTTCCTGTGATTTCTGATGCTTCCCAACCCAGGGAACTTCCTAAGGACAACCTGCACCTTGCTCTCAATGGGCATGCTGGCTTGTCTGGCTTTCTCCCTGCCAATACATAAAATAAGGAACACCTCAGGTGTTCTCTGTGACTGCACTGACCTCTGTGACCATGGCAGTGTCACGTCAAAATCACCCAGTCTATCACATCCACCTCCTTTCTGACTTGCTGTACTGGCCCCACATGGCAAAAATATAAACATATTTTAAAAACAAACCAACAATCAAAAAAAACACCGCCGAAGAGTCTGAATGAGAGTAATAGCAGGTTGGAAGAGGAATTGAAAGTTGAGGTACTCATTTCTGCAATAAAAAGCACTCTGGGATTGAGGAATGTTTTCCAAAGGATGTAAACCTCACCGATTTTGTTGATTCATAAGTCAGCTGAACAAAGCACTGGGGAACACAGCATCCTACTTCAACAGTGGAACAGTCCATATGACCTGCTAGGATTTTTCCCTAGTTTTCAAGGCTAATTCCTACCTTACCCACGAGTAGTGGGAGTGACGATTACCTGCTTGGTGGCTCTGTGAGCATGGAAGAGGTCCAGGCTGCTACTGAGGGGGCAGCTGGGTTATAGGCTAAATGTCGTGCTCTTACATGTCTCCTCCTCACCTCCCCATGTCTTTAGCAGGTTTGCTCAGTTCCTAAGAAAAGTCCTTTGATGTTCAGTGAGATACTGAGCTGTAGCATATGTACCTTTCATTCTTGTTAGCAAAAACAGCTGTTAGAAGTGCCAACCTGTCATCTTGCTCCTTATTTAGTAGGTGCAAACAAACAAAACTATCTCAGAAGCAAAAATAAAGAAAACCCTAAACGTCCTCAAGGAAGAACTTATGCTGAATTGCAGGCAATGCTTCAGCCACATAGATAGCATTCAGCTGCCAGAAAATCCCAAGGAAAAAGCCTAGGGGACATTACATAGGTGGGTGCAGAGAGAGGCAACCCAGAAACCCTGCAGATCCACATGGAGTGCACAGTCCCTCAGTGACCTTTGCATGGGCACAGAGCCACGTCCTGGCGGCCACATCACTTCTGGACAGACTTGCATGCAAGCATCCCACAAGACAAGTGAAGCCAACTTCATAGAATCACAGAATAATAGAATGGTTTGGTATGGATGCCATTCACTAGATCAGGTTGCTCAGAACCCCCATCTAGCCTAGCCTTGAACACTTCCAGGGATGAAGCATTCACAACTTCTGTGGGCAACCTGTTCCAGTGCTTCACCACCCTGTGAGTAACAAACTTCTTCCCAAGATCTAATCTAAACCTGCCCTCTTTCAGTTTAAAACCACTGCCCCTTGTCCTGCCATTATCTGACATGAATGTCTCTCTCCCTCTTTTTTTGTAAGCCCCCTTATGGTACTGGAAGGCGCTATAAGTGTCCCTGGAGCATTCTCTTCTCCAGGCTAAATAATCCGACCTTCCTCAGCCTGTCTTCATAGGAGAGGTACTCCATCCCTCTGATCATCTTCGTGGCCCTTCCATCTCTCCTTGCCTTTCCTTACAGTAAGGAGCTAGCCTGCTAGAGCCATAAGGACTTCCTTTCACAACCAAGAAGAGCTTTCTCTAATATCTGATGTGGTTTAGCCAAAGCACAGAGTCTCATTTGGAAGCTGCTCTCTTCTCCTCCTCAAGGGAAAGTCATATCACAGGAGGTGAGGGTCTAAGCTAGTAGCTGCATCCAGCTTCCCATATGAAGGGGCTGGCACTGGAAAAGCTGCCCAGGGTGTAAATAAGACCCACTCCATATGCTACAGCATGCTATGGCCAAAAACCAATCTGCAGCTGGAGACCAACAGCTCACCACATTTCACTGTGCCACAAGGGAGAAGGAGAGATTGAGACCATGACCAGTTTCCTCAGTCTTTTCAGTTCCCAGACGATCCTTAAAAATGGGCCATAGGATGAAAAAATAATCACTTTCTCATCCCTCCACACTGACCTGCAGGAGAATTTCCTCCTCCCTTCAATTGTGAGAATCTTTTTAACCTCAAGTGAGTGAGCAGGACACATCACGTGAGATTATTTATGCCCCATGAGATGTGACTGCTATTTCACCTGCTTCCTGACTCAAGCCATGGCACTTTCCAAGGTATTGAAGATAGACAAATGTACCCCACTGGCCAAATTATGAAATCGCAGAGAATTTCATCCAGCCCTTTCTAAGAATCAACAAAGCTCTGAAGTAGAGGGATTGATAATACGTGAAAACAACCAGTTATCCAACTTCATTTCAATTCCTTTATATGAGTCATTGCACCAGACCTTCCAAACCTCATTTTCAGTTTCCAAGAAGCTTCCTTGTTAATTTCCAATCCTTTCCATAAGCTTATCAAACTGTGTCTTAAAACCATTTGTGTTTCTTGCCCTTACTAATAAATTCAATCCTAAAGTGAATAGGAACCTAATTTCTCCCCAGGATATGATCATAATCAATTTATAAGTATTTGATCTCTTAATTTAAAAACATTACCAAACTGTTTAATGCTATCCCCCACCACCACCCCACCAAATGCAAAGAGCAGGAACAGAAAGGTACAAACCCCGCAGTTTGGGAAGAAAAAGCCCACAGCAGTAGTCTGGACTGCATCAGGGCTTGGATGATTAAATGTAATCAAAACCAAATTAGTACAAAGTATCAGAAAAACAAAGGTATCACATAAGTTTGCAACGTTGTGCAAAGCATCAGGCATCAGCATTTTGTTCACCAATGTCACCTCAGAGACTCAGTTTATGCAGGACTGATGAACAGAAAGGGTAACCAACACCTTCAGCATCAGAAGTTTTGTTGGAGGTTTCCCACCCTCAAAAAATAGCTGTGCATAATCTTGCTTAGCTCTGCATCTATTTGAAGCAATATTCATCATGATACTGGTGCCGCTTACCAATAATCTGAGTATTAACTTTCTATTTTCAGTTGTTTCCACAAGAAGGGCAAATGCCCAGTTCTGCCACTCAGCTTGTTGCACCAGCTGGCAATGCACTGCCTGACTGTGGGGGTCAGCACAGCCTTACCTTCATAGCATGCACCACAGCCTCTGGCTTCTGACCAACAGGGACATACCCTGCTGCAGGAGAAGATGCAAGATCAGATGTCATGCGACTTGGTCCCTGTTGAAATAAGAGAAGATATGCTTTAATTCCCTTTGGGTGATTAAGTGAGGGGGAAGAAAATATCAAAAAAATTTGAGCACTGGCTTGTCTCAAATTCAATCCCCTTCAACCACCTGCAAAGACAAAAGACACCACTACTGCTTCCTCACAAGTCACTTGATTTAATGCCATTTTTAATGCCATTTAAGCATACCATCACTCAGTCTAGATGTATTCAGGCAGGAGATCATGCTGGTTTAAAGCTAAATTGATTCAAGAAACATTTTTCTTGCTCCCTTAGGATAACTTTGTACAAGGACAAGATCAAACACGACAAACACTGCTCCTTCTAGACAAGGGACCAATGAAAACAAGATGATTTTCCAGCATAAAATGGTAATTTCTAAGAAGCTGCATTTATGAAAGAAACAGTTGGCATAACTTCATTGCTTTTCTGGCAACATTTACCCATGGACATCAAGTACCAATCTTCAGCTACAGAGAAAATTGTGAAAGCAACCTTAAAACAAGCAGATGTCCAAGCCTAATGTTGGCTGGGTTTATTTCCAAAATGCTGGCCAGTCCTCCTGCATGAAGGGTCCCATTGGGAAAGATGCCGAAATTACGTTTTACAAAAGATTTCTGCTGTCCAACCAGCTTTGTAAGCACTTTTCATAGGGCTTTCCTTTTTTTACAGGCATCCAGTTTAGATTATGAGAGACACAATATCTTTATTCAATGAGATGCACCCTGCCTGTCCCTAATATTTTTCCATTGCTTTGTAGCACTGGCAGAAATCAACAATGAAGTCATTGACCAAACTTGTATTTAGTCTTCACATCCTTTAGGAAACACAAAGAATTATTATACTTGGGGGCCTCTGAAAGCAAATTAGGATGGCAGAGCGGCATGTAGCACCATCCCAGGAATGCTTTCACATACAGCACACGAGACACTCAATTCTCGTCTTTTCCCTGTTTAAAAACACAGCATGTTTTATGCTTTGTCTCATCACTTTGCCTTCTATGCCAAGGCTAGTAAGCTAGTTATGCCAGAAGAATCACAGAATAATAGAATCATAGAATGGTTTGAGTTGGAAGGCACCTTAAAGATCATCTAGTTCCAACCCCCCGCCCCGGCCCATAGGCATGGATGCCATTCACTCGATCAGGTTGCTCAGGGCCCCATCCAGCCTGGCCTTGAACATTTGCAGGGATGGAGCACCCACAACTTCTCTGGACAACCTGTTACAGTACCTCACCACCCTCACAGTAACACTGTGGATGGGCACTTCATCCCCTCTCATTCTTCCAAATGTTTTAAGTTGTAGTGACCTTTGTGCTAATAAAAGTGTTCACGTGCACATATTAAAGAAAAATATTGGCAAATCCATGGCTACAGACAAAAAGGCATGGAGCCTTTCAAGCCCTGGCCACTGACCTGTGCTTAACCCACATCATGATCAACAGCCCTTTACTCATAATAGCAAACTTCATGAACTGATTTGTTGGTGAGGGAAGAACTTCCTTCTGAGAGGAAGGCACCTCAGAAAAAGGAAAGTTAGACTTACTAACCCCACAATAATTCTCCAAGGTTATGTAACAGACTGAGAAAGCACAGAGACCCAGAGATGATCACATGGTTCTGGACCTGCTGGCAGAGGGTTCCAGCTTGTTGGAGCTGTGCCTACCTGGGGACATGTCCTCAGTCACCCCATCCACAACATCACACAGAAAGGGCAGAGGTTGGGGAAGGAGCACTAAGGACTGGATCCAGCCAGTCCACAGCTGCAACTTAAGACTGCAAAACGGGTTAAAAATTTCTCATGGGGTTGGTAAATGCAACAGAGTCCTTACAGATTCAGCATCTCACAGAGGTCAAAGACACCAATACATGCATAATTACTCTGATTTCATAATGAAAGCTGCTTTCTTTCCATGAATGACCAGAATCATGACAACTGAAAGCAGAATATTCAGGAGTTTGTGGCCACGAACATACTTGATATGGATCTTCCCCCATGGCCCTCTTCAGAAGTATCACAGGAAATACCAAGCAAAGGTCTAACATCCAATATTTCTTCGGAGTTGAGAGTAATTTGACAAAGTAAAAGGAATTCTGTTGGATACTGCTGCTGACAACATTTTAAATACAGTTTTCTGGCCAAACTAGAGTAGATCATCGTGTATGACAGGCAGCGGCAGCTTCTTCTCACAGAACTGAAGTCACTAATGAGCTACAAAGCACTTCTATGATCGCAATCACTTTCAAAATTATTACAGAATACAAATGAAACCAGAATGATTAGAGAGAAATGTTTTCTAAAGAGCTTGATCATACCTAACCAATCACCATACTGACAAGATAAAAGTAATCCTTGCAAGCACAGTGGTGCACTGGATATACTGTATCACACAAAAAACATTCAAAAGGTCACCTTTCTTCTCAGACAAGTGGCTGAAATTACACAAGGTCAATCAATTGAGCAGCCCCTGAACACAGGTAGAAGATCTGACTGAAGAAGGGAAAAATAATGTTAAAGAATGAAGGATGCAGCAAAAGAGGTAGACCCAAAACTTGCAGTTGGAGTTTTAAATGACAGATTACTTCATTTCTAAAATAGGCATGATCCTTGATCCTTAGCTTGGAAGCCAAAACCCCCAGCCAACTGAAACAGATGTCCAAATTGTTGAGTGCAATTGTCAGCAATGGCAAGTGCACCACACAGCCACTGCCCGCTGTGTCCCAAGCCACAGAGACCTCGCCACCATGCCAGGCTGTTGCTACAAAAGGACAAACATGCACGCAAAGAAAATGGGGGAGCAAGTAAGGATCTCACCAACATCCCTGCTCTTTGCAACTGTAGGATGCAACAAGAAAAAACAGGCACCCTGCTAAGGGTGGCTTAATATTTATCATTGCACTTACTGTTTTTTGTGCAGCTGCACTCTTAGGAAAGGCTCTTTCCAGACACACAAGGAGCTGGTATTTTTTTAAAGGGGGCTGGTGCTTCGTTCCCACTGATTTCAGTGTGGTCCACAAAAAAAAAATAAAAAATTAAAAAGCTTCAGCCAGACTCCTATCAGCTTCCTGCACAGTGAAACACATAAAGAAGGCCAGAACAGACAGGACTGGAGTCAGCAAGGAAAGAAATGACAACATATCCAGCAGGATGCATGGCCAGCCTTTGGAGGATGGAGGAGAGGAAAATGGGCAGAGTTCACCGATAGTGTTAGCTGAAGGGGAGGAAATGGAAGGAATTGGAGATAAGATCAAGGTTACTATATTGGAAAACTTCCAACACTGGGAGAAGGGAAGGAATGGGAAGAAAAAGGAGGATGTGTATTTTGCCCAGCAGGAAAACAACTGAGGTGAAATGCAGGGGAGAGTGAACAGAGATTGGAGATATGAGATTGGAAGAAGGGCAGGAGGGCAGGAGGGAAGGGGAAATCTCAAGAAGTCAGCATTAAGGCAGTAGGTGAAATTGCACAGATGGAGGGGACTCCTCGTGCCTAAAACAACGCATTTGGAAACAGTGGGTAAGAATTACCACAGCTGCACCCCAGCACTCTAACTCAGCTAATCTGAAGACATTCATCACTGCAGAAACCCATGCCCTTCCTGTTCCCTATAGCTGACATTTTCACAGCCATGGGAACACAACTGACTCAGCACCCTGACAGACAATAATAGCAAGGTTAATCCGGTTACATCCCAAGAAGAAATTGTCCATATAGGCAAAAAGCAATATGGTGCTTTTTGGGGCATGCATCACTCTCAGTTTCCTCTCCCTGTCTGGTTTTCTCAAACATACCCTCTTTGTATGGACATATGGCTTTCCCACTTGCTATGTTTTCACAGTGTTTGGTAGCTCAGAGATGGTTCAGTCTTCAACTTCAGACATGTGGCTGAGGCACCATGTCACTATATAAATGAATGGTGCTACAAGATAGCTCAGAAATCACCAAAGAGGATGCCACTAAAATTTATAATGAAGTTGTTGAGAAATAGCATAGCACTTTCTGCTTCAGCTACAGCCAAAGTCACTCCATCAAAAGAAAGAGTTGCCCAGTGGTGAGATCACCAGTCTAATTAAGGTGGGGGGAGGGGAGGCATCTAGGTTAAGACTCTGAGTTCCAAAACACTTGGAGGAAGCACCTGTCTTACCTATGCACGAGGTTTGTTGACCACTGCAATCCCAAGACCCAAAGATACTTCTCCAAGATGCATCTTTAAGAAGCAAAAGTCCCAGGGAAGCAGAGGCTGTGGAGCCGTGTGTGACCCATCCGATGCTTCTTTGGCAAGTTGGTGCTTTTGCTTCTCTGCAAATCACTGTGGCTGTTCAGAACATTCAAGACTGCTGTAGCATGGATCTCTGATGAGTTCAGCCCTGGAAACAACAGCCCTATCTCTGCTGCCAGGATGGTTCTGGAACTGCAGTGTCGTGCGAGGATCCTGGTGAAGCTTTTTGCATCCCTCATGGGAAGCCAGCGCCAAGTTAGCCCATATCCAGGCCCCCTCGCACGGGGGAAACAGTGACAAGAGCTATTCCTTTGCCACCTCTGTGCAGACAGCAGTGCTGAGGCACCACTGAACACATTTCCCTTTCAGCCCTTGCCTGCTCCTCCATTTCAAGCACATCAGTGCCAGATATTTGCTGGTATCAGTGATGGGACCAATGCACTTCTCAGAGCTTACTGTTCCCACATGCCATCAGTCCCCTCCCCATTCCACTAACCCCATATTGTGCATGCCCAAAGCACAAATCCACCAGAGAAGCTAAATGCTGTTCAAGACCCTCCCAGAAACCTCTCCCTGGAGCCTGCTGGGCTTGTGGTTCAGCCTCCAAGTCTATTAGGAGATTCACAGTCCAGTTGTATCATTGACTAAGAAAAGAGACGGAACCTCTGCAGACTCTCATGCCAGAGCATCCTTGAAGCAGTATGCTACACACTGGGTATAAGTTCCCCAGTTCTCTATTGCTAGAATGATGTTTGATCCACAGACAGCCTCCAATCCAAAGCAGAAAACAAAGCAAATCAAATTAGCCCCATTCACTGTCCCAGCTAAGAACCTAATGTTAGAAAGGAAATCCAAAGACCACAAATACTGCCAATGATCCTTTTTAGTCTGACACCAAAAAATGAAGAGCAGAGGCCTCAACCTGCAGCTGCTGGAAAATGTCTTGCTGTACCAAGCCACAATGTCATTACCAGTGTCTAAGACCAAGTTGCCTAATGAGTCCTTGCTGGCTCTATCTGGTTGCACGAGATATGGTCCAGCACAGATGTGACAAGCACTGCCATCAATATTCCCTTCCTATTTGTCTGGAGGAACAAAATTAATAAGACTCTCTGTAATAGGGCACACTGCAAAGTCCCAATGACACACCTCCACAGAGGTAAAGTAAGGCTTAATAACAGTGGGAATGCTTTGGAACCCAAGAAGAAAAGAGCCTAACTAGGGACCACAGGTGTCTGCTCTTTTAGAGGTTTTGAATCAGAATTCTGAAAAAGAACAAAGAAATTGTGATAAACAATTTCTCCTTGATTCCTCCAGGGACCTGAAAAGACATGAGACCTTGGTCCTGCCATCAGTTTTCAATCTCTTTCTGTTCAATTATATTCTAGCTTTTAATGACATCCTCTCCTACCTCAGCTCCAAGAGAGCTATTCTTGATCTGCAGATAGGCTGCAAAAGACTAAGTTTCAAAACCCAGAGGAGAACATCATGCTGATTTTACTTCAGCTAACAGGCACAGCCCAGGTACTGTGGATGCTTCAGACCAATGTGGAGCATACAAGCAAACATTAATGCCTCTGAACCTCACATCATCTCCTTGCCTTCCATGAATGTTTGTCTACCATTTCAAAAAACAAGCAGATATTTAGAATTCAAACCCGATTAAATAAGCCACACTTTTCTAATGGCATAACTCAGACAACATTAAAGCTTAATGGAGTCATATCAGACACTGTGATATTTTTATTGCCAAGACAGAACACAGAAAATTACATTACATCAGGCACTGCCAGACAACTCACAATAAATTCCCAGGCACATCTATCTCACAGTGGTTTTGTTTGCAGCCTGCTTACCCAGATTTGAATTATACTTGGACCCTTTCTTAGCACCTGTCATCATCCAGGTGTTTTAAGTAAATAAAAGTGTCAATGTCACTCTGCAAATTAGGAACTGTTAAGGGACAAGCAGGAGGCAGTAACATGCCAACAGTTCATGGAAAGTGGGTGGCTGAGCTGGATAGTACCATGGAAAGGTGCCATGTCTGGCACCCAAATCCCAGTGTGCTGACAGAATAGGGGGCCCAGTGCATTTTGGCTTTGTGCATGGTACATGTGGCTACAAGTTTAAGGAAGCACCTGGAGCAGCTCCAGCCAGACATTGCCGGGGGCAGATGTGAAAAACTGGCAGCAAAATCACGGACTGAGAGCACCAGGCCACGCACATCTGGGAGAAGGGAACACAAGGAATGCACCAAAACCCTGAAGCATGATGTCCCTATCAGAAAAGCAGCACAGGTAGCACCAACGGCAAGCACTGGGCTCACACAGACTGATGGTCCATTCAGAAAGAGGTATCTCCCTTCACACAGAGATGAGTGGCATTTCTGGGCAGTTACACACAAAAAATATCTCCTGTTACCACCAGCCTGAGAAATTCCCTGGGCCCCACAAAGGCAGATCAGACCCCCTCATTGTTTTGCAGCCTGGGCCACATTTCCTGTCCTTCTTTGCCTTGCAGCTGCAGAGGGTTGATGTCTGAAACAAAGCGCCGGTGCCGCGCGGCGCTGAAGCGTGACATGACTCTGGGCTGACATTTCACCCTCCCTTCCTTCAGAGTCCTTTCCCTCCCTGCTGCATCTCCTCATGCCCGTGGCAGCTCTGCCATTGCCACCATGAGTGGTGCTCCTGAAGGGGTCTGGCTCCTCTCACAGTCCTGCAGGGACAAAGGTCCCTGATGGCACCCGGCAGCAACCCCAGGGCTCCTTGCTGGCTACAAGAAGATTTCCTGGAGGCACGAAGAAGCGTCGGCTCCTCTGCAAATCACACCATGCAAAGAACAGCCTTTTTGCAACCCTGCTGCAGATGATGCAGACCTCTGATATCTGAGCATGGGACACCCTCACCAGAGCCAGGGAGCATCCAGGTCCTTTTTGTGTCCTGTCTGCTGGGCAGATGATCCAAAGCAATGATGACACTCGGTTATTGTTATTCCATGCCTACTGTGCAGAAAGCCTGCCATTATCCAGCTCAAAACAAACCACCATCTCCCTTCTTGTGGGCTTAAACGGCTGCACAGCCCTACATTCCCAAAGACACAGTGGGCTGCCTTGCAGCTGTGAGCACTTGACACTGTGCCACCCTGCCACCAGGCAAAAGAGAAGAAGCATGTGGAAGATCCCACAGACAGCTGCGGCTCCCCAGCACAACACAGGGCCTGGCCACTGACAGGATTGAGTGCAGAGCCATAAGTACTCTGCATTAGCATCTTCCCTATCAAATCAAGGGACTTTATTGCAGATGCTAATCTCCTTTGGCATTACTTAATTTGCTGCCTTTAATCGTATAGAGCAGCTGGTCATGTAAACATTCAAATTCCATGAATTAACTGGTGGGTCCACATAGGAGCCAGACAGAGCCAGTCTGCGTGGCTCAGCCACCTCCTCCTGCATCATCATGGTCTTCCTGGCATGCATGCATGTCTACTTAAGTAATAAAAAGGGCTTACATGGCACTTTCTGATTAATAATGAAAAAAATTAACTGTTTCATTGCTTTCTCAGCACAAACATCATGGACACCTGACAAAAGAATAGCCCTTCTCCCCAGCAGGCATGTATGGGCTGTGCTAGGGCACTAAAGGGAAAGGAAGATTTCAGGGACTGTTCCAAACAGAAAACAAAGTCAGGACGTTGTTTGCAACTGGATGTCATTACAAACAGGAAGGGTGTCTTTTCTCAGTACCACACTAACAGAAGATCTCAGCTCCAGGCTCAGGAGAATCCTTGGTGCATGCACAGCCAGCGAGCCAGCTTCCTCCAGCAGTGGCAAGGGAGAGGAGGGTGGTCACTGTATGGGTTGGTAACAGCCCTGGGGAGCTGGGACGGGTGCACACCGGTAAAATATCCCAACAACAGCTTCAGCTGCCCCCTCAGACCGTGCAATTATTACCAACATGACATATTCAGAGCAGTTTCAGCCCATAACTACCTGACACAAGTGAACAGAACAAGTCTGTCCGGACAGAGCAAGCCCATGCTGTACCAGCGGACAAGTGCACTAACTCTGACTGACTCACAGGGGCACTGTCAGCGTAAGGATTTTGAGAGGTGCTACTTCTTTTAGTAAAAGAACATCAAGCACATTTGTTTTCAGAAGGAAATGGTGGATATTTTTAACATTTTCCTGATTTTGAAGCAAATCTGATTTGGGGGTGGCCCAGGTGAAAGCCTCTGTGTGGGTAGAGGATGCATGCAGACACAGGAGGACACCTGGCCACATCTGTATTACCCCTCCATGTGTCCATTTCAGCCTGGCTGCCCTCCCAGGCCTAGGGCAGAGCAAGGGTCCTGCTGTGTCCCTGCCTCTTCATTGTCCCATTTCCAGCCCCACACAAATGTATGTGACAAGTGAGCATGAGAACCTACAGCGGACCCTCAAAGCAGATGCATTTTTCCTGCCACCTGTGGATATATGTTAAGGCAGATTATGGATACAGTCTGTCAGTGCCTCTTTTGCTCATCAAATTCCCAAACTTTGTCTTTGGCAAACTTTGTGAAGGTTGGGTGGCATGGGGAAAAAAGCTACCTGCCACTCAGAGCCTTTGGAATAACAGCTGATGAAGGGCAGCTGCCTTCAAAAATGGATCAGCTTGTTCTCAGCTGCTGATAATACACTCTGAAGCTTCCCAATAGCATTCCCCAGCCACAAATCATGACAAACCTTTCATTTTACTTTCCCTTCCACAGCCATTGTTGCTGCAGCAGCAAATTAGCTGCCTTGAATTTCTCTCTTTTTCTGCTCAATAGCATCCTGGTGGTATCAATGAAGCTGGTGGGAAGGAGCTTCTGCCTTCTGCCACGTTCCTCAATCATCATTTCCCCTGCCTAAAAAGGGACCACTGCCGCTGTGGGAAGATGAGAAATCAGCTTGGAGTCATCCTCCAATACACACAGGAAACGCTGAGCTTATCTGACAGACACAGGGATGGGGGACAGTGACAGCCGAAGGCAGTGGGACCATCAGAGCACTGCACAGAATGGGCTTGGTGGAGGAAGAGAAGGGGCTGAAGGCATTTTGAGAGCTACAATGAGATGCTGAAGACACAAAGCCAGTCCTGGGAATGGCAAAGGTACTGAGCAGCCCAGAGATCCCCATGCCTGGGGACTTCATGCAGCACTGTGAGAGGCTGGGGGTCCTTGCTGGCAGTGGAAGGGTTGCTGTGCTGTGCTGTGTTATGCTGTGCACCTTGGGGCCCTGATAATGTCCTCAGTGCACCAGGTTACTCTGCAGGGGCATCAGTGCTTAGAGGGTTCCCCCGGGCTCTTCTGGGTGCATCTCCTGGACACCACAATGGCAACAGCGTGGTGGTCTCTTGCCATTTCAAACTTGATTTTAAAAGACAGGTTGGCTTTAAGAAGCTGATCCAGTTCATCTTCCTGAGAGGGACAGATTTACTCCCACTCAGGTTGAAGAGGGACTAGAAGACTTGCTCTGGGTTCCCCAGTGAAACCCAAGACCAGGCTTGGGTCAGAGCCATGTCTTCTTGCCTGTGCCAGGTTGGTGCAGGAGCCAGCTTGGTCCTTCCTCTGCAGGGAGCTGAGGGAGAGATACCTTCGCACTTTTCTTCTGCCTTGGCTTTGTATTGAAGAGGATGGAGACCATCATCTTTCCAACCAAAAGGAAGAGACAGAACAGTCATTGGGGCTGGTGTTTAGGTACTGTGTGTCCTTGTATCCCCTCTCCTCACCACTCTTGCAGGCTCAGCCGCCAGCCAAGGACTCTCGTCATCCCTTCCCACCCCATCTAATGGCTTCTCTTTACACCTACAGACCACAAACATTTGGGTTTGTTTTTGCAATAGCGTGTGAGCCATCTGGCACAATGAAATATGCCTCCCCCGAGTATCTCCACAAGGCAGAGCTACAAAATGTGGCTGGTTGTGACAGCATGGTGGGAATCAAAGGGAGGAGGTGGTGCTGCAGACAGGCAGCCAGAGGTGTCTTCCAGGATTTGCATCCCGCACAGAATGGACACTGGAGAAAAACACAATCAAGAGACAGTGGCATGAAGCCAGAGACTCAGCAGCCCTCTCAGCCGAGTGTTCTCCACACTTCGTTTCTTTGTACTTTCCTATGTAACTTGTTGTTTTTGAAGCAGCTCTAGGGAGGAAAAAGAAACTGTGTCTCCCCAATCTGGCCTGTAGTCTATACTAGGCTCCTCAGAGATGCAGCTTTCTGAAATCTCACTTTTATCCAGAGATACTTCCTGTAATCCTCAGGAACGTACAAAGGCTGGGTATTGGCACCATCATCATTGTCTTCTCAAAAAGAGAGCTTTTCTCAGCTTTCACAGAGTGTATCTGCATATGCCTTCCCCAGGCATTCCCAGGTCCAGACCCCAGATGAGCACAGGTCCCTTCCTCCAGCCACCACCCATAGCACCTGCATACACATCCTCCTGCACCCAGACAGGGAATCAGTAAGAGCTCCTGCTCCCGGCAAGGGAATGCTACAAACTCAGTACAACAACTTAAGGAAGGAGAAGGTGACTGATTATTTTAACCTGTCGCTCACACCTGCACACCTACAAACTCAC
The DNA here is from genome assembly GCA_013397135.1 of Pachyramphus minor. Classification (NCBI taxonomy): domain Eukaryota; kingdom Metazoa; phylum Chordata; class Aves; order Passeriformes; family Tyrannidae; genus Pachyramphus; species Pachyramphus minor. Next base: position 95,228 of record VYXB01007994.1, on the reverse strand, counting down.
ACATTCACCAAAAGGTGGTCAGGATCACTGTGTGTGACACAGAGGACAAGGGACATCTACTAGCAAGTCCTAATAACAGCTCTGGTATTCCTCCTCACTGACAGCAAAGAACTGGGTTCTGGAACACATTTTTCACATGCTTTAGGAGGCAGTGGTTATTACAGGCTGACCTTTATCTCAGCATCTTGCTTACTCACCCTCCATAAACCCTAGGAAAGCTGCTGCCTGCTGCCTCCTTTTCATCATTTTGGGCACATTATCTAATCCTTCCTCTTGGAACCACAGGAATAACAATCATGGTGTAACATTCCTCCCATTATCAGAGAACAAGTCTTCTAGGGATGAACCATCTGTGCTGTGGGTTTATCACAGCACAGACCTTCTGGTCCTGACACAAACCCCACTTTCTAAGGTGTTTGTTGTCAACAACCCATTTGTTTGTTGTCAGTCATATCTTTGGCCATGAGCACAGGCTAAAGCACCCCTTGCTCCAGAATTCCTGCAGGTGTTTTCACACACACTTTTCCACCCACACTCCATCCACATTAACCTTAGTATTTCCATTACAAATCCGTACAGTGGAGCCAGCCTTAGCCAGCTTGCTCTGGAGCCTGCCCTTCTCATCCCAGGGAAATGCAAGCCCCACGGGGAGCTTGTTGCCGCTGCCTCTCGTGTCTGAGCCAAAGGAAATCACCCTCACCTCCCAGTGGACACAGGGCCTTCGTGGTACACCATGAGATCACTCTGGGTTGCAGCTCCCAGCGCTGGGGAGATTGACCAGTCTGCTATCAGTTCAAGCTAACATACATATCACATCTTCCCTTTCAAAATCCAGAACTAACCCCCGAAGACTGCTTTTCCTGGATATTTTGTAACCACTGCAGATTACAGAGCAAATCTACAATTCACCATTCCAGGATCCATTAGAAACATCAAACTGTGTCATTAACTGAGGTACGTCAGGGCCATGGAGAGCTGGAGTGATGCCTGTTTGTAAACTATGTGACAGTGAGGGATGTGCTGAGGAACCTCCTCAAAGAGCTGTACAGGCAATGACAATGAGGAAACTCTGAAGAGATGTGACAGCTTTGAAGCTGACACCAATTGTCCATCACTCACCCGCATGAAGCTTGTGCAGGCAGAGAGAGGAATGATTTCTCACAAACATAGGCCTGCTGTCAATAAAAAAAAGGTGCAGAGAAACTCAGGGATGTCTAAATGTCCACTTCTGGGAGGTGCCCAAGACATTCAGACATTTGCACGATTTTGTGAACATTGCCCTTCGTCACAAAAATAATATATTGTGTTAAGCCAAAAACCAAAGGGATTTTGACAGGAATAAGTAAATAACTGGCTATGTAAGTATCCCAGAGGATGTGGATTTGGATACAAATCCGGTTTTGTTTTTTCTCTACCATCTTCCAGCAAAGAAGGCAGAACACAGCCAGGGTGACAGATGAAGGTGAGTGTCACACAGCACCCAGGCCTCTCCATAAATGCCAGGTGTCCCCTCTTCCTTGAGGAAGGAGAGAAAATAGGGACAAGTGGCCAGGAAGGGCTCCAGCAGGCAGCACCATCTGCTGCCAGCCCTCACACAGCCCTGGTGAGCTGCGGGGGCTGATGCTCAGGCAGAGAACTCTCCTCCCAGCTCTCAGCCCCAGCACAGCTCCTCTGCAGAGAGCTGCTGGCCATATCCTGGCCTGACTGACAAGATAAACATGAGTGTAGCACCACTTCTTGGGACAACCAGCACAGGTTGACTCAGTGTTGCCCACCTGGAACAAAGCTGGAGATCAAAATCCTGAGCACAAGAGAAGCAAAGCAAAATCCCCAAAACTGTAAGACGGGCAGAGCCAGACAAACATCTTCAGGTTAATGTCTCTCTGCACTCCCTGCAAAGTCTCCTGTCTTTATACAAGGGGCACAAAGTTTGGATGGTTTTATTCTCTTTTTTATTCCCTTTTTTTCCCTTTTTTTTTTTCCCATCTATCCTGCAGTTCAGCAGGGACAGAAAGGGCATCTGCTTTCATACTGAAGTTTTATTTATGCAAACTTTCTTAAATTATTGTTAAATAATTGTTGGCTCCCTTCTTTACAACTTTAATACACACTAAATCTAAAGAATGACTTTTACCCAATCAAGGAGCCAACATACAACCAGTCTACAGTATCCACAGCTCTGCTGACCGGTGCCCCAGAAACAGGACAGGAAGATTTCCCAGCTGTGCTGCCATCAGGTTTCTGCTCACATTCACAACACTCACAGCCCACCCCCAGTAGGACTCTCTGACTGCACCTACACTCTTCCTGCAATCTGGAAAACAGTGTCACCAAGCAAATGTAGAGGCACAAGCAGTGAGGGGAATATCTGGAAGGCAATCCTCTGGCAGGGCTCAGGATCCTCAGCAATGCCTGGTACATGGGTGCAGGAGGAGCCCTGGCACAGCAGCACAGTATCCACCTTCTGCAACAGGCCTTAAGAGAGATTCTCCTGTTGTTCAAGAAGCAATGCAGGCAAATCTTGGGAAATATAAACCTCATCTGTGATACAGAAAAGCCTAAGAACTTATTTGCTAAAGCAACCCTGACCACATGCTGCCAGACACCTGGCAAGCCTCATCCACAACCAGCTTTTTTACTGCAGGCCTGGGGCATTTACAAAGAAGCAGCTGCAGGTATAACAAGACTCACCCTAGCTTTAAAAGATGCACAACAGTGACTGTCAATTGACTTAAAACCTAAGCTGTGAAGTTAATGATCCAAATTCAGATAAAGATCAATGTTCCAGGGGCTCCCCGTCCTCCCAACAGCTGCAGGTTTTAGCTGCACATTTGCACCACCAGTTTCAGGGTGAACTCACATCTGGGAGAGCTCCCCCATAATCTTCACATGCCCCCTTCCACTTTCAGGGAAACCCACGGCTCTGTCTACATAGTAAGGAAACTTTTCTTACGTTTTGCAGGGCGTCTTGATACTGTGGCAGTGATGAAAGCTGTGACTCAGAGTGGTACGGGGACAGTCCTTTCCTCAGAGTCCTCAGGTCCCCCGTGCTGGACTGCTGCAAAGAACAACAGAAAACAGGACACTGTATCAATGAGAAAAAGGAAAGCTGTGCCCTCCTGGCCCTGTCCTGGCTTTTCCCATGACCGAATCCGACATGTTCTGATTACTTCTGCCTGCAATAACAGTGACAGTAAACATTGTAATAAAATGCTTTTTCCATGTCCAAACCGGGAGAAAACACCTGCAAGCAGCTGGAGGTGAACTGTTCGAGGTCTATTCTTTTAGGTGATACAGCAGGAAGGCATTTTTGTTTTACCTAAGCTCCTACACGTTCATTAAGAACATTTGTTAAGATGCATATAAAAAAATATTTTTAAGACTTCAGATTAAATCAAAATCAGGAAAAAAATATATCAGGAGACATTTTCTAGATTGAGAGTTTGTAAACAGTGCTACTATGATTCGCCTAAGCTTGCAAAACAGGAAGGGTTTCTTATTTGGTTACAAATTTGCCTGCAGCCACAGGTCTTTAACAAAGTCAAATACATAAAGGTCATCTATACGACTCTAGAAACCAGGTAAATGCAATCAATAGTATGCACTCAAAGAGAGAAGCAGCACTGGGTGTTAGGATGACTGAATAATCTCCCTGGGACAAAATTTCTGCATTGTGTTGTTAGCTCTCTCAGTGATGGTCCTAGAATGAGAACAGTTTTTCATTTGTAAAAGGATACTCACAAAAATCAATACTCAAGTAGCCAAAATCAAAGGTCTGAGAGAATATTCTTTCTTTATTACCAATAAACATCCTCATTAACTTTTCATATTTTTAAGAGTATCAAGTAAGTGCACTGTCCTCTACTTTAAAGCTACAAAATCATGACCTTTCAGATTTTTATGCTCCATTAAGACTTTCAACTTGCTTTTGCTGTAGAAATTATGTTTTCGACTTCAAAAGAACCAAAGAAAAATCATTGGTGCAATAAAATTTAACAGGAAATCTCATAAATCAGCTCAATTGTATATAAAAACCCCTCAGCAACCCAAAGGCCTGAGCATAACTGAGACTTCAGGAACTGTGGCCATGCACAGATCTCTGGAAATACTGAAAGTTCATTTCCATTTCCTGCTCCAAGAGAAGAATTGTTGCAGTCAGAGTGGATACATCATTTTCTATCAGTGTCAGAAACATTTTCTTGTAGCTACATGGCCTGTTTTAGCACACATTCATCTTTGGTTTTATTTCAAAACATTGTTTTATTAGGTTAAAACTTCTACAGTGACCCAGTGTTTTCACAACCATTCTGGAGCCCTCACCCTATCAACTTTCCTTTTATAAGCTGTAAAGAGAAGGGAAGTTTTCAAGAAAGCCATCACGAGAAATGGATGCTAGTCTTGTATCACGCAATCTGCTGGGAACTGTTGTGTCTCACATGGAATCAAGTGATACAGAATGACTTCGGCATATCAGATGTCTGGGGTTCCCTTGAATTTACAACGTGGCATCAGAGAAGATCTGGCCTATATTTCTTACACATTTCACAATAGAAAGTCAGAGAGAGATCTGAAGGAGATAACTCCTTCTGAGGCTGAAAAGTGACTGCTGCAAAACTGAATTTCCACCACTATTCCTGGGAGGTATTTCAAAGGAAGGTTAGCAGGTCACAAAGGAAGATGCTGAGAAGATTCTTAATTTGCTGGCAGTGTCCCAGGCATGTGATGTCTCTTGGTGGTTATTCTGAAAGGAATTTACCTTGCCTGGTTATCCTTGCACTGCCCTGCTGTGTGCAACCTCTTCTTCACTATTGTGTGTGTGTGGGGACACAGCAACATCCTGGAGAGGTCCTGACATTCTGCTACCCACTCCTTTAGGTTGTCAGCTCAGGAGCTCATGCACCTTTCTCTGATATCCATGATGAAGGGGCATTTGCATGGCCAAGGGAAAAGCAGAATAAAACAGCAGAGCAAAAATATGAGGCTGTAGCTTTGTGATGGAGACCCCAAAGGTTGCAGATCTCCTCAAAGGCTCTGCTCCAGAAGGGCAGGTGTTGCCTCAACAGTGTTTAGAGGCTCTGCATTGCTCAGACTTCTGCAAACCACAGAGACATGCAAAATGCACAATACTTATGGGGCAGCAGGAGTGTAGAAAAAGGCCCAAGAAAGAGATTTGGTAGGCATTTGCATCCCAGAAACTTGCTCTCTTGCCCCCAGATCTGAATGGGCTGGTCTACATTTGATGCACCATGTGTTTCATCACACTACAGCTTGTCCTCACAGAAAGTCAGAACGCTTTGCCCACCAAAGGAAGGAAGGCAACCAAACCCAAACGTTGTCAACATGCAATATCACACTGCTGTGCCTAAAAATACGCTAGTTTAAATTGATTTAATTAACTGCCCTATGCTCCTGCCTGGAGCAAAAATCTGCATTAATTTCAATTTGTCTTAAATTGGTTGAAATTGTGTTGGTAAATACACAGATACAGTCAAAACCCTGCTCTAACAAGTGTTTATAATGGATTAGTTCTATTGCTTTTTTAAAGCAAATCCCATTTAAGACAGTGCACTAGTGTGTGACAAAACTATTGTTAGGTTGTTTCAGTGGTTGCTGATTATGAATCTGATCTAATGCATTCAATTTGATGGAAAGATTCCCACTGAGTTCAATGAACATCAAAACAAGCTCTTAATTAAAGAACAGAAACGAAAAAGAGAAAAAAATAGGACAAGAAAAACAAAAGACATCTAAGAAATAAAAATACTGAACAGAGATCTATCCAAGGTGTTTGGGGCATAGGGTGGGTTTGCTAGGGCAAGAGGAGTTCTTCATCTGCCATTATTTCTATGACATCCATGTTGGAGATGACCAGAGTAACACTTTTTCCTCCCACTGTCTGTCATGAAGACAGCCCCTTTCATGAGCAGTCCACTCAATGCAATTTTCGTTCTATATTTTCTAGAAGTTATTTCAAAATATATCTTATTCTAATTGTTTGAGTGGTTTGTTCTGTTTTTTTTTTTTACAACAGTCTACCAATCACAGTTCTGCACTATTTACCTTCCTTGCATTCCTTCCATACCTACCTTCATCATAGAATGAAAACTGCTTTTTCTTCCTTTTTAAAATTAAAATAGTGCGGTGACACATATTCAACAGACCTCCCTAAACATTTACACATTCCTTGGGCTTTGCTATCAGTATTAGAGCTAACCAGGAAAAGAAAGTGAATCCCTCATTAAAAAGCAATATGACTAATGATGCATCAGAATGAGTAGCCATTACTCCTCTTAAACCTAAATTAAAAATCCTGATATTTGCATTGTCAATTCACTCACAAAATGAAATATCTTATTACCTTACCCAATTTTCATTACTGAGATGTAAGTGGATCCCAAATTGCTTTTCTAGTCAGAAAGGCATTTTAAAAGTACAATCCATGATCATCTCTGTTCATCATCATTGCTGGAGATTATGTTGCCAGCTAATGGGCAACATGTCTATAATAAATTATCCTTCAGGTAAAATCACTTCACATTTCTGGAGTTTCAAAGAATTTATCAGCAAAATCATTTTCATCTGAACTAAAACTCCCTGGGAGCATACCGTTTCGATTAAACTTTTATTGGAAACACTTCCTAAGCTAAGGAGCAGAGAGAGAGGGAAGGAGACAGCAAAGGAGACTCACAGTCAGTCTTTATCCAACCTGATCAGACTGTGTAACCTGAAAAGCACTTGTCCCCAGCAAAAGCCAACTAGTGGCTAGTGACTACTCCAGAGTGGCTCTTGCTCTTTTATGTGAATTTTTTTCAAACACTACTTTCATCCAAAAGTTAAACAAAATGAAACAAAACAAAAAAAAAACAACCAACCAACCAACCAAA